>CAUOFW020005057.1:3322361-3552385 GCA_963454935.2 Ilex paraguariensis
AAAAAAAAAAAAAAAAAAAAAAAAAGCCGAAAAATCTATAATTATTTCTTTTTTATTTTTCGTTTTGTTAAATAGGTAACATTTTATTAGAAAGCAAATAAAACAGAAATCACAAGGGCCATATAAAGACAGGTGTTCCTCCAATCAGATGCATACATCAACAAAGCTTACACTTTTGGCTAAGGCATGAGCCACTATATTCCATGTTCTCCGAACAAGTAAAATAAATATCATGGCTACAAAAATTATTGCTTTTGTAAGTTGCCCAAAAGCACCATAAGCCACCTGTATGCTTATTACAGTTGCATTTATCATCACAACGTTACCTATGAAGCACGAATCCTTCGTCAAGGTCAACATACTTATATCGGATGCGATGCTTGTCAGATACTCAAAAATACATATCGAATACGTATTATACGTCTCCGATAATTAATAAAATATGTGAATACTTCGCGGATATTTCAAAACATGAAGCAAGATGTATAATTTTTAATTTTAATCTATATCCTCTCCTTTTGAGTTCACATACAATACAAAATATCAACAAAATTTCGTCTGATTTTGAATACACGAGTGTTTTTTAAGTATTATCTACAATTACATGTCAAAAGAATAAAAAAATGAGTTAGTTACACTATAATCTTAAAAACAAATACTTGTAAACAAACCAACTAGTTAAATATGATTCTAATTCCTTTAATTGGTCATGCGCACTTTGTGAATATATCATAACGAGATGATATTACATTTTTTTCAAAGAAAAATTTCCTAATCCCAAAGGTAGTAGGTTACAGAATCCGATTTGTGGTATCTTTCCTTGGTAGAGAAGGACTTCTTTCAGAAAATGTTAATAATAGGGCAACTCCATTCGATAGGGGGGAGGCATGGAATTGGATGTTTTCCCCCTTTCAGTGCCAGAAGGACTACTTGATGAAACAATGTACTTAAGATTCCCTCACTGTCAAACAAGGGAGTGACGAGAAGGTATGAAAACCACTTTTTAGAAAGATAGCCTACATTGAACAAAATGAATGATTCCCACTCCGAATGAGATATCATATACACAAATGCTCTTTCCATTGCAAGCATAAGCGTTGCAAACATGGCTACTTCCTCCATACAAAGCAAGCAAGTCTTAGAGAGGAGACGCCCGCACATGGACCTCCATTCTCATTAAGAGGTCAAACTAAGGACCTATGGAAGTCGGGGCTACACCGTCTCCATGGGCAACGCAACAGTGTTCTATGGGAGAAGTTTAGAGGTCTTATAGTAGCATGGATTTCTTTTTCTTTCTAGGTCATGCGAAGGGGGCCAGTCCAAAATCCGTACCCGTATCCTATTTTTTTAAGTTTTGTTGTATCGTCTTGTCTGTATCATATCGTATCCGTATCACAGTATCCGTGTTTCCTAGGTCTTCACTTGTAACTTTCATATCATTGATGATCATATATTACTCTAACATGATCAACGGACCTTTGATCCAATAATAATACTCCTTACCTTGTGAAAATTTTGTCTTCTTGAGATCAAAGGTTCAAGTCTCCCTTCCCCTCCACCTCCCTCTCCCCCTCCCACTCCCACTTCCAAAAAAATATATATATATTACTCCCACGGATGTCAAAATCCATCAAGCATATTCGTGCAACAAACATGTTAGACGAAGGCATTGGATACAATTAAATGCTAAGACTCACGTCACACTTAAAATACAGCTGTGGAAACTACTGCATAAATTTAATGGATCATACTCCCTAAAAGAGATCTTGAGAGACTTTATAATAGCCATGACCTAACTTTGAGAGCTTGGGAGATCTCTCTCTCATACGGATAAACCCCTACACACCACGCCTGCACATGGCTCATGCTGTTTATGCGTTCCATCTAGGAATATTATTTGGTTGAAACTAGAGTTCAGAGACCAAGGTCATATACACATTCAAACAACATATGATAGACAACTAGTCGAGCATGCAATTTACACATTACACCTAAGAACAATATTTGGAAAAAATTAGAGCAAAAACGAAGATTCACACATTTTACATGTTAGACCTACAATGATATTTTGTACCAAACTATTCCTTGGAGAGAAAAGAGCAGCCCATGACAGGAGACTCCCACCACTATAGGGCCTAGGGATGATCATATATACACAGTCTTATGCCCGCATACGGAGGGATTATTTTCACGACTCAAACCCTTAATGCCCAGGTCACAATCAAGCAACCTTATTACTTCGCCAAGGTCCACACCTAAAGACATAAGTAAAACTAAATTTGAGCCAGTGTACTTTCTTTGTCACTAGCCTGATAAGCTTAATATTTATAAAACTCTAAAATGAAGGATACTACATGTCTTGGAGAAAGCAGGAGAACAAAATTTAACAGATAAAAAGTAAGTGTGATGCTCTTTAATCCTATCCTCTCAATGTCCCAAGGTCGTAATATGATCTCAACTCATGCTTGACTTATTAACCAAGGGGACACATCATTCATTACATGTTAATCTTATTAAACAAAGAAGGTAATATAAACTCACAGGGCAATGGTTGATGGGGTGACTAAAGCAAATTCTAAATTTTAGCAACTCAACTCAATAAAGTTTTGTCCCAAAATTTTTGGGGTCAACTACATGAATCCTATTTCCTTATTGTGCAAAATTTTAAATCTTAGTCATTTAACAAAAATGCTTGTTGGTTTTACAATTATTCCCCCTTCGTTTATATTGAGATGTTAGTCAATTATCAGCCTACTCCGCATCATCTAACTAATGTGATGTACAAAAATGATCCTTCTGTTTAGACAATAACTAAAATTTTCTTTCAACTTCTTTCCAAACAATGGAGGATACAAGCAATATTCGAAATGAGTATTGCACAAGATGATTTCAGGCAACCCAAAGAGGTAGTGACCTCGATGGTTTTCACCATGGTTCTTATAACACCAAAGAAGGTTAGGAAAGGGGCTAGAAGATCTTTCGATGTATTCCTTCCCAGTGTTATGAAAAGCGCGCCTAGGCGCTCGCCTAGGCGAGAAGCGAGGCGAGGCGAGACTAGCTCGCCTGGAGGACCCCTGGCGAAGCGAACATGAGCGAAAAAGCGTTCGCTTTTGTTATAAGAGGCGAAATATTTTATTTTTAATTTAGACCGTTGGATTGGGCAATTGTAAAAAAAAATTTAAGATGTTAATGTACCAAATTATTCCCTTATCCTATAAATAAAACTCCTAACCTAATTTTGTCTCATTTTTTCTCAGATAGCTTCGATCGGTGCTGCCTCTCCACTGCTACACGATCGATCAGTGCTGCTCTCCACTGCTTCGATCGATGCTGCTCTTCACTGCTACACGATCGGTGCTGTTCTCCACTGCTACACTCCAAAGCTTCGAGTTTTTCGCTACTTCTACACCATTGTTGCTACTGGACAGAGATATCGTTGGGTTTGGAGGGCTGGTCTGGACTGTGAAGGTTAGTCTCTTCTTCTTCTCTCTTCTATTTTTTTTTTCTTCTGTCTTCCGCTCCTTCANTCTACACCATCGTTGCTGCTGGCCAGAGATATCGTTGGGTTTGGAGGGCTGGTCTGGACTGTGGAGGTTAGTCTCTTCTTCTTCTCTCTTCTATTTTTTTTTCTTCTGTCTTCTACTCCTTTACCGATTCTACTTATTCTCCTTTTTTTTTTTTCTTGATCTGATTCTACCCTATCCTGCTCTGATTCTACCCTATTCTGCTTCGATTATGCTTCTGTTTTTTTTTTTCTTGCTTTTTCCTTATGTTGCTGTCCAAACTCCAATCCATATGAAGATCCCATAAAAATGTAAGGAGTTAAAACCAGATGTAAGCCTAGACAAAAAAAAAATTGTGAATGAAACTCCAGTCCGAAATACAATTTAATTAAGCTTTGATGGCATCTCACTCTCACATGATATGATCATTATAGGTGATTAGGCCCGTGTTTCGAATAATAGAACAATGTTATTTGAATCTAAATTTTTAATATAATTTGTTGGTATATGGTGTGCCTTTACTTTACATAATTTGATAGCATTAATAAGGTTTTACTTATCAATTTTTTACTATTTTTTTTCTCATTAGTCCCTTTACATCATTGGATTAGCGAACTCACTATAATGCTTCATAGGTATTCTATAGAAAATACAAGAAAAATTGGGCAGAGGATTATTGAATTCGTGGAGCCATTGATTTTGGTATCATATATGCTTTCTGTGAACAAGGAGGAATTCACCAAACCCATGCACTTCAAAAATTTATTTTTTTTTAAAATCAATCACTTTCAAACTTATTTCTTAAATTTAGTCATTTTTAAAAGACGTTTAAATATAACGCTTTCACGTACTAAATATAAATATTGAACTAAATTTGATGTGTAGTACGTTAAAGGCGTCATGCCAAATCATGTCTTTAAAAACATTATTTCAAATAATCTTTTAATTCATGAAGGCGTTATTTAAAATAATGTCTTTTTAAAAGTGATTGAATTTGAGAAATAAATTTAAAAATAACTTATTTTGAAAAAAAAATTTGGGGTGGGGCATGCCTTTGGTGAATAATCATGTGTAAGCTTAGTTTCATTTGGTAATAATATGGTCGGAGACTGCATAAGAATTATACAAACAAATGAAAATGCAAGACTTAATGCATTCAGACAAGTTGAATTGTTTACATGTGAAATATGAAATTGTTTACAACGTAATGCTTCTGGTTTTTTTTTTTTTGCTCATTTTGCTTCTGGTTTTTTTTTGTGTTGTTGTCCTAATTCTGCTTCTGTCCAGTCAATACAAAATTACTCCTGTGTTGCTTCTATTTTTTTTTTCCTCAGTCGTCTGCTTTTTATTTTTGTTGTTGCATTCTACTGCTGTCCTGATTCTGCTTCTTTTGTTGTCCTGTCCTGTCAATATAAAATTGTTTACAACTGATATGAAATGTGATTCAGTACATGTGAATGTGTTTTGTTCCTTTGATTGTAGTGTGATAGCGTTATTCATAAATGGCATCGTCGTCCGAAGGGAACAAAAAAGATCCGGCATGGAAATATGCACACTTGGTAAATCCTCAAAACACAAACAAGTTCAAATGTAATTTTTGTGGAAAAGAGTCAAATGGAGGTGTCTATCGGGTCAAGCAACACCTAGCGGAGAACTCTACGAGTGTTATTACTTGTCCAAAATGCCCTACTCATGTTAGGGAGGAGATTAGAGAATACATGGCTAAAAAAAAGGAAGAGAAGAATCTAATGAACATGGTTTCCGACTTTGATGAGATGCCTAATGACTTGGAGGAGGATGAAGATGATATTGTAGAGATTGTTGCGAATCGTAAAAGATCCATGACTAGTTCTAGTCAAGGTTTTACACAAGCCACATCGAGACCAAAAAAGCCAAGACAAAAAGGGCCTATAGATGTATACTTCACCCCTGATCCGAATGTTGTGGTGCAAAATCGAAAGACCAAAGGGAGACAAACGAATATTGATGCCAGCGATCCTTTTAGAAAGGAAATGAGAGAAAGAGTCATCACAGCATTTGCCCGATAAATGTATGACACGGGAATTCCCTTTAATGTTGTGAACTAAGAAAGTTTTGCAGCAATGGTTGAAGCTTTTGGACAATATGGTCCTGGTTTGAAACTCCCTTCTTACCATGAGGTTCGGGTCCCATTGCTCAACAAAGAAGTAGGGCATATAAAATCATTGATGAAAGATCACCAAGAGGATTGGGCAAAATATGGATGTTCCATAATGGCCGATGGATGGACTGACAAGAGAGGGAGAACCTTGATTAATTTCTTAGTGAATTGTCCAAAAGGGATCATGTTCTTTGAATCTGTTGATGCTTCTGTATTCTCAAAGGATGGGCAAAAAATATTTGAATTGGTTGATAATTTTGTAGAACGTATTGGTGAAGCTAATGTGTTTCAAATTGTCACTGACAGTGCGGCAGCAAATGTGTTAGCAGGTATGAGCTTCTTGAAAAAAAAAAGATAACTACTTGTTATATTGAATTTTTTTATGCACACTAGTTGATAAAAAAATCTTAATTTAATAGGTAAGTTTTTGGAGGCAAAACGACCCAATCTATATTGGACGTCATGTGCTGCCCACTGCTTGGACTTGGTATTGGAAGATNTAAAAAAATCTTTATTTAATAGGTAAGTTTTTGGAGGCAAAACGACCCAATCTATATTGGACGTCATGTGCTGCCCACTGCTTGGACTTGGTATTGGAAGATATCTTCAAGTTGCCAAACTTCAAGACAACATTTGAAAGAGGAATAGCATTACACAGTTATATTTATAACCATCCAACTCTGTTGAATATGATGAGACGATTTACCCAGTCAAGGGAGTTGATTAAGCCCGCAAAAACTAGATTTGCTACGGCTTTTCTTACGCTAACAAGGATCAACCAACAAAAAGATAACTTGAGAAAAATGTTCACTTCAAAGGAATGGACTACAAACAAATGGACAAAAGAACAACAAGGCAAAAGGACAGCACAAATTATTTTAATGCCTTCATTTTAGAGTAATGTTGTCTACTCTCTTAAGTTTACTGGCCCTCTTGTCCGTGTGCTTCAATTGGTTGATGGTGAGAAAAAGTCNGGACAGCACAAATCATTTTAATGCCTTCATTTTGGAGTAATGTTGTCTACTCTCTTAAGCTTACTGGCCCTCTTGTCCGTGTGCTTCGATTGGTTGATGGTGAGAAAAAGCCTCCCATGGGGTACATTTATGAAGCTATGGACCGGGCTAAAGAAGCGATTGCTAATTCTTTTAATGGCAATGAAGAGAAGTACAAACACATCTTTGAAATTATTGACCGAAGGTGGGAAGTTCAATTGCATCGGCCTTTTCATGCAGCTGGATNGTACATTTATGAAGCTATGGACCGGGCTAAAGAAGCGATTGCTAATTCTTTTAATGGCAATGAAGAGAAGTACAAACACATATTTGAAATCATTGACCGAAGGTGGGAAGTTCAATTGCATCGGCCTTTGCATGCAGCTGGGTATTTTTTGAACCCAGAGTTTTTCTATTCCAATCCAGAGGTTGAGAAAGATCAAGAAGTCATGAATGGCCTATATAAATGTTTGGAAAAGTTGGTCTCAAATCCTGCGATACAAGATAAAATTGGTCAAGAGTTGAGTATTTACATGAAAGGTGAAAACCTCTTTAAGTTGCCCATGGCGGTTAGACAAAGAACAACTAGGGCATCAGGTAATCTATGTTATCCCACAAGCTTATTTCATTATCATTGCTTAAATATGTTAGTTAATTAATTGTTATTCATTATTCACAGCTGATTGGTGGAGTGCATATGGGTCTGCAACTCCAAATTTGCAAACCTTTGCAAAAAAAGTTTTAAACCTTACTTGTAGTGCATCCGGTTGTGAGCGAAATTGGAGTGTGTTTGAGCATGTAAGTATCATCCTCAAACCTCTTCAATTACATTTTTTTTTAATTTTATTATAAATTTTAATATATTGTTAATAAATTATTGCAAATACACACCAAAAAAAGAAATAGAATNTTAATCTTATTATAAATTTTAATGTATTGTTAATAAATTATTGCAGATACACACCAAAAAAAGAAATAGACTAGCTCAATCCCGTCTCAATGATTTGGTGTTTGTTAAGTATAATAGAGCTTTGAGGCGCCGATATGATTCTCGTGACACAATTGATCCAATATCTTTGAAGGATATTGATGATAGCAATGAGTGGTTGATTGGGAGAATGGATGCAGACACAGATGAAGATAATGAGCTTGTGTTTGGTGATGATATTTTGACTTGGGGCGAAGTTGCTCGAGCTTCTGGAGTTACGGAAAGTAGCCAATGGACTAGATCAATACCATCTACTAGGGTAACACCAAGGTTTACAAGATCGACGACTGGACTCACAGATGAGGAAGACATAATTTCAGATGAGGCAGAGGAGGAGGATACTGAGGGATATGAATCTAAGGATAATGAAGAAGATGGTTTCTTTAGTGATGAGGATTGATTTCTAAGTCCTTGAGATATTTTCTTTAGTTGCTTGAATTATGTGTCTTATGTTTTTAAATATTAGGATTTGGGATATTATTAGTGTTTGTATGAATTTAAATGTTTAAGCTATGACTGTTATTAAGATTTACAATATTATTAGTATTTGTTTTAATTTAAATGTTTATGGTTTTACTTGCATTTAAATATTTAGTATATATAAAATTAAAACTTTGATATGTATAAGTAATTACACTAAAATATTTATTTATTTTTTTAACTGCTCGCTTCGCTTTGGTAAATCGTTTCGCTTCGCTTCTCGCCTAGGCGTTAAGAGCCTTGATCGCTTCGGTTCGCTTAACGCCTTAAATAACACTGTTCCTTCCAATGCTTAAACCAGTCAATGCATGAAAGATGAGATACAAAAGATACTATAATAGTATTCAGTTACACTTGCGTACCTAAGGCCCAAACCTTGGGCTATTTATACCTCGCGGGGTGCTGATGTGAATCATCCATAATGATGTTCTGGCAAACAAGTCTGACAACTTTTCTGGAGTGAAATCCTCCAACTTGTTGACATGTATGGCGGGGCAATCATGCAATTGATTGTCTGACCAGAGAGTGTTCCCGTCCCAACACTAGGTGGCTCCGCGCCACACATTTAATAGGCTTAGGGATAGCCTGAGGCTGGTTGGGGTCACCAATTGCTTGATTACCGCGCTTGAGAGCGTGTCCACAAATGATGACTCTACTCGGGGTCAACACTTGAATGATGGTGTCTCTTAGATTATCACCCGATTGATCCACGTGTACAAGGGTCATATCTTTATGTATGTCTTCATTGGGCTTTGTGCTAATCTCTCCGTGGTGAAGGCAATGCAGTCGATATTCCTAGTCCATTGACACATAAGTCGATTCGGTTGCACCAGCGGGTCCCAGCAATGAAGGGAAAAGGTGACAATACCAGAGCAACCTTTCACTACCGAGCATTCCTAAGCCTCAGACGAACAAGTTCTCTCCCCTAGGAGTGGAGCCAAAAATTGACTTAAGGGTGAGCACACCCTATATTTTATGGAAAATACTATTTGGATCTAGTTTAGAAACCTAATTTAATGCAACCATTATATTGAAAGTTGGCTAACTCACCACTAATTCAATAGTTGAATTGGATTAAATCCCTGATTAAGTCTCCAAATATAGCACTGCTCATATTTTATATATGTTAATAAAATAGTGTAGATTATAAATCTAAACTCAATAAAAATCTATGTTGTGCAAAAAAAAATCAAAATTTAAGATCAGGAGAAGAAACAGGTAGAAAACCTAAAGCAGGAAAGCACTTCAATGAAAGAGACCCACACACTTACTACAAAAGAATAGCAGCCCATCCAGTCCCTTCGCAAGAATGAAGACAGTGGTATCATTGCTATTGTTCTTCGTAGTATGGAGGCGTTGACTGAACACAGAGTCCTGTCTCATCTCCTTCGTCTTCATCCTCATTTGCATCTACCCAGTTACTAGGATGGTGTTGTGACAAAGCACGACCACAAGTTTCTGCCCCATATAGGATCATGGAAAAAAAAGACATCACTATGGTGCCATTCACTGCAAGACTAACCACATTTGAAAGGTGCAACCAAACAAACAGCACTCCAACTTACCTCGAGCTTCTTCTGCATTATTTGTTTCCATTGGATGGCAGCTGATATATTTAGTCAAGAAAACTACTCACCCTTCTTTTCTAGTAAACAATTGGCCTCATTCAAACATATATAAAAATTCACAGAAACAGGTTGTCCTGACCAATTTGAAAGTGAGTTTCTTGTGCTTCAGTTGGATAACCATTTCACTGTTTTCCTTCAACTGTAGTCTATCATACCACATTTCTGTTTAGAGCTCAAGACAAGGGCTAAACTCTCTTGAGGCCTGTTAAGGTTCATGGCTTTCGTGCTTTTTTACAGTAGTGGCATCCCAATTTTTTTTATTGATCTTTCTCAGAAGTTAAGCTTATTGCTTTCCTTTTGTTAAATCATAAAAATGTCTACTTTTCAAATGGCACAGTAAAGAAGAAATCTTTATATGGACTGTTGAATCATCAATCCCTAATCTTATGCTATCTATGTTTACGCTTTTATTGATGACATGTAGATGATGTCTTTTGTTTGTTTGTGAACCAATTTCTCATTTTTACTACTGCTAAATTCTGCAAAAACAAGTATTTCCACAGAACTTGATTGTTCTTAGAATATTTTAGAGCCTCATATCTACCGTATTTTTTCATCTCAAGCAATAACATTTTAATTTGCCACAGCAACGCCATCTTAATCCTCCCCCCAACGGCTAGCAGTGTATCAACTCAATTTTGTCCCTCGATTGCCAATCGTAATTTGGACTCACAAGCAAATAGAAAATTTTAGGATACTGACTAGGACCAGGAGGCATATTTCCTGCAGCAATGATACCGATATGCATCATGCTAATCCTTTGAATCTCCCTTTGTTTGTCGGCACTTGAATATCTTTCCGCGTGAACCTGCCTTTCTTCAGCACCATTACCACTTTTCACAGCACTTCCTGTACAAATTGCAAGGAGATGAAAGCCTGAGATTCATAAAAGCTGCATTGCCATTATATAACATGAACAAACAAGGATAAAATGAACAAACAATTACCTGAAAGTTCGGACCAAATTCTGGTGTGATCAGATGGATGCTCAGAAACTGCCCCTCTTGGCCGGTCTTGTGCTTGGGACCTTGTCCTATGATCAGCCTGCCCATGTGTTGGCATCGCCACATATGGAGGTTCTGTGGAGTTTCCTTCATTGAGTTGTGATACAAGCATAGTTGCAAGTACAAGAGTAGCATCAAAATTTGAAGTAGAGCCATCATCCAGACTGAATTTAGGAGCCAGAAGGATAGGCCTGTTCCCCAAATTCAAATGTTTTTCTAAGATCAATCTCACACCTAGCAACCATAAATCTTGGGTCTCAAACCTCAACAAGACAACGACAAACAAGAATGTCAATCCAAAAACATTGATAAATAGGGCATACTCTGTTAACAGCTTAACAAGTGCAGATGTTGTAAAATACAAGGTTTTAAAATTTAAACATAGCGCCCTTAATCTAAAAACGGTGGATCAGATAAGATCTATTAAAGTTGGTATAACCTTAAGCACTAATGACAATTTGGTTGGATATGACTCATAGTCTAGGGGGCAGGTCACTTATCAGTCAGAACTATAATTTAAAGTTCGAAGTATTGGAATTACCAAAAAGTGTTTCACATATATCCAAAAGGCACTAGGCACTTTCCTGATTTATAATGTTATACATGTGCATTAGGAATACAAAAATGAACCGAAGAACCCATACTATCGCACTATCGGGTTTCATTTCCAGGCTAGTAGTCCATTTTAACATTTCAGAGTGGAGTGTAAATCTTAACAACAAGAGAGGGGTAAAAAAAAAAAAAGACAAGGCAAAACAAAGCTGAAGCAGTGCACAGAAAACCAGTATGGCAAAGGAAAAACAATTAATTTTGTCTTTTTTCCCCTCAAATACAAAAGATGAGAGTATATAATCTTACTCGCCAGCTTTCTCAAGATATAAGTGGATGTCAACTTCACATCCCTCGCAGAAAGAAAGAAATGCCTGTAATTCACAAATAACAGAAACATTTTACAGAAATTACTCTATTATAGAAATTACGACACTCCACTATTCCAGAATTGAGAAATGGAAAATCATAATAGGTAGCAAATGCATAGACATAGTTATCATGATAATTACGCAAACTATGTGATGACATCTTCATCAAAAGACAACAACGCTCATCACTTGGAACTTGGGATGAAATATTTGTTAAGATGAAATAAAATCCTGCGACAAATCAGTTGATACAACTTAAGGATTATTAGGTTTTAGAGCATTGTGTACTGCACCTTCAATTCCTTCACACCAAATGTCACATCTACAGGGTCTCCACTGTGACTGTACTGCACAAACTCTTCGGTGGGATCTATCCATAGCTGAGTGTGTAGTGAGGAGTCATTGTCTACAATTGGAAACTTGAAACTTAATAAAGGTGTGTCTGGAACAACAATACAGTTTTACACACAATTGTATATGTGACTGTTGAATGAAAGCTCAGGAAGTGAAAAGAAAAGGATATTCCTTAATCTACCTTTGGTTGGGTCTATGTAACTTCTAAGTTCAACAGCTTTTCCGCCAATTTCACTTGCAACATCAGATGGTAATGAAGTGGGTTCTGTTGCAATGACGGTAATTTCCTGAATGGTAGTCTGAAAATTAGCCAGCAATCTGTTGAGATCACGAGGTCTCACAACAAAACTGCTTGGAAGCCTTCTTCTATCAAGGGACAGATGTTGTATGTCTGGCTCAACATGGCAATTTATCCAATAGGCCTTTCTCATACCTGCTAAATTAGTATGGAGTTGCTCAAAACTTCAACGGTAGTTACATTACAGGAAGGTTATGTAATACATACATCTTCATGCTGTCGCTGCAACTCTACTTATGCACGTCTTGAAACAAAATTAAAAGTTCCAACTATTCAATCATTCTGCTCCTCATGGAAGCTCAACTTCAGATTTAATTTATAATTGCCCAATCTAAGTAAAATGTGCGGATAAATGAATCACTGGAAGAAAACATAATTATAAAGGTTCTAATTACCATGTTGGAGTTATGTACCCACAGTGAAGCATTTCCTAAGTATCCAATAAGATAAATTATTGGTCAACAAAGCTGTATATTAGCTCTCTTAGCCATGATATCATGAAACAGCAAATCTTATTCAGACAAAGTACTAAATTACATTTGTGTTGAAAGGCATGGTACATACATGTGATACTTTATTCAATAAGTTTTAGTACGTACAATGATGATCCAACTTACTAAACAAACTATCTATTGAACTGCTGTTGAAGTTGCAGTAGACTCGAAGAAACAATTGAGCTTGCAAATGATGTNTAGCAAATGCATAGACATAGTTATCATGATAATTACGCAAACTATGTGATGACATCTTCATCAAAAGACAACAACGCTCATCACTTGGAACTTGGGATGAAATATTTGTTAAGATGAAATAAAATCCTGCGACAAATCAGTTGATACAACTTAAGGATTATTAGGTTTTAGAGCATTGTGTACTGCACCTTCAATTCCTTCACACCAAATGTCACATCTACAGGGTCTCCACTGTGACTGTACTGCACAAACTCTTCGGTGGGATCTATCCATAGCTGAGTGTGTAGTGAGGAGTCATTGTCTACAATTGGAAACTTGAAACTTAATAAAGGTGTGTCTGGAACAACAATACAGTTTTACACACAATTGTATATGTGACTGTTGAATGAAAGCTCAGGAAGTGAAAAGAAAAGGATATTCCTTAATCTACCTTTGGTTGGGTCTATGTAACTTCTAAGTTCAACAGCTTTTCCGCCAATTTCACTTGCAACATCAGATGGTAATGAAGTGGGTTCTGTTGCAATGACGGTAATTTCCTGAATGGTAGTCTGAAAATTAGCCAGCAATCTGTTGAGATCACGAGGTCTCACAACAAAACTGCTTGGAAGCCTTCTTCTATCAAGGGACAGATGTTGTATGTCTGGCTCAACATGGCAATTTATCCAATAGGCCTTTCTCATACCTGCTAAATTAGTATGGAGTTGCTCAAAACTTCAACGGTAGTTACATTACAGGAAGGTTATGTAATACATACATCTTCATGCTGTCGCTGCAACTCTACTTATGCACGTCTTGAAACAAAATTAAAAGTTCCAACTATTCAATCATTCTGCTCCTCATGGAAGCTCAACTTCAGATTTAATTTATAATTGCCCAATCTAAGTAAAATGTGCGGATAAATGAATCACTGGAAGAAAACATAATTATAAAGGTTCTAATTACCATGTTGGAGTTATGTACCCACAGTGAAGCATTTCCTAAGTATCCAATAAGATAAATTATTGGTCAACAAAGCTGTATATTAGCTCTCTTAGCCATGATATCATGAAACAGCAAATCTTATTCAGACAAAGTACTAAATTACATTTGTGTTGAAAGGCATGGTACATACATGTGATACTTTATTCAATAAGTTTTAGTACGTACAATGATGATCCAACTTACTAAACAAACTATCTATTGAACTGCTGTTGAAGTTGCAGTAGACTCGAAGAAACAATTGAGCTTGCAAATGATGTTCTAAAAGCCTTTAATTGTTTCCCGACATGATAACCAGCGATCCTTTTTTTTTTTCATTTTCTTGATAAGTAGCTATTACTTCTTTTGTGTAATCCAATGGTAAATCACAACGTTCAAATCACAACTCTGTTGCCACCTCAAAATTAGATATTTGCGTGTAGGAGATCCTTTTCCATGTATAAATCACATCAGAAGAACAAATAACACAAAGAATTGCGCAAAAACACTTCACCGTTATAGCAGTCTAAGGTCCATTGCAATTTTGATGCATCAGGATCGGTTAATAGCACACTCAACTGACCAATGCTTGTAATGGGTGTCCTAAGAACTGAACAAATGGCCTGTAAACATCAATGCCAGAATAAAAAAAACTAGTTACAAAATGAAGTCGACACTCACAAATGTGCATGAATTGAAAAGTATACCTTCAAAAGCACGCTGCATTGAACCTGGGTTCCAGAGATTGAATAGACATCAAAGAAATCTGGCTTGAATGTAATAGACAGATAGGCAGACCTTGATGAGTTGAGGGTGTGAAAAGTGAACTGCCAGTTAAAAGGAATTCGTTACAACTATGTTTTCAATAGATGCAAGTAATACCTTTATGATAAGAGCCCCAGCTTTTTTCTACCCTTCTCAGCAACACAGACACACAACCTAGAAGGGGTCTCAAAGACTTAGACCACCATGGCTATACCAACAGAGCCTTGATAACACCAATGGCCCTGATCAGCCAGTTTTCGTGGCTTTTCTGTTAGCATTGTGTTTGGCAGCATGGAATTGGTGGTTTCGAATTTGAAAGATACAAATTGGGAAACCATGTGTTTCAATTCAGTTTCCTTTCCAAAGGTCTCTTAATACCCCATCTCGTTGTTAAGCAAAATATCAGCTTAGGATCATCGATGAAAATTTTGCCATTTTTTAGTGGTAACGAATATTACGTAATCATAATTTCAGATTAATTTCTTCAACCAGCCTTTTCTGATGACAACCAAAAAGGCCCTATTAAAGATAATAGGTCCTTGTATGTCCTTTACCAATCGCTATAAACCCTTAAGATAATAAGTGACTAAATAGCCCAAGTGATGTTGATTTTCCCATGAATCAACAATAAGTATGTACAGAATTCGTCTACGAAAGCAATAGGAATGGGACAGAAAATGAATGAGTAAGAGTACGAACCTGAGAAGGAGAAGCCTGAATGGCGAGCTCATTGCCTATGCGTGCGAGGCACGTGATGGACCGAGCAAAACCTTTCAGAGCGTTACCACTGATAGTGAACTCCATCTTGCTCCAGACAATCGAAGTCTGTGTGTGTCTCTTTACGTGGGTGTGGGTGTGGGTGTGGGTGTGGGTGTGGATGTTTGAGAGAGAGAGAGAGAGAGGCGGGAAGGGAAATCCTTCTATTGAGTTATACAGAACCGAAAGTGCGGGAGAAAAAAAAACAGAAACGAATGGAGTCGATCAAAGTAAAAGACGAGTTCAATTTAAAATATTAATATTTGAACAGCTAACCCTCGTTTTAAGGGTCCTGTCTGCTGTGATGTGATGTGATATGATGAGACAATAACACAGCGTGCCATTAAGAGAGACGACGTCATCTTGACATTAAACGGCATCGTTTTTGTAGACAACCTTGTATAAGAAATTTAAAAAAAAAAGATTAATGCTACGCTGATTAAATTTAGAACTCAAATGACATGGCAATCGATTATTTGAAGTTTTTATTGGGACCCAAATAACATAACACCAATCAAAAAAATTTAAATCAACTGTCATGTCATTTGAACTCTAAATTTAGTTTAAAAATTTGATCAATCTAACATTACTGAAAAAAAAAAAAACAAATGACGATATCTACGCCTATCCATCTCGTTCAAGGAACAAAACGAAATTTAGTCCCCTCTTCCTTGCACTTTCTCGCCCACACATCCATTAAACAACAAATCTTCCATGCTCTGAATTTGGTTGGCAAAGCCAGCAAAAAACCCTCTTGAAAGAAACCCAGAAAAATTTCTGGAACCAAAAAAATAGGCACTCCTCTGGTTGATTGTGCACTCCGGCTTTGGCACCATCAGCATTCAATATTTACACCAGCAAACCATCTTTAAGTTAAATTTTGTTTTTATTTTTAATTTTCAGTGACTATATTGATCCAAGTATTTATCTTGTTTTGGGTGTAGTTGTGAATCTCTCTTTTCAGATGTAGTTGTGAGTCCCTTTTTTGGGTGTAGTTGTGAATGAACTTGTAAATCAAAATGTGCTCAAGTTGCTTGATTGAAATTAATTTGCTGGAACTATGCTTGAAATGTGTTTCTGTGAGTGTCTACGCCTTTTTAAGCTTTCGTGAGTGCTTCTATTATTGCTCAATATTTAAATGTGGGATGTAAATAGACATCATGATTTCTATGAGCGTTTAGAGAATGGAAGATTTGTTCCTTAATAGCAATTCTAAAATAACTAGACAAAATATATTTTTTTATTACACTATTTATTTTAAAGAGTAACTCTTATTAATTCACTTCAATAACGTTTTATATTTTGACTAAATATTTCAACTAACTTTAAGTAACTATTAATAATTATAATATAAAATATTACGTAGCATGCCACATCATCGGCATATTGATGACATCACATGATGACGTGCAAAATTTCAAAATTTAAATTTTTCAACCGTCATATTTACAATAGTCACGTCATCTAAATTTTTAAATTTGAATTTTCTAACGGTCATATTGATAACCGTCATATTTGCAACTGTCATATTTTTTGATATATATAAATAGGATTTTCCCATTTTTATTGTCATACACCTCAAATCTATTTATTAGTCTTGCACTCTTCTTTGATTTTATGTTATGGCTCGTTATCCTACAATCAAAATGATTCTTAATGATTCTGACTTTTATTATGAATTGGAGATTGTAATAATTTGTTCTATGAAATTGAACAAACTTAGTAGCGAAAAGCTCTGGAGTACGTCATGATTCTATTCAAGATCATTCAGTTATTTTTGCAATCAAGTTCAAGGGCATGAGAGACTTTATTGCAATTATTTTGCTGAATCACATATTTATCCCCTCAATTTATTTCGGATGAGGTTTCGAATAAATTGAACCCTCTTCCTTTTGTATTATATATATGGTGGAAGCTTAAAATTCATATTTTGTCCAAAAAAAAGATGTTGTTAGGATTACTAGTTTTTCTTCCCTTCAAAAAATGATAGCTGCTATAAGGATGCTTGGTTATTGAGTTACATCAGATGTTGTTGATGATTATGTGAGGATTGATGAAAACAATATAATAGAAAGTTTGAAAAAATTTGTGAGAGCGGTAGTAACAATTTTTTTTATGAATACATCAAGTCACCAAACAATAATGACATTGCTAAATTATTAGCAATGGGTACCAATCGTGGAATTGTTGGGATGTTGGGTAGCATTGATTATATGCATTGGAAATGAAAGAATTGTCCAACAACATGGAAAGATATGTATTCTAGTCACACTCATGAACCAACAATTATTTTGTAAGTAGTGGCTTCATATGATGTGATGCCCCAAAAATCAGAGGGTCCTTTGTCAACTCATTAATCACCCATCAACTCGTGAAATATTTATGGATATCATGTAACTCGATATCACGTCGTTATACCCCATTTACCAAGATTCACAATTTAAAAAAATTCGGACAGAGTCTCCTTTGTACAGGGAGCTTTACCCAAAAACACAACATGTGCAATTATACAATCACATGACCCATCCGAGGTCCAATATACAGTATTGACCATACCCGGGTCCATTTATGAGTAAGCATTGACCACACTGGGACCATTTATCCATACTCATATAATAACATGCAATGTTACATTAAAAATAGTCTATAAGAATTCAATTACAATTCTTTTACATACATTACATGCTCAAAAACTAACTTAGTGAATGTTTTACAAAAGCATAGTTTTTCACAATAGTTTTACAAAATGTGAATTAAAAGTCACAAGTCAGTTTTTCTTCATCCTTGAGGCCCCAAGTAAGAGCCTTCCACCTACGTGTACCCCGCACTTGAAATGTTGTCCCCATAAAGGGTGAGTCACGCTTAATAAGGTAACTCCTACAGAGGCTACTCCCCAACCTAGATACATATGAAATGTCACATGCAACATTCAACAAGCAATAACCATCCCAAACAAGAATATGCAACTCAATGTCATTAAATGAGATGAGACTCACTTATGCACTTTAAACCGAACCCTCACCGTCTCCCACAACACAATACAATGTCAATGTGTAATAAACCTGCTATTAATGTTATGCATCCGATGTCATTTTTGTATGAAACAAAATAATGTGTCTTTGTTGGGTAATGAAATTTTGGTGTCGCACCGCCGGTTTTGCACACCGATACATTTTTTTTAATTTGCACCGACAGAAGTGTATAAACCAATAACCGAGTCTTGCACCCCAAAAGAGTATCTAGCTCTTCTTGTTATACCCGACACAAGTTTTTTATGCAACTCATACGACTTTGTTGAACCTTGATCCAACTATACCAATTCCACTTGTCAACCACCAAGGATGGTGTTTGACCTAATAACAAGCACACACACCCATACTCATGTCTCATGTCCATGAATATGATGCCTCAGTGCATATGTAATGTAATGAGCAATTGTAACATCAATATCATATTCATATGTAATAAATGTCGTATGAATTATTTCTACCACATTTCAACACATGTCAAGGATAATTACATCCTAAGCAAATAATTTTCATAATTCACCCTAATGCCAATATATCATAAGCACATATCAACATTTACATTTCTAATTGTAATTCATATCATAAGCATATGATTTCACTTTACCATATCATCCAAGCATGTTATCACATAATCTCATGTAATTAACACACTTTATTTCACATAGGTATTTTATCAAACACTTTCAAGACACCAAATCATGTAATCACATAAAATGCTCAAATTTATCACATAACTCAAAAAAAAATCAGATTAAGTGATTTTCACAAACCCAATTTTCAAAACTTCTAAGAAATCACAAACTAGCAATTTATAATTACCAATTTACACTAAAATTGAGTCTACCCATTTTCATTAAACCAACTATAATAGGCAAGTGTTAAAATACACAAAACAATCCACCCATTTCATATATTCATCCTAGTTGGAAATAAACCTAGTTAAGATGAAAACCTTGCCTTGAAGCGTAAAATCAATGTAGGGGGCTTCAAGAATTTAACCTGAGCTCTAATCCAAGCTTTTTTCTAAAATTTGTTTTTTGAACATTCGGTGAAAACATTCGTTTTTGGTATGGTTGCGTAGCCCTCATCGAGGAGATCGACTTTAATTCTTGGCTCGAAGAATTCTGACCGGCGAAACTTCGTATATCTGAGAAAAAAGTCTTGAATCTTCTCTTTTTCCTCTTCACTTATCTCCAACGTTAAACCCAGCAAACCAATAGAATAGAAGGCTGAAAATCAGATTTTTTTGACTCCTATTTATACATCTTAACCATAGTTTTAAAACCCGGCCCGGATACTAACCCGACAAAGGGACCAGGTCAATGAGTTACTAGTTCAACCGTGGGTCAATCGATCGAACCGGTCATATAATTAATAATAAATAATAATAATAATAAATATGCTAAAAAATTATAATAGTTACAAAAATAACATATTTTATGTTATAGTAAATGAAATAAAAAGACAAAAAATATCCTCAAATCATTAATTTGCTTACATAATTGATATATTTTGACAGAGCATAAAATAATTCACTAAAAAATATTGAATATTTAGTATAAATAGTAATAATATGATGCCTAAAACATCAAAAGAAAAATTTTTAGAAAAAACAAAAAGAGTTTAAGTGCACTACCTATCCCACATCGAAAATTCACAGGTGGTTCTAAGGAATATGCGCCTATAAAAGTGCTTCACTTCTCCACTTGTAGCTAGTGGTCAACAATTGTTGGCTTAATGTCAGCCTTTAAGCATTTTGGTTTGAATATGTTACGTATGGGCCTTGAAGTTTAGTTTCTTTATGTTTGAGCTCCAGTATGAAAATGGATTTATGGAAACCAGACTTGTGGAAACTGGACCGGTTTTCAAGTGGGTCATTTGTTGGACCGATCTAATTAAAGAATTGGTCCGGCTCAGGCACCGGTTCACCGGTTTTTCGAGTTGACCCGCCAGGTCAAGCGGGGTTTTCAAACACTGATTTTAACGCTTGGCCCATGTCGAGCCACATGACCCCTTTTTCGGGTCCGTTTTTGCCCCAAAACGATTAAATTTCGCTCCGGTTCAAGCTCAAAATATTTTATTTCAACTTCCTTTAAATTATTTTTCAAATTCAAAACTTTATTAAAAAATTCGTTTTTGGATCACTTGAGACCCGACTGCCTTGTAAAACGTAAAAAATACGACTATCTCGAAATTTGACAAAAATTGTCTGGGTAACTAGATTTTGTGAGATGAATCCAATGGTAAGGTCTGTTTTGTCATCCGAGCTCTAGAGAAATATGGGGTTTCAACCTGCACTATAGTGATAAATTACTGTTTTGCCCTTTTTCATAAAAAAATTCAAAATTTTCTGGGTTTTACATATGATCCATAGATTTGACAAGCCTTTTTTTGGGTTACCTGAATCCCATAATAATATCAACGTACGAGAACGTTTTTCTTTTTTTGCTTGTCCTTCAAAAGGTTTGGCTCCTCCAGTCAATTTGTCAGTCAATAGAAGCAATTATACGATGAGATATTATCCTGCTGATGGTATATATCCAATGTGGGCAATATTTGTCAAAAAAATTCTATTTCCAAGAGGTAATAAGCAAATATATATTACAAAATCTCAAGATTCAGCAAGAAAGGATGTTGATCGAGTATTTGGAGTGCTTTAAGCATGATTTGCTATAGTGCGTGGACCAACATGTTTTGGACCTTGAAGTGCTTAAGGATATGGAACGATAATGAGTTGGACTTTAGTTATGATATAATGGATGAGAGTCCCACTGCCACAGTGATATCGGAGCGGAGTTTAGAACTACGCCAATTTATTAATACTAAACATTGCATTAGACATAAAGAAACTCATTCAAAACTCCAAGTTGATCTAGTCGAGCACCAGTGGAATATGAATGGAAACTTCTAGGAACTACTTAAGCAAATGTTATTAGAGTACTTGTAGCATCATTCTTACTACTTAAAAGTTGTTTGTCTACTAATAAAAAAGAACGACATCTTCTTTCCCAAAATTTTCATTTGGCAATGCTGAAAATATTCAGCTTGCAATGGAGCATGCCACTCGTTTCCATCGACATTATTCGTTCTTCCTCTCTTAGTTGCTCCATTTGCATTCTCTTTTTCTCTTGCACTAGACGTTCTTGTTCTTAAAGATAACATTTTTCAAATATTTGAACTTTCTTCTCATTTATTACTTTTTTCTCTTCCTTCATTTCTTCTAACAGATTCACGAGTGCAGAACTTGTTGCATCACCTCTAGGTTCTTTACTCTTTGATTTTCGTAGTTGCGCTTTCTCAACTTTCCTTCTAGGTGGCCTATCTAAGGATCCATAACACCCATTATCATCTACTAAATTTACCGAGTCCGTTGTAGAAGGTGCAGAGCTGCCACAAGTTGCATTAGGTTTTGTTTTTTTGCTTCTTTGACTGATAATCCTCCATCTATTTTGGTTGATACATTAACTCATTCCAATAATTTTAAAACTAAGAAGGAGATTTATAGAGTTCCTTGTACTAGTTCTTGGCCTTAGAATTTAAAAATTCTTGCAAGAAAACTCATTATCATGTCATTAAGAGTACACTATTTTATAAGAAAATATTCACTCATACCTTATCTTTCTTCGTCAAACCAATTTGATTCAGCCTTTCTATCTGTGCAAAGCACCCACAAATTTTGTTGGTGGCTAGCTGAATTATCGACTAACGATTCATCAAAGAATTTTGACTGCAGCTATGACATGTCTTAGGTTTGTACTCGTTGAAGTAATCTCAAACCCTTTGTCAATAAGTCTTTGATTTTTTATTATTTCCTTGCACAGCATCCAAACTAATATTAAGCCACGTCGAGATTATCATAGCGTCTTTATCTACTATAAAGTTGCTACCTCGCTATTTTTTTATGGTGGATTTTAGTTGAGGAGATATTGGTAAAGATTAACCTATAAACTCATCATCTAAGTTTGTTCCATTATTCATGTGATTGGTGAAGTAAGCACCATGTTGGAATGGTTTCATAAGTAATGTCTATAATTCAACACAGCAACCATGCTAAAATTAACAAACTTTCAAAAATTAAAACTTTCAAATTACAACCACAATTCACAAATTCCTTAATCAAAATTTTCACAAATCCATAAATCAAAATTTCAAATTACAACCACAATTCACAAATTTCTTACAACCACAACATATATTCAATAGTTGCATCCACAGTATACAAATTTCACAAATTCAGTGACAATTCACAATTTCTTCATTGGGAGCTGAAACAAAGAAAGAGATATGTAGGGTTGCATCCACTTCTAATTTCACAAATTCAAAAGAATTTTAGTGGGAGCAGATAGAGAGATTTTGGTGGGTTTCACTCGATTTTCAGTGGAAGCCGAGAGAGAGAGATATGAGTTTTAAGTGGGGTTTCAGTATGATTTGTGACCCCATATATACACCCACACACATAGATAGATAGATAAAGTGTGTGTGTGTGTGTGAGAGAGAGAGAGAGAGAATGAACTCCATACCTGGAATGGACAAAGAAGCCTTTGTCTGGTTGAGGAAGACGACGAGCGAAAATGAATGAAATTGGGGGTGTTGTGGAGTGAAGAAATTGATGCAAAAACCAAAATATCGAGCTTCTTTGGCTTGCCAAGAGTAGTGAGTCAAATGAAGGTTGTGAGAAATAAATAGTTTGTTGAAGATAAATTTTAGGAAAAGACTCTTTAAAATAGCTAAGAAGGGACTTTTATTGAACCCCTTGGAGTTGCTCTAATAGATGTGCGGGTGAGAGAGTGCATGGACGAGGGGACCGAATTTTGTTTTGGAAGGGAATGAGAAGGATAGGCGTAGACATTGTTGTTTGGCTTTTTTCTTTTCAAGTTGTCCGCAAAACGGCCCGTTTAAGGGCAAGACGGTGTCGTCCCTCTTAACCACACACTGTGTTGTTGGCTCCTCACATTAGACAAGTCAGACCCCGTTTTGAGAGCTTTTTCCCTTTGCCTTTTGGAGTCCTTTATTCTAGGCATTGAGAATCAGTTGAGGAGTGATCCCAATCGAAATATTTAGCGGTGATAATATGAAAACATCAAAATTTATAATTGATGAATTATTTGAATAAATATAAAAATTTACTTGTAGATCACAAGCATTTTTTTTTTTAGATCACAAGCATTCACCGTGCCTAGAGTCTACGATAAATCAAGCTTTCTAATAGGTAAACCTTATTTTATTGCGAATAATAAATCAACTATCTTATGAGAAATTCTAATTAATTAATTCAAGCATGAAATAACCAATTATTTGACTCGCAGAAAATCTCAAGCATTTGATGAACATAGCACAATGAATTAAGAAATTATACAGAGCAAAAACTTTACTGAAAGACAAGAATTAAATTAAAAGAATAAATCATGAATTAAAAATAACATTGAATCAATAATTAATATCATGCTTCATTGAAAGTATTTCCCCTAACTTTAGTTGGGTTTTTAGCAAGTCGTAGGACTTAGAACAAAAACTAGAAAACAAAAAATGGAAAAAGAATAATAATCATCCTCTCAAAAGATAAGAACCTTTATTTATACTAAAATAAATCATACGTATAGGTAAAAGAAATAAGGTTGGATTATGAAGAATTACTTTCTAAAAAGAAGTTTTTTAAAGTCAAATCTCGTGCATAAAATCATGGAGGTGGATACAAAATCTGTCCAGATTTCTAGTTTGAATTTCGCATATTTAAAAGCCTATTCACGAAATTTGCATGAAATACACTTTTGTAGCCCTTGAAATCTTCTTTCCAAAACCATAAATTTCAGTTCAATTGGATGTCGGAGTTAAAATTTATGACCAAAATACTAAAGACGTGTCAAATTCTTATTTTATAGAATACTTTCATAATCCAACTTTAAATGAATTTTCTTCTAATTTGGACTCTTATGAGGATTAAACTGATGACTTATCTTCAAATCTTCATATCTCAATCTTAACTCTTCAATCTTTATCAATTGTTATTCTTCCTTTAGTGATTGCTTCACTTATCTTATCCATTATTATTTTAAATTAACCAATTTACCTGCAAAATAAACCAAACAACTAGAAAAAGTATTAAACTAGAAAATTAATGAATTTAACACATTTAATCACAAATAATATGTAATTAACCAATCTTTAGACATAATAAATAGCACTTTTGATAGTTAATCAACAAACAAACGCCCTAGTTTTCAATATCTCTACCAAATCAAGAACCATGTTACACAGTACCCCTATAAACCTCAGAAAACCCTCCTAGAGATTACGAGCTAACATAATACCCCTTTACCACAAAATACCCACCTAAAGAAATCAATATCCTTCAAAAAAATTCCAAAATTTTCCATTCCCATGATCATAACCCTCTGAATCCCCTTAACGATTTCTTGCAAACCATCACAACCCATACCAGTTCATACAATACAACCAAAACCAGAGGCGACTCTCTATTCAACCATGGAAGAGGAATAAAACTCGCACAATAGAAATACACCTAGACTTTCCCTTTTTCTAAACAAAGAAACAGTGAAGGAGGTCTAACAATTTTGATTAGTTGGTAAAATCATTTTAGATTCAATCCTCAATAAGAGTGGAGTAAGTAATGTTATAACAGGGGTGTGGAAAACACGAAAGGGTTCTCTATAACACATTGGGAAAAGAATAGTTGCATGTTTATATTCAAGGACGAAGAAGATAGAGAAAATATTTTTGGGGAAAGCCCATGGTCTATAATGGGAAATCTTTTGGTATTGAAGAAACATTCACCACAGTCTATGGTTCATGATTCAACTCTATTGAGTTTTGGATTCAAATTTGGGGGCTACCCTTTGATATGATGACTAGAAACAATTCTTGGAGAATGTAAAATTTTTTGGGAAAGCCAACTCAATTGGAAGATTCAAGTGATGAGCTTATGATGAAGAGAAACTTTCTGAGGGTTAAATGTAGAATTGATATCATAGAACCACTTGAAAGAGATGATAGAGATGATGTTTGGGTTTCATTCAAATACGAAAGGATATTCAATTTTTGCTATATGTGTGGCAAATTCGACCGTAGAAAGAGTCTTTGCAAGGAGAAGATGAAGAATCAAAATAATCTCGAGTACGACCCAGAGATTAGAGCTTCTCAACCTTCAAACTTAGTGTTCTACCATCAAAATTGGACAAAGGAGCTTCCAAGGGAAAGAGGTACACAATTGAAACCAAGAGGAGGTCTATTGAATCCCAGAGAAAATGACATCTGATCGACACATGAAGTTTAGGCGGGAAGTAACAACATGTGACAGGAGTCGTTAAGCAACATCAAAGAGGTGTTAGAGGTGCTGGCAACAACGAATACGCAAAATCGAAATCCTTTAAATTCAAAGCATCCACATGGTAACCAAAGTGGGGCTCTGCAACAAATAATAGAATCTCAGAAGGAAGTGGAGCAAGGAAATCTGTTGGTGTTGGTTGAGGATGTTGGTGCCCTAAATCCAGAAGGTGGTCTTGAGGAAAGGGGAGAGGCACATGAACTAATGACACATAGACAAGAAAAAGGTAAAAGCCCTCTAATCCCAAAAAACCCAGTTAACCCAACTTATTATGTTACCAAGCCCCATAAAGTCCTCAATTTGTACAGGAAACCCAAATGTTAAAGCCCAAGGTTGAGCCCATATATAAGAACTAGTGATCCAATTGAAAAAGAAACAAGCCTTCCACTTAACCTTAACCAAAATTTCTAGCAAATTTCCCTCAAAAGTAAAGCCCTCCAAGAAGAAGGGCTCTCCTAGCTCTAAACAAAAGAAAGCATTACCAACACATGGAAAACAAGTGAAGCCAGATCAAAGAGACCATGGCCACTAAGGGGACCTAAGTGAGAAGAGAGAACCCATAGAGCTCAATAGAGGAGTGAGAGAGAGACAAGACCTTTCTTGAGGCCATTATCGCAATGATCAATGTGATATCAAAGATTACTTGGAGTACAAGGCTTAGGGAAGAAAGCTCTACCGGTTCCTTGTGAGAAAGAAATGCTTTTATAGTGAAAGATTTAGAAAAACCGTTGGAATTCTCTATAAAAACCCTCATTTTAACGCCTCAGATCTATCACCTATCGGAGAACATACATGACCTACCGGTAGAAAGACTCTCTGTTCAAATCCTATCGGTAGTAAATACACATTCTATCGTTAGAACTATAAAATTTCTAAAAATTCCTATTTTCTGTTTCTTTTTAATTTAATTTTTCTTTCTTTTAACAAATCAAAACAAAACTAACCTTAGACTCAACTAATATCTAACCTAAAACATCATAAACTAAAAACAATGATCAAATTTCATTCCCAATTTCTAAAAATTATGCAATAAAACTTGATTCAATTAAAATTCAAAATTCCATGCCTTGGAATTTAAAAACACCACCTAAAAACTAAGTAAAAACCATTTTCGTAGACAATCACGATTAAATTTAACCTATGCAACAAGCCTTTAACCCCTAGGTGATTTCTAGTGGACGAGTTTTGTCTCGTAAATGTTTTGAGAAAAGATACCTACAAACTTCTCTATTTTAGCTATTTCGATCGCATCACTTTTATCAAATTTAACAAAGCAACAATATGTCAATATAATTTGAGCTCATTCAGACATAACTATTTTCAGGCTTGAAAAATATGCAAAAGTATTCACACATATTATCATTAGAAACTCTTGTGTGTGTTTATGTCACATCAGCCAGCTCAAGAGATTTATCAAACAACGTTCTCATCTCCTTTTAGCCATCAAAACTAGCTTTCACAATAATTCTCCCACATTCCACTCAGAATAAATCTCTATGACTATCATGACTGTTTCACTCACAGTATGTGTGGGCAGAATTTATGTTAACACAACAAATATATCCCACATATTTCCAACAATGAAAAGCATTATGAAACGAATTGATATTTGGCATAATCTCATAAAAAGAATGTTAAAGTAATAAGAATGACACCATGGATGAATGTCTCTATCTAGTAAGGTATTTCAATTCTCCATTATTCTCAAAATCAATTAGGACTTTATTAAGGTTATAATGGGGCTATGGATAAGGGTAAAAGAAATGAAGGATTAAGGAATTCAAAAAGAGTTATCACGAGATACCTTTTTGCTTTCTTTTACACTTGACTCCTCCTTGTGAACATTTTTTCTCTTTACTTTCACTTCATTGTCTTTTCTGTCTTTGGCCTCTCTTTTTTCAAACATTCTATTGATTCTTCAACTTTTTCTTTTCTCCTACATTCCCTTTTCTTTCATGTTGCCTATGTTTGAGCTTTTGCCATAACTCTCCAAGCTTCCTTGATAAAAATTTAACAATTCAAGGGATAGCCAAGGTAAGTTATATACATATATTTTTTTACTTGGCTTGGTTAACTTTATGGCTAAGAATTGGCCATTCAAATAGGATCAATCACGACTTCGAGGGAAACTTTTTTAAGAAAGAATAGGCTAAGAACAATGACAAATCTACTTGATGGAGATACAATCAACTAATCATTGCTCATACTCCAACCAAAACAAATATAATGATACTATTGAAATAAGTGATAAAAAAACTATTTCTTGAGTAATTGTCATATAACCATCCAAAATGATTGGCTCTAAACTCACAAGTAATATATTTGTCTCCATTATACATGTCAAGCTTTGAAAGACAAAAATCCATTTCAAAAATCACAAGAACTAGACAATCATGGTGCATAAAATTTGAGTTTTTGATGACAATAACGCATAATACTCAAGCATATAATAAATTACATCCAATATTCCATATGCAATCAACTCAAATTACTGTCTACATATAAAAGATCTCAAAGAATTCAACTCGAACATCATATTTTCAAACTAGTTAAAGCAATTTTTTTTCTAGGAGCAACAAACAACAAATCAAATAAAGAGAAACACACAAATAAGAGAATAAACAAAATAGCGGTGTAAACCCTACCCCCTAACTTAAATTATGCATTGTCCTCAATGCAACAGAAATAACTATATGCAATAGAACTAATGAATTAGATAACAAAACGAGGTCACCTAAAAAGAAATGCTCCAAAATGAATTCAATTGCAAAACTAAAAGAAAAGTAAAGCAAACCAAGTAACAACTAATATACAACAAATCATGTAGGGAAGAAGAATCACTCATCCGGAAGATCCTAATAAACAAGATCAACTAGATCCTCCATGGAGTCCTCTAATGGAAAATCCTCCAAGAATGGCTTCAATTGTTGACCATTCACTTTAAATGTTTGCCCATTCTTTGGATTCCCTAGTTCCACTGCTCCATGCGAGAAAATTGTATGCACTATGTAAGGGCCGGCACATCTCAAGCGTAGCTTTCCTAGGAAAAGATGAAGGTGAGAATTGTAAAAAAAACACTTTCTATCATGGCTCAAAATTTTTCTCAAAATAGATTTATCATGAAAATTTGTTACATTTTCCTTGTAAATCTGAGTACTCTCATTCCTTGTAAATCTGAGTACTCTCACATGCATCTCTTCTTATCTCTCCCAATTCATTCAAGTCCAATTTTCTATTGCTACCAACAAGTTGTAAAATGAAGTTCAAAGTTTGAATGGCCCAATATGCTCTATGTTCCATCTTTACTGGCAGATGAAAAACTTTTCTATACACTAGCCTATAGGGAGGCATACCTAAGTTTGTCTTAAAAGCAGCCCTATAGGCCCAAAGAGCATCAGTCAACCTAAGTGACCAATCCATTCTGTCAGGATTGACTATCTTTTCTAAGATGTGCTTGATCTCCCTATTGGTCAATTTACCTTGGTCATTGGTCTGTGGGTTTATGCATGAGATTAGCAAATGACCTATTACAAAAATGTAAACCACCACCACTGATTATTACCCTAGGCATCCCAGACCTAGACAAAATATTCTCCTTCAAAAACTTGATCACAACCTGGTGATCATTGTCTTGGTTGGGGTAGCTTCTATCTATTTAGATAAATAGTTAATTGGCAAAAGAATATAAGCATACCCAAAAGACATAGGAAAAAGATTGATCAAATCAATATCCCAACAATCAAAGATTTCCATCACAAATATGGGTGTAAGGGGCATCATATTCCTACGGGTCACACATCTTAATTGTTGACATTTATCACAATACTTACAAAATGTAAAACAATCTTTAAATAAGGTATGTCAATAAAAACCACATTGTAAAATCTTAGCTTATGTCTTCTTGGATAAGAAGTGGCCTCCATAAGCTTCTAAATGGCAAAAAGCAATCACGTCCTTGTGCTCTTCATTGGGCACAGATCTCCTCATCACTTGATAGTGACATTATTTGAACAAATATGAGTTTTCAAAGTAGAATTACTTCACCTTGACCAATAATCTCTTCTTGTCCCTTGGACTCCAATGACTTGGTTGTTGCCCTATAGCAAGATAATTCACAATATCAGTGTATGAAGGTACAATATATTCAAAGTAAATAAATGCTCATCAAGAAAACAGTCAGGGATATGAATGTGAGCATCTGTGTCTTCCATTATGAGCCTCGATAAATGGTAAGTGTAACTCCCCAAAATTCACCCCGAAAGGCATTACTATCCACAAACCATCCAATCACGAGAGCAACTAAAAATAACCATTAAACAATCAATCATCCATCCATCTAATAAAAAATAAATACTAAAGTAATTAAAATATTGTAACTTCTCCAACTAACAATTCAAAACCAGATAATATCTAGCAACGGAATAATAAAAACTAGATGAAACATTGTTTTATAAAAATCTCTCAAACTCAAAACCAAAATAGTATAACTCTATTCTTGTAAGGCATGGTCCACATCTTGATCCTCCAACGACTCATAATCAACTTGCTCATCCACATTGACATCTTCTTCTATGCCAAAATATGGAAGTGTGTTATAGGGGGTGAGCAAAAGCCCCTAGAAAATTCCTCTCAAATCCTAACAAAAAGAAGACAAGTCTCTTTTAAAATATAGCATATATAAATTTTTAAGAGTAAAATCATGACAATTGTAATGATCTCGAGTGCACAGGATACAGTAAATCAATGAGAGGAATAAACATGCAAGAAATTAAAGCAATTAATAAATAGTCCAGTAGCACCATCCCATGTTCTCATGTATGTTGGTTACTTCTCAAGAATTTACACAACAATTCTACCTCGTTCACACTCCACAATCACACAATCTCAATCATTCCCCGCAGGACCAAATCACAAACCACTTTAGGAATGGTGTATACCATCTTCCACGACATTGATGGAAACTTCCTGGAAAAGGTATACCATCCCTCAACCTTGANCTACGGGTCACACATCTTAATTGTTGACATTTATCACAATACTTACAAAATGTAAAACAATCTTTAAATAAGGTATGTCAATAAAAACCACATTGTAAAATCTTAGCTTATGTCTTCTTGGATAAGAAGTGGCCTCCATAAGCTTCTAAATGGCAAAAAGCAATCACGTCCTTGTGCTCTTCATTGGGCACAGATCTCCTCATCACTTGATAGTGACATTATTTGAACAAATATGAGTTTTCAAAGTAGAATTACTTCACCTTGACCAATAATCTCTTCTTGTCCCTTGGACTCCAATGACTTGGTTGTTGCCCTATAGCAAGATAATTCACAATATCAGTGTATGAAGGTACAATATATTCAAAGTAAATAAATGCTCATCAAGAAAACAGTCAGGGATATGAATGTGAGCATCTGTGTCTTCCATTATGAGCCTCGATAAATGGTAAGTGTAACTCCCCAAAATTCACCCCGAAAGGCATTACTATCCACAAACCATCCAATCACGAGAGCAACTAAAAATAACCATTAAACAATCAATCATCCATCCATCTAATAAAAAATAAATACTAAAGTAATTAAAATATTGTAACTTCTCCAACTAACAATTCAAAACCAGATAATATCTAGCAACGGAATAATAAAAACTAGATGAAACATTGTTTTATAAAAATCTCTCAAACTCAAAACCAAAATAGTATAACTCTATTCTTGTAAGGCATGGTCCACATCTTGATCCTCCAACGACTCATAATCAACTTGCTCATCCACATTGACATCTTCTTCTATGCCAAAATATGGAAGTGTGTTATAGGGGGTGAGCAAAAGCCCCTAGAAAATTCCTCTCAAATCCTAACAAAAAGAAGACAAGTCTCTTTTAAAATATAGCATATATAAATTTTTAAGAGTAAAATCATGACAATTGTAATGATCTCGAGTGCACAGGATACAGTAAATCAATGAGAGGAATAAACATGCAAGAAATTAAAGCAATTAATAAATAGTCCAGTAGCACCATCCCATGTTCTCATGTATGTTGGTTACTTCTCAAGAATTTACACAACAATTCTACCTCGTTCACACTCCACAATCACACAATCTCAATCATTCCCCGCAGGACCAAATCACAAACCACTTTAGGAATGGTGTATACCATCTTCCACGACATTGATGGAAACTTCCTGGAAAAGGTATACCATCCCTCAACCTTGAACCTACATGAATAATAGTGGTTGCTCTCACAAACAACAATCCACTACAAGTGTTAGGCAACCATCTCACCTCCATTGGGATAGACTAACCTCTAACACTCTACAGCAGCTCTCGAAGGTAATTCTAGTCCATCACACCCAAACCTTACAAGAGATGAAACCACAATTTTTCTCAACAACCACAATCTTAACCAATCAAAATTTTCATTAATAATTCAAGTATCACAATTACACAATTCTAATTATACCACCTTAATAAAGGAATTAAAATTTGCAAGAGATCAACTCAAGAAAACCTTTATAATTTCGATATCAAAATTCTAGGGTTTTGCCAAAAAATCATAATTTCTTGGGACAAGAACAAGTATTAGATGAAAAAATGATTTAATCAAGAATATGAATTTAGAATCAAGAATCCATGTAATTTTTCATAATCAAACATGTAGCTAACAAAACTAGGGTTTTGAAAATTCAAAAACAAGTATTCTTTCAACCCAAACATTTATTTCAATCAAAACTACGTTTCAATAATAAAGAAACCATTTGTTCAAAAAAAATAATAAAGAAACCAAGAATTCACATGTATTTATTATATATCTATCAAAAAGATTGAAAACATACATATATAATACCCTAAGTCCCAATGAAAGAACTCAAGAAGAATCCCCTACCATGATTCCATAGTTTGTGTGTAAACCTAGCGTGCTTGATCCGTTTTCATGTGAGAATCCCCCTTCAATCTTGTGTTTCTACTTTTCTCTATTGCTTCCTAAGGCTCTCTAGGGTTAAGAACTGATGATATAGGGCTAGAGATGACGTCCTTAGGTATTTATAGTATGAGAAAATAGTCCAATCGGCTCAGACCTAATACTAAAAATCGCGACATCACGTTCGAACTATCTACATGACGTTCGAACGTAATTTTGGGCTTTCGAACGTTGGTTGCTCCTAGTACTTTTGTTTTTTCTTCAGAATTCTGTCAAACACAAAAGTACTGGGACTAATTGTCATTTGAATGGATTCATTCACATTCAAACGGACTCTAGTTTTTACCTGAACTTTCAAGGAAGTTTTGGCATGCTTAGAGGTTGATTTAGGAAATTTTTGTAATACACTTTTGTAGATCTGGAAGTCTAGTGTTTACTGTAAAAAATTTAGGTTAATATGACATTAGAGTAAAAATTGCAAAAATTGTAAAAATCCTCCAACATTTGGATATAGGCATACAAAGATATAGGCAAAGATATAGGCAACTACACAAGCATCACCCCCATGGCACATGTGGAGCCACGTGGTACCATACATGAGAGGTTTATGAAATTAAATCCTCCAACATTTGCAGGAACAACTAACCCTCTAGAAGCTAAGGACCGGTTGAAATGGATGTAATCTGTCTTTAGGTAATAGGGGCTAATGGTGAACAATAGGTTGTTTTAGTAATTTTTATGCATACGAAAGAGGCACGATATTGGTGGGAGGCCATAAAATGATTGTTAACTGCTCTAGTTGCTGGTGAGGATGTTCAAGCATTGAGAAGGGTTATTTGGTATCAATTTGTAAGAGATTTTAATGCTAAGTATTTTTCAGATTCATATTGCTATAAACAAGAACAAGCTTTTATGACATTAGGTCAAGGGAAGATGTCAGTGCCAGAGTATGAAAAATGGTTTAGTACTTTCTCTTGATTTGCTATAGCTTTGTCTAGATAGATGAAGCCAGATGCAAGAAGTTTCAGTGGGGGTTAGACTATCCGATTCGAACCTGTTTGTCAGCCTTCGAGTTAAAAAGTATTCAACATAGGTGAATAAATCTTTTGTGGTTTGAGAGAGATGTTACAAAGTCAACTAGACGATGTGAACAATTTAAGAAGTGAAGGTTTGATAGTACATTAGCAATGAGATTCCACTCTATGGGACAAACATCAAGGTCAAAGAAGCAGAGACAAAAATTTTTCCAAGATAGGGGTGCAGGTTATGGTAGAGCAACGATTAGCTCATAGGGTCAAAGTTTTTCTAGATTCTCTATGGGACATCCAAGTAAATGATCAGTTAGTAGTTGAGCAGTAAGAGTGATATGTTATAAGTGTGGAGTGGAAGGATATATAGCTTGGATTGTGGGATGATGTTGTCGAGTGAGGGTCAACAATATTATGGTTATGGGTAATTAGGGCATGTGTTGTAGGACTGTCCGAGTGGGTCTGTTGGGACATCATTGGTGGGCAATGTGACTCCTAGTGGTAGAGGTTCATAGAGGAGTACACAGAGAAGAGGAAGGTGATCTACCAGTACCTCAGAATCTTGAGGATGATTATTTCTTATGACACAACAAGATGCTTGTGCTTCTCCAAATGGAGTAATATGTATGATTTCTATTTTTTATAAGAATGCCCGCATTCTCATTGACCCTAGACCTATGCATTCATTTGTTGCATATGTATTTAGCATGCATTGGAGTCAAGCCTCTACTTCATTGGCACATTGCTTGGCTATTTCCATGTCAGTGAGTGATGTAGTGTATGTGAGTAGTGTTTATAGGAATTGTGTGTTAGATTTGAGTACACGAGAGTTATTAGTGGATCTGATTCCTTTAGATATTTAAGAATTTGATGTGATACTAGGAATGAATTGGTTATTATTCGCTTATCATGGATCAGTAGACTATTTTAGAAAAGAGATCATTTTTCTAATACAAGGTGAATTGGAGTTTAATTTTCAAGGTGACACCTAACTACTTAATTTCTGCAATTAAATCTTGGAGATTACTTAGGAAGGGTTGTCAAGGGTATTTGGCATATGTTAGAGATATCAACAAAGGCGAAGTAAAATTATCTGATTTGCTAGTGGTTTATGAGTTTCTAGATGTATTTTCCAGATGATTTATTGGAATTGCCGCCAGAGCGGGAGGTGGAGTTTGTTATTGAGCTTGAAATTGTGATTGTACCTATATCTATTGCTCCATATCGAATGGCACCAGCTGAGCTAAGGGAATTGAAAGAACATTGCAACATTTGCTGAATAGGGGATTTATTCAACCTAGTGTGTCTCCATAGTGTGCTCATGTTTTATTTGTTAAAAAGAAAGATGGAACAATGCGGTTGTGTACTAATTATCAACAGCTTAATAAGGTGACAGTTCGAAACAAATAACCCTTACCTTGGATTAATGATTTGTTTGATCAATCACAAGGAGCAATGGTTTATTCTAAGATGGACTTGAGATCTGGATACCATAAGTTGAGGTTGAGATTGAGTGATATGTCGAAGACAGCTTTCCGCACCAAATATGGACATTGTGAGTTTTTGGTCATGCACTTTGGTTTGACAAATGCTCCAACTACTTTCATGGATCTTCCCCTCGGGTATTACAACCATACTTGGATTCTTTTGTAATTGTCTTTATAGATGATATTTTGGTATATTCTCGTAGTGAGGAGGAGTATGTACAACATTTGAAGATTGTTTTGCAGACTTTACGAGAAAAACAGTTGTATGAAAAATTTTAGTAAATGTGAGTTCTGGATGAACAATGTGATTTTTCTTGGGCATGTAATTTCTGGAGATGGCATTTAGGTGGATCCTAATAAGGTGGAAGCTATAGTGAAATGGGAACAACCAGCAAATGTATTTGAGATTAGAAGCTTCTTGGGATTAGTAGGTTATTATCACAGGTTTATCCATAGGTTTTTAGCTATTGCAATGCCATTGACTCGATTGACAAGGAAGGATGTAAAGTTTGAATGTGACGACAAATGTGAGGAGAATTTTTAGGAGTTGAAGACTAAATTAATCTCAGCTCTAGTATTAACTATTCCATCAAAAGTGGTGATTATGTAAAGTTTAAATGTGATGAAAAATGCGAGCAGAGTTTTTAGGAGTTGAAGACTAGATTAATCTCAGATCCAGTATTAACTATTCCATCAAAAGTGGTGGTTATGTAATTTATAGTGATGCTTTACACCGGAGATTAGGATATGTATAAATACAACATGGAAATATAATAGTGTATGCTTCTAGATAGTTAAGAACGCATAAACGTAATTATCCTGCCCATAATTTGAAGTTAGCTACGTTTGTTTTTGCCTTGAAGTTGTGGCGACATTACTTTTATGGTGAGACTTGTGAAATTTATACAGACCACTATAGTTTGAATTCTGTTTTCACTCAAAAAGAATTGAATCTGACGTAGAGACGAGGGATTGAATTAATTAAGAATTATGATTGTACCATTTATTATCATTCGAGAAATACTAATGTGGTGATGGATGCATTGAGTCGTAAGTCATTGGGGTTATTATCTTGTGTGCAATGTGCTAGAGTTGATAAGTTGGCTGATATGAGATATTTGGGGGTGGAGTTAGCTTTGTCTGAAACTGATGCATTGATAGCTGAATTTAGAGTAAGGTTGATATTGTTAGATCATATTCGGGAGGCGCAGGCACAAGATCCTTGATTAATGAAGATTGTGAAAGTGGTTAATGAGGGTCTTCAGACGATTTTTACATTACAGGAGGATGGTATACTTGTTTTTGGTACTCGTATATGTGTAACTAATGATTCAATGTTGAAGTAAGGAATTTTGGAAGAAGCACAAGGTTCAGTTTATACTATGCACCCTAGTAGCACTAAGATGTATCGAGACTTATGAGAATATTATTGGTGCACAGGAATGAAACGGGAAATTGCAAAGTTTGTAGTGAGATGTTTGGTGTGCCAACAAGTGAAGGTTGAGCATCAACAACCTGCAAGTTTATTGCAACCACCCCATATTCCAAAATGGAAATGGAAACGCATTACGATGGACTTTGTGATAGGACTTCCTCGTACCTCAAAGGGCCATAACTCTATTTGGGTGGTGGTTGATCATTTAACTAAGTCTGCACATTTCCTTTCTGTTAAAACTAATTTCTCATTAGATAAGTATGCAAAGCTATATGTGGATGAAATTGTTAGATTGCATGGTGCACTGGTATCTATTTTTGCTGACAGGGATCCGAGGTTTACCTCATGATTTTGGCCAAGCTTGCAACAGGATTTGGGTACTACTTTGAAGTTCAGTACGCCCTTTTATCCTCAAATAGATGGTCAATCTAAATGTGTTATTCGGATTCAAGAGGATTTCTTGTGTGTCCCAATTGAAGTATTTTGAGAAATAGAAATGAACTGAGGAATGAATGCTTTTTCAGCAAGAGGGAGAAACTCAGGAATCCTTTTTTTTCTATAACATAACTTAAAATTAACTGAAATTTCTTCAAAAACGCTTATTCAATCTTGCGTAATGGAATTTAAGGGTAATTGGGATGAACACTTGCCATTGATAGAATTTACATATAACAACAGTTACTAAGCAAGTATTACCATAGCGTTGTATGAAGCTCTCTATGGAAGATAAAGTAGAATGTTGGTGTGCTAGAGTGATGTAGGAGAAAGGAAAATATTAGGTCCTGAATTGGTGCAAGTAACTGTAGATAAGGTAAAGGTGATTCAAGAGCAGTTGAAAATTGCTCAGAGTCGGCAGAAAAGCTATGAAGACAATCGAAGAAGGGATTTGAAAATTGTCATTCAGCATTACCATCAAATATTTCTCGTCTACATGATGTGTTCCATATGTCAATGTTGTGAAAATATGTACATGATCCTTCTCATGTGTTGACAATAGAAGCTATTGAGCTTAAAGAAGATTTAACATATGTAAAAGAACTAGTTGAGATTCTAGACCAGAAAGAACAAGTCATATGTACAAAGACTATACCGATGGTTAAAGTTTTATGGCGGGTCATGCAGTGGAGGAGGCAACATAGGAAAGTGAAGAGGTTATGCGAGCAGGATACCCTCCTTTGTTTCAACCTGGTAAGTAACATTTCGAGGATGAAATTTCTTAAGAGAAAAAGAGTTGTGAGACTCTAGCATGCATAACGTTGGGTCAAAATGTAATTTGTTAATATTTGTGTGGGTTAAAATTTTGAAAAATTAAACCTTGAATAGTTAGGTATGGTTCTAATTAAAGACTTTTATTGTTGAATTACAATGAGATAGAGAGTATGGACGAAATTTTGTTTAAGTGTCAGGACATTTGGGTGTTGAATGTTGGAATAAATGAAACAAGGGGGAAAATTAGTATTATTAGGGGGACTTTAGTGTAATTATGTGAATTGGGTGAGTCGTTAAGAGGACATTTGTTCCTTTTTGGCTATTCTTTAGATGATTTATATATATACTAGTTAGTGCACATGTGCGTTGCATGTGAACCATTTTTAGCTATGGTTATAGTTTATTTTTATTATATTGTTTAAATTATCCTATGATTTTAGTGCTTATGAATCAAACTATATGTTAAAGACTAAAATATAATTATATTATTTGGATTTTTTTAACACAAAAACTTTAATTTTTTATTTACTCTCATCTTGTACTTATAGTTGTTTGTTTTGTTTTCAACGAATTCTTTGCTTCTCGAATTGCAAGTCTTTCTGAATATGTTTGTCAAATTGCACGTCTTTCTGAATATGTTTCTATTTGTGTGCATATGACTTGAACCTCCAATTGAATGATTTTTTTTTGTTTGTAAGTTTAGATTGGACAGTTTGTGTTACTATTATTGGTGTTCATTATTAAGATGATGAGAACATAAATTTGTGCACACCATCTTTGCCTAAAACTTCTTTTAGGTTGTACATCATAGGATCTTTATTTGGTCTTTAAGGGAAAAATAATCAACTTTATTATCTATATTCATGGTACACTCTTTGTGGTAATTTAGCTTTTAGATAGACATGGGGAAAATGTTGCATGAAAGGAAAATCGAATCATTCCCATTTCAACTTTAGTTTACTATCTAGATGATGCAAATAACCTTTATATACATTGAAGCGACCTAAAAATTTATATATGTATTTCTCAATAAATTTGTTTCTTTTTTAAACTTCCACAACCAGTTATTTGAATGAACTTTTGTTGAATGACCTATAACGTACCATATCTGTATTCAAACCTTACTTTGGATTTCGTAGGGAGTAGGGAACAGGATCTAAAATTAAATAAAAGTTGTAAGCATTTCCTTTTTTTGAATTAAATTATTTTTGGACATGCTTTCCCATGGATCCCAAAAGGCAAAAAAAATAAGCAAATGTTCATTGTAGATTTTTAAGTGCAAAACCTAGGTCAGAAAATCTATTAGTTGTTTAACAACAATGCAATGCTCTCAATTTAGTTCAATTTTATTGCTATATATCATCATTCTAAATCCTTTTATTTATTTAAAATTGATATGATGGTATGAACTTACCCATCAATCTAAAGCAACTTAGATAGATATAGAAAAATTCTAGTTTCATATATTGAAAATCACTCTTCTACAAAATCTTGAAAATCTGTTAAAAAACTTTAACAATTTTGAAAAGAGAAAAACATAAAGTATTTAAGCTAATATAAAATCTATAGATAAGGATTTTCATATCTTGCCATCATGCACAAAAGAAATATGGCGAGACAATAATTTGGACATATACACACATATCAAATGTACAATTATTCCATTCAAGCTTTACAAATTAGGCAAACTCAAGTGGTTGTATACATGACTAGTCTAGGGGGCAATCTTTTCTTGTTAGTTTAGAAAAATATAATGGTATAGGTAACAAATGGTACACTACATATCTGCTTAACAACAACAATAAATAGGATAACACAATGAGAACTTGCACCCATCCTCCGCACCCGATGCAAATGATCTAACTCTTCTACTTCGGATTCAAATTCATAATACAAAATTTGAATCATTTGTTTATGTAATTTTTTAGTGAAAGATAACATATTGAGGAGGGGGAGAGAGAGAGAAATGGATAAATGCAAACATACAATAGATCGAAGTTGAACTTAGGTAGCCATGGTTTTGGAGTCTCGATCATAATCAAATACAACTGAAGGAATCATGGGTCTTTTTCTTCATCATTCTCTAATAATCCTTCTGAGAATCACCATTTGAAGCAAATATGTAAAATCAAAATATTTCCATATATATATATATAACCCATAAAGCTAGACTATGTATGTGCTTCACTATGAGTCCAAAAAAGATTAAGCTTGAAGGTGCAGACTAAAACACATAGTTACAAATCTTGAACATTGTTATGGTATGCAAACTCCCTGGAGGCTTGTCAGAGAGAGTTCTTTTGTTTTTTGTTTTTTTTTTGAAGGAGTTAAAATACCCAAACGTGAATCAAACCAATAATAGAAAGCGAAGAGAGGTTACAGAAGGTGAAAAGTTATCAGTTAAATGGAAGGTTATTAGAAATTAAGTTGAAAATCGAAGAGTCGCAAAAAGATAGGGTGTAATAAGTATCATGTTTTTCCAATTACTTTAGAATCCATTTTAAATAGAAACAACCGTTGAAAAAAAAACAATTAGTAACAAGTCTGAACAATGAAGTAAAGTATTATTTTGCCTTCTCATAGGTAAATAATGCATTAACAACATCCTATTATTCATTCATAGAATTTGTGAGGACTCTGCTTTGTACCAATCATGTTCAAGCTGCAAATGAGACACTAGGTATTAATGATGATATTGACATTAAATAATAAGGCAATAGTTATCAATTTATTTATGGGCAAAAAGGAAAATCAAAACTTTTTTCAAGATGTTGATATTTATAGTATTATGGATAAGGATAAAACTTACATTAGCAAATTAAATAAGGTTGAAATAGAAAAATAAAAGTTTTTCAGGTTAAGAGACTTTTAGGAATAGTATAGATATATATATAGATAGATTCATCGTCTTTCTCTCTTTCTTTCTCAATGTCTCCAAAATGCAGGAAATATTGATACGAAGCAAATAATTCAAAATGAAGGAGATGAATGAAACTTTCAATACTGAGACTACTTAGAATTGAGGGATTCTAAATTCATAAAAGGCATCCTCCATGGTGATTATCAAGCAAATTTATTTCAAAATAAAAATTTTACATAATCAACAAAATTATAAAAAAATTCTATCTTCCAGTAATTTATGTTATGATTTTCCCTTCTTTTTACTATTTTGTAGTCATTATTACAAAAAGAAACTCATTTTAAATAATCTAGGGGTGTATTGAAAACCTGTGACATATATTCTCTTTATATGTTTGTAGGCCAAAAAAAAACGTCTAATGTCAAATTTGACATATATGGGAATAACATTTCAGATGTGGGACAAACGACGGTGGATAGCCCTCACATGGGACCTTTTTGAGAAGAAGTCGGATTGTGGCTTTAAATTGCATTTTGTAAACCAAATAGTGTAATTAGTTTTGGACATGTAATTTCGTATAAATGATCGTAAAATGAACTCATATGGACTATATTTTGTATAAAAATTGATGCTATGTGAGTTTGGGTAAATGTTGTATGAGATTGTGTGAGTTGAAGTTGAAAAAGGATTGAATTGGTGGAAAACTAGCCCCTGCTACGGTAACACGTTGATTAACTACTGGTAGCACAAGTGCAATGGGCAGCTACTGGTAACTCTCGAGCAGTTGGCTTAGCTACCGGTAGCTCATTTCACAGCTACTGATAGCTCATTTCACATACATGAGCCACCAGTAGCTCCTTCAAAATTTTCAAAAATTCAAAACAACTTTGCCAAGCCTTCGAGCCTTGAGCCCTTTTGTTCAAAGGATGTAAATGGAGTAATATTAAGGACAAATTAATGTATATTGGACTTTAGAATGGTCAAATGATTGAAATGTACACAAGCTATGCGTTTGGGAGTACCCGGTACAAGGGAGACTCTGCTCAAACTTTGTGTTGGTTACAATCCCGGTGAAGGGGATGTTACGACGTGGTGTCGAGTTATGTGGCATTCACGGGTACTTCCGTTAGCTGATGGGTGATCAACAGGTTAACAAAGGACTCCCGATTTTAGGGGCATCACAACTTGGTATCATAGCCTAGGTTCTTGATTTACCTAGGACTTGCGGGGCATGGGTCTAAGCTATTGCAACCATTGTGCATTACATGTTCTATGCTCTAATTACTATATGTTATGTATTATGTGTTATGAGAATAATATGCATGATTTAATGTATATTAAAAAAAGACACTAGGGTTAAAAAACATAACCTTAGGGGTTGAAAGATGTGGAGCAAGAAGGTTCACAATATGGGTGTCTACTAGTGGGTGGTACACATCCTACTCGTGAGCAAGGAGAGGAAGTTCTCAATGTTTTGACTTTGGTCTCTACTTCAGAATACTAAGTTAGTGTTATATTGCTATCTTACATGTGTGCAGATGGCAAATAGAGGAAGAGAACACCGAAACTATTGAGGAGGTGGGTGGAACAACAACCAACCACCACCGGTCTTTGACTATTATGCCTTCATGGAGGCTATAGGCACCATGGCAGCTAACTTTGCACAAGCTTTTAGAGGCTATGGAGATCATGTCTGATGCCACTAAGGTAAGGTTAGTTGTGTTCTAGCTTGATGGAGGGCCCATCTATGGTGTGATTGGGCAAAGGCCTTGAAGAACTTAGAGGCAATGAGATGGGGAGAGTTTTGTGAGCTCTTCATGGGCAAGTACTTTCCATCTATTGTTCGACAAGTGAAAGCCCGAGAATTCTTAGATTTGAAGCAAAGGACTATGATAGTGATAGAATACATGACTAAGTTCATCGAGTTAGCCCGTTTTCTAATGATTATGTGGCCACAGACTTGGCCAAAGTGAGAAGGTTCGAGGATGGTTTGAATGTATCCATTTGGGAGAAGATTATGGGTCAACGCTTACAAGATTTGGACTCAATGGTCGAGACAGTCATAACCATTAAGAGAGAGGAGGAAGATGCAAGGGGCATCTGGGAGACAAGTGCTAAGGACAAAAAGAAGGAGGGTTAATCCTCTTCTTTTAGTTTAGGGAAAAAGCAGAAGACTTCTACCCCACAAAGGTATCAAGGACAGGGCCGCAGTTACCAAGGCCAAGGCCAAGGTCAATCCTCCCAAGGCTGGAGAAATTTTAGAACCACCTATTAGGAGGGCCAGAGGACTTGCTTCAATTGTCACCAACCAGACCATATAAAATGGGATTGTCCTTAGAAGCAGGGATCCCAGAACTATAAGGCATCTTAGTCTTAGTCATTGATGGGGCATCCATAGACTTTCTTCATTCCTCCCTACCCTACTATAGGCCAGGGAAGTCAGTTCTAGTTCTAGGGTGCTACATGGGCCTCTACTACTTCACAAGCAAGGACTCCGCATTCAGGCCAGGGCAGGTGCTGAGGCCGAGGATAAGGATTGCATGTTGGGACTTTAGGGATTGAGGGGTGAGTCTACGTCAACACTGCTCAGATTGAGCCGGTGGACCAGCCGATGATTAAGGGTACATTCTTATTTTCTCGCTTATGGAAAAGCGTATTATTTGACTCTGGTGTATCGCATTCATTTATTTCTACACTGCGTATGGGATTTGGACTTAGAGGTTGAGACCTTAGAAGAGCCATTGCATGTGAGTTCTCTCTTAGGAGCTAGCGTATGCATTGATCAAATATGCCAAGGGTGTGAGCTAGAGATCTTAGAGATTCTACTCACCGTAGACCTCATGGACATGTCGAAATTTAACGTCATCCTTAAGAGGATTGGTTGATGACACACTGAGTTGTCATCGATTATGATCGAAAAAAGTGTCACTGCCTATATACCAGAGGGTGTTTGTTTCAAGTTTTAGGGAGAAAAGCACGATGCTCTACCCCAAGTAGTATATGATTCCCTTTAGCACTGGCACTTGATGGTTGGCTTGCGAGCCTTACACTTGAGGACAAGGTGAGACAAGAGATAGGTCTACCTCGGGTAGTTTGTTAATATGCGAACATTTTTCATGACGAGTTACCAGGATTACCTCCATATCGGGATATAGACTTCACCATCGAGTTACAACCCGATGCATCCCCTATTTCTATGATGCCACATATGATGCCACATAGGATTGCACCGGCGAAGTTGCAAGAACTCAAGGTCCAGTTGCAAGAATTGTTGGACAAGGGCTTCATTAGACTGAGTACCTCACCTTGGAGCACTCGGGTATTGTTTGCCAAAAAGAAGGATAAGACCCTTCAGCTATGTATACGCTACAGGTAGTTGAATCGGGTTACTATCAAGAATATGTACCCTTTGCCATAGATTGATGATTTGTTTGATCAACTGAGAGGTGCAAGGGTCTACTCGAAGATAGATCTGCGCACTGATGATTAGGGAGGCAGATATCCCTAAGACATCGTTTAGAATGCGATATGGACATTTTTGAGTTTACTGTGATACCTTTTGGATTGACGAATGCCCTTGCTATATTCATGGATCTCATGCACAGGGTGTTCTAACCTGACCTAGATTAGTTTGTCGTGGTCTTTGTTGATAAAATTTTGATCTACTCCAAGTTTGAAGAGGGACAAGAGGGTCACTTGAGGATAGTTCTCCAAACCTTGAGAGACCATCAGTTGTATGTCAAGTTCAGCAAGTGTGAATTTTGGCTAATGGAGGTGAAATTTCTGGGACACGTGGTGTCGAATTTGGATTCAATCGTGGACCTAGAGAAAGTTGAGGCAGTCATAAGTTGGGGAGACCGAAGTTAATATTTGAAATATGTAGTCTCTTGGGATTGGTGAGGTATTACAAGAGGTTCATTAAGGACTTTTCCAGACTAGCTGCTCCTATGAATAAATTGACTAGGACAGAGGGCAAGTTTCAGTGGGATGACTCATATGAGAGGGCATTCAAGGAGTTGAAGAAGAGGCTTACTACAACTCTGATTTTGATAGTTTCAAAAAGGGGACAGAGGTACACAGTGTATGGTGATGCCTACAAGGACGGACATGAGTGTGTTTTGATTCAGTCTGGGAGGGTGGTAGTGTATGGTTTTCGACAGTTAAAGAGCCACGAGCAAAACTACTCCATGCATGACATGGAGTTGGCGGCCGTTGTCTTTGCCTTAAAGGCATAGCACCACTATCTATATGGAGAGCAGTTTGAGGTATTTTCGGACCATAAAATTTTGAAGTACATCTTCATGTAACGGGACCTCAATATGAGGCATAGCATGTGGATAGAATATCTGGAGGATTGTTACTTCATTTTGCATTACTAATCCGGTAAGGCAAATGTGGTGACTGATGCACTCAACCGGAAGTCACGTGGAGCCTTGGCTAGTGTAGCTTCCCAGGAGTGGCAAATGCTCGAGACTGTGGGGCAGTTCGGGCTACACTAAAGGGGTCGGACTCAAGGCCCTTTGGGGATTGTGGTGGTTACGTCTTTCTTACTGAGCAGCGTGATCGAGTCCTAGGGGTAGGACACAGAGATATTATTCATCAAGGACCGGGTACAGTCAAGTACAAATGATGAGGGCTAGACCATTCACGTGGATGGTAGTCTTCGATTTAAGGGAAGGGTTGTGGTTTCCCAACCTATAGATCTGAGAGAGGAGATCCTTAGGGAGTTTCATTGCTCTCATTTGGTTACGCATCAAGATAGACAAAGATGTATAATGGACAAAGAAAATAACTTTAAATTATTTTTTATATTTCGAAATTAAAATTTGATCGCATTTATTTTAGTCACGTGAAGCCCGATAACATCGAAAAACGTAAAAATTTTTGACTGCCTCAGAATTTGACAAAAATTGACTTGATAACTAAATTTTACGAGATGAATCCAACAATGAGGTCCATTTCATCATCCGAGTTCTAGAAAAATTTAAGTTTTTAACCCACACTGTACCAATTAATTACCGTTTTGCCCTTTTCATAAAACTTCAAAATTTTCCCCGTTAAAGAAATTTCGTTCCCAAAATTCACACACATATGCATATATAACAACATGCATATGCAACAAGTCATATAATACTACATGACTACAAGAATATACCTTCATCCTCGAACAAGAACTGATAACTGACACGTATAGTGTCCTCGCGCTCCCATGTCACCTCTTTTATACCACGGTGCTGCCACAGTACTTTCACCAGCCTCATAGTCTTGCCTCACAAATTTGTTCTCGGCTATCCATAATACACATCAGTCCCTCCTCAAAGGTCTCATCTGCATCAACAACCAGCTCACCCTAATCCACCACATGTGCAGGATCTGGAGTGTGCTTTCGGAATATGGAGATATGGAATACCGCATAAATAGATTTGGTGACAACGCCAACAGGTAAGTGACTGTATCAACCCTCTTAAGTATATCAAAGGGCCCGATATTTCTTGTCGACAACTTTCCCAGCTTTCCAAACCTGACCACTCCCTTCTTAGGCATCTCCTTCAAGAAGACGTGATCTCTAACCTTAAACTTTAGATGTCGTCACTATCTGTCTGCGTAGCTCTTCTATCGAATCTAAGCCACGAGAAGACACTTTTCGTATCAAATCCACCCACATTCTCTAAGGTGTCTCTAATCAAATCCAGACCTATGAAGGGTCTCTCCAACACATTGGAGAATGACACAGTCTCCCATAAAGTGCCTCATAAGGTGTCTTTTATATGCTCGCCTGATAATTGTTGTTATAAATGAACTCTACTAAGGGTAAGTATTTTTCTCGGCTACCCTTGAGATCAAGGATGTATGCCTGTAACATGTCCTTTAGAGTCTAGATGGTCCTCTCTAACTGACCGTCCTTTGGGGATGAAAGTTGTGCTCATCATCAACTATATTCCCATGGCCCACTGGAAACTCTCCTAAAAATGGGTCATAAACCTAGGATCCTGATCTGATACTATAAATACGGATACCTCATGTAACCAGACTATCTCCCGTATATATAATCTATAGAACTCCTCTTGTATGAAGGTCATCTGCACTGCTAAAAAGTGTGCCGACTTTATAAGTCGGTCCACTATCACTCACACCTCGTCATGCCTACGTGATGTCTGTAGCAAATGGGTCATAAAATCCATCGTGACATGCTCCCACTTCCACTTAGCCACCTCCAAAGGCTGGAGCAATCCTGTTGGCCTCTGGTACTCAGCCTTGACCCGCTAACACGTGAGATATCTACTAACAAAGTGTCCGACGTGTTTCTTCATCCCACTCCAATAGGATTGGAGGCGAAGATCATTGTACATCTTCGTCCACCTGGATGCACATCCAAACAGGAGCAATGAAACTCCCTAAGGATCTCCTATCTCAGATCCATAGACTGGGAAACCAAAACCCGTTCCTTGAATCGAAGACTACCATCCATGAGAATGGTCCAGCCCTCGTCACTTGTACCTGACTGTACTCGGTCCTTGATGGACAATATCTCTATGTCTTGCCCCTAGGACTCGATCACCCTACTTAGTAAGGAAGACATAGCCACCACAATCCCAAAAGGGCCTTGAGTCCGACCCCTTTAGTGTAGCTCAAACTGCCCCCACAGTCTCGAGCATTTGCCACTCCTGGGAAGCTACACTAGCCAAGGCTCCTCGTGACTTCCAGCTGAATGCATCAGTCACCACGTTTGCCTTACCGAGATGGTAATGCAAAATAAAGTAATAATCCTCCAGATACTTTATCCACATGTTATGCCTCATATTGAGGTCCCATTGCGTGAAGATGTACTTCAGACTTTTATGATCCGAAAACACCTCAAACTGCTTTCCATGTAGATAGTGGTGTTATGCCTTCAAGGTAAAGACAACAGTCACCAACTCCATGTCATGCGTGAAGTAGTTCTGCTCGTGGCACTTAACTACCGAGAACCATACACTACCACCTTCCCAAACTACATCAAAACAGACCCAAGTCCGTCCTTGGAGGTATCACCATACACCGTGTACCTCTGTCCCCCCTATGAAACTATCAAAATCAGAGTTGAAGTAAGCCTCTTCTTCAATTCTTTGAATTCCCTCTCACATGAGTCATCCTACTGAAACTTGACCTTTTTCCTAGTCAATCTGTTCATAGGTGTAGCTAGTCGGGAGAAGTCCTCAATGAACCTCTTGTAATACCTCACCAATTCGAAGAAACTACGTATCTCAAAGACTAACTTTGGTCTCCCCAACTTATGACTACCTCAACTTTTTCTAGGTCCACGGTTGAACCTAAAGTCGACACCACATGTCCCAAAAATTTCACCTCCATTAGCCAAAATTCACACTTGTTGAACTTGACATACAACTGATGGTCTCTTAAGGTCTGGAGAACTATCCTCAAATGACCCTTTTATCCCTCTTTAAACTTAGAGTAGATCAGGATGTCATCAACAAAGACCACGACAAACTAATCTAGGTAGGGTTAGAACACCCTATGTATGAGATCCATGGATATATCAAGGCATTCATCAATCTAAACGATATCAAAATAAAGTCAAAATTGCTCATATCGCGTTCTAAATGCCGTCTTAGGGATATCTGCCTCCCTAATTCTTAATTGATGATATCCTGTGCACAGATTTATCTTGGAGTAGACTCTTGCACCTTTCAGTTAATCAAACACATCATCAATCTATGGCAAATGGTACATATTCTTGATAGTAACTCGATTCAACTGCCTGTAGTGTATACATAGCTGAAGGGTCTTATCCTTCTTCTTGGCAAACAAAACCGGAGCGCCCCAAGGTGAGGTACTCAATCTAATGAAGCCCTTGTCCAATAATTCTTACAACTAGACCTTGAGTTCTTGCAACTTTGCCGGTATGTGGCATTATAGAAATAGGAGATTCATCAGGTTGTAACTCGATGGTGCAGTCTATATCCTGATATAGAAGTGATCCTGGTAACTCATCATGAAAAGAGTTCGCATGCTCACAAACTACCCGAGGTAGACCTATCTCTTGTCTCACCTCGTCCTGAAGTGTAAGGCTCACAAGCCAATCATCAACTGTCAGTGGTAAAGGGAATCATATACTACTTGGAGTAGAGCATCGTGTTTTTCCCCTTAAAACTTGAAACAAACACCCTCTAGTATATAGGCAGTGACACTCTTTTGATCATAATCGATCACAACTCAGTGTGTCATCAACCATCCTGTTAAGGATGACGTCAAACCCTGACATGTCCATAACCCTAAGGTCTATGATGAGTAGAATCTTTGAGATCTCTAGCTCACACCCCCGACATATCTGATCAATACATATGCTAGCTCCTAAGGGAGAATTCACATGCAATGGTTCTTCCAAGGTCTCAACCTCTAAGCCCAAATCTCATATGCAGTATAGAAATAAATGAATGCGATATACCAAATTCAAATAATACCTATGCCCATAAGCGAGAAAGTAAGAATGTACCTTGAATCATCGACTGGTCCACTGGCTCAGTCTGAGTAGTGATGACATAGACTCACCACTCGGTCCTCAAAGTCCTAACCTGTAATCCTTATCCTCGGCCTCGGCGTATGCTCTGGCCCATCTGGCCTGAATGCGAAGTCCTCACTTGTGAAGCAGTAGGGGCCTATGTAGGACCCTAAAACTGGAATTGACTTCCCTGGCCCATAGTAGGGTAGGGAGGAATGAAGAAAGTTTATGGATGTCCCACCGATGACTAAGACTAAGATGCCCCATAGCTCTAGGATCCCTACTTCTAAGGACAATCCCACTTTCTATGGTTCGACTGGTGACAATTGAAATAAGTCCTCTGGCCCTCCTAATAGGTGGTCCAGAAATTTCTCCCACCTTGGGAGGATTGACCTTGGCCTTGGCCTAGGTAACCGCGGCCCTATCCTTAATACCCTTGTGGGGTAGAAGTCTTATGCTTTTTCCTTGAACTAAAAGAAGAGGATTGATCCTCCTTCTTCATGTCCTTAGCACTCATCTCCTAGATGCCCCTTGCATCTTCCACTTCATTTTGCCTTACCATCCTGGTAAGGTAAACGTGGTGATTGATGCACTTAGCCGAAAGTCACGGGAGTCTTGGCTAGTGTAGCTTCGTAGGAGTGGTAAATGTTTGAGACTGTGGGGCAGTTCGGGTTAAAGTAAAGGGGTCAGACTCGGGGCACTTTGGAAATTTTGGTGGTTACGTTTTCCTTACTAAGCAGGGTGATTGAGTCCTAGGGGCAGGACATAGAGATATTGTCCATCAAGGATCAGGTACAGTCAGGTACAACTGACAAGGGTTGGACCTTTCATGTGAATGGTAATCTTCTATTCAAGGGAAGAGTTGTGGTTTTCTAGTCTATGGATCTGAGAGAGGAGATCATTAGGGAGTTTCATTGCTCCCGTTTGGACGTGCATCCAGGTGGATGAAGATGTATAATGATCTTCGCCTCCAGTCCTATTGGAGTGGGATGAAGAAACACATCAGACACTTTGTTAGTAGATGTCTCACATGTGAACAGGTCAAGATTGAGTACCAAAGGCCAGTAGAATTGCTCCAGCCTTTAGAGCTGGCTGAGTGAAAGTGGGAACACGTCACGATGAATTTTATGACCCATTTGCCATAGACATCACGTAGGCATAACGCGGTGTGGGTGATAGTGGACCAACTTACAAAGTTGACACACTTTTTGACAGTGCAGATGACCTTCACACTAGAGAAGTTCTACAAGTTATATATACGGGAGATAGTCTAGTTACATTAGGTATCTGTATTTATAGTATCAGATCGAAATATCATGTTACAACCTATTTTTGGGAGAGTTTCCAATGGGACATGAGAACACAGTTGATGATGAGTACAACTTTTCATCCCCAAAAGACGGTCAGTCAGAAAGGACCATCTAGATTCTAAAGAACATGCTACAGACATGCGTCCTTGATCTCAAGGGTAACTGGGAAAACACTTGCCCTTAGTGGAGTTCGTTTATAACAATAATTATCAGGCAAGCATATAGATGACACCTTATGAGGCACTTTATGGGAGGCTGTGCCATTCTCTGGTGTGTTGGAGAAAGACCCTCCACAAGTCCATATTTGATCAGAGACACGTCGGAGAATGTGGGTGAATTTGATACAGAAGCGTCTTCTCATGACTTAGTGCCGGTAGAAGAGCTACGCAGACAAACAGTGGTGACATCTAGAGTTTGAGGTTAGAGATCACATCTTCTTGAAGGTGATGTCCAAGAGGGGAGTATCAAGTTAGGGAAGCGAAAAAAGCTGTCGCCAAGATATATCAGGGCCTTCGAGGTACTTTAGAGGGTTGGTACAGTCACTTACTTGTTGGCGTTGTCACCAAATCTATCAGGTGTTTATGCGATATTCCATGTCTCTTTAGTCTTAAAGTACACTCCAGCTCCTACACATGTGGTGGATTAGGGTGAGCTGGTTGTTGATGCAGATGAGACCTTCGAGGAGGGACCGGTGCACATCATAAATAGCCGAGAACAAGTTTGCGAGGCAAGACTGTGGGACTGGTGAAGTTGTTGTGGCAACACCGTGGTGTAAAGGAGGTAACATGGGAGCGCGAGAACACTATACATGTCAGTTATTAGTTCTTGTTCGAGGATGAAGGTACATTCTTGTAGTCATATAGTATTATATGACTTGTTGCATATGCATGCTGATATATATACATGTGTGTGTGAATTTTGGGAACAAAATTTTTTTAACGGGAGAAAATGTAAAACTTGAGAAATTTGAATTTTTATGAAAAGGGTAAAACAGTAATTAATCGCTACGGTACGGGTTGAAAACTCAATTTTTTCTAGAATTCGGATGACAAAACAGACTTTACTGTTGGATTCGTCTTGTGAAATTTAGTTATCTAGTCAGTTTTCGTCAAATTCAAAGACAATCAGAATTTTTCACGTTTTTCGATGCTATTATGTTTCACGTGACTAAAATAAACGCAATTAGATTTTAATTTCAAAATACAAAAAACAATTTAAAGTTAGTTCAGATAAAATATATTAAACTTAAAACGGGATGAGATTTAATTGATTTAGAACAAAATCGGATCAAGAAAAGACGGGACGTGTGGTGCAACAAGGGCCAATTATTAAGGAGTATAAATATAGGAGAAAATCAGATTTTCTTCCCATTTTACACAATATTTTTGGGAGAGAAAGAAGAGAGAGAAATTAGGGTTTCTTCAAGTTTTTCTCTACGATCTAGGGTCAATCGTACGTCAAATTGATTCGAGTCAAGAACAAAAGTTGATCTACTCAACGAGAGCTATGTCTACGTACCAACAATAAGAGATGTTGCCGAAGTCTCAAGTATGAGATTTTTGAAAAATCAAGGTTTGAAGCTTGACTTGGGTTCTTGGGAGTTTCTACCAATCGTATTACACTTCAAGAGATAGAGTTTTTCTCCTAACTAGGTTTATTTTCAACCTAGAGTTTCATATGAAATGGATAGCATGATTTTGAGATGAAATATCTTGTCTAAATGTATTTATAGTGCAATTAAAGTATGAAAAATGGTATAAAAATGTATTAAATAGATTTCGCATGAGTTGGGTATTGTTGAAATTGATTGTTTGGTGATTTCATGAGAATGTGATAAATTGGGCATGATTATGTGTTTTGAAGGTGTTTGATAACATACATATAATTGATAAGTATGTTATTTGAATGAAATTGATATAACATACTTTGTGGTGATGTTAAAATGTAATTATATGCTTGATGATATAGGTTACATTGAGGATTTGAAATTGTTTATATTGTGTGAATGACATGTTGAACATGATTTTGTAATTACAATTGAAAACTTGATTGCATAATATGCAATTGTTCATTACATTTGCATATGCACGGGTAGCATCACATTCGTGGGAAATTGACATAGGTGTGGGTGGGTGCATGGTTTTGATCAGACACTATTCTTGGTAGATGATGTGTGGGCTCGGAAAAGTTGAACCAAAGTTCAATTGAGTTTCACAGGTTTGTGTTGAATATAAGGTCGGGATTGGTAAGAAGGGCTAGATTACCCCTCGGGTGCAAGACCTGGTGATTTGGATATGCACTCCGTTGGTATTGACTTCATAAAGTGTGTTGGCGTATGCGAAGCTGTTGGTGGANTATGCATGCTGATATATATACATGTGTGTGTGAATTTTGGGAACAAAATTTTTTTAACGGGAGAAAATGTAAAACTTGAGAAATTTGAATTTTTATGAAAAGGGTAAAACAGTAATTAATCGCTACGGTACGGGTTGAAAACTCAATTTTTTCTAGAATTCGGATGACAAAACAGACTTTACTGTTGGATTCGTCTTGTGAAATTTAGTTATCTAGTCAGTTTTCGTCAAATTCAAAGACAATCAGAATTTTTCACGTTTTTCGATGCTATTATGTTTCACGTGACTAAAATAAACGCAATTAGATTTTAATTTCAAAATACAAAAAACAATTTAAAGTTAGTTCAGATAAAATATATTAAACTTAAAACGGGATGAGATTTAATTGATTTAGAACAAAATCGGATCAAGAAAAGACGGGACGTGTGGTGCAACAAGGGCCAATTATTAAGGAGTATAAATATAGGAGAAAATCAGATTTTCTTCCCATTTTACACAATATTTTTGGGAGAGAAAGAAGAGAGAGAAATTAGGGTTTCTTCAAGTTTTTCTCTACGATCTAGGGTCAATCGTACGTCAAATTGATTCGAGTCAAGAACAAAAGTTGATCTACTCAACGAGAGCTATGTCTACGTACCAACAATAAGAGATGTTGCCGAAGTCTCAAGTATGAGATTTTTGAAAAATCAAGGTTTGAAGCTTGACTTGGGTTCTTGGGAGTTTCTACCAATCGTATTACACTTCAAGAGATAGAGTTTTTCTCCTAACTAGGTTTATTTTCAACCTAGAGTTTCATATGAAATGGATAGCATGATTTTGAGATGAAATATCTTGTCTAAATGTATTTATAGTGCAATTAAAGTATGAAAAATGGTATAAAAATGTATTAAATAGATTTCGCATGAGTTGGGTATTGTTGAAATTGATTGTTTGGTGATTTCATGAGAATGTGATAAATTGGGCATGATTATGTGTTTTGAAGGTGTTTGATAACATACATATAATTGATAAGTATGTTATTTGAATGAAATTGATATAACATACTTTGTGGTGATGTTAAAATGTAATTATATGCTTGATGATATAGGTTACATTGAGGATTTGAAATTGTTTATATTGTGTGAATGACATGTTGAACATGATTTTGTAATTACAATTGAAAACTTGATTGCATAATATGCAATTGTTCATTACATTTGCATATGCACGGGTAGCATCACATTCGTGGGAAATTGACATAGGTGTGGGTGGGTGCATGGTTTTGATCAGACACTATTCTTGGTAGATGATGTGTGGGCTCGGAAAAGTTGAACCAAAGTTCAATTGAGTTTCACAGGTTTGTGTTGAATATAAGGTCGGGATTGGTAAGAAGGGCTAGATTACCCCTCGGGTGCAAGACCTGGTGATTTGGATATGCACTCCGTTGGTATTGACTTCATAAAGTGTGTTGGCGTATGCGAAGCTGTTGGTGGAAGTCCATAAATACCCACCCCAAGAAAGACCCGAAATTTATAAATGGTCATTGGATGTGTAACATCAATGGAGAGGGTTTGGAATGCCCAGATTCATGCGCATGACATTGCATGTGTTATGGAAACTGGTGAAGGCTCGAGTTGCGTTGCATATGTGAGTTTCACCTCATAACATGGCATAACATTATGACATTCATCATTGAATCGTATGTTCTTGGATGGATGTATGTTGATTGTTGAATTGCATGTGAACATTTCATATGCATCTCGGTTGTGGAGTACTCTCTTTAGGAGATATCCTATTGCGTGTGACTCACCCTTTATGAGAATAACATTTCAGGTGCGAGACAAGCGTCGGTGGATGACCCTCACATGGGACCTTGTTGAGAAGAAGTTGGATTGTGGCTTTAAATTGTATTTTGTAAACCAAATTGTGTAATTAGTTTTGAATATGTAATGTAGTATAAACGATTGTAAAATAAACTCATATGGACTATATTTTGTGTAAAATTTGATGTTATATGAGTTTGAGTAAATGTTGAATGAGATTGGGTGAGTTGAAGTTAAAAAAGGATTGAAATGAGGGAAAACTCGGCCCTACTACATGTAGGACGTTGATTAGCTACCGATAGCGCTAGTGTAATGGGCAGCTATCGGTAGCTCGTTTCATAGCTATCGGTAACTTGTGGGCAGTGGGCTCAATTATCGGTAGCTCGCTAATAGAGGGCTCAGCTACTGGTAGCATGTACACAAGCTACCGGTAGCTCCTCCAAAATTTTCAAAAATTTAAAATATCTTTACCAAACCTTTGGGCCTTGAGTCCTTTTGTTCAAAGGGTATCAATGGAGTGATATTAAGGACAAATTGATGTATATTGGACCTTAAAATGGTCAAGTGATTGAAATGTATACAGGTTATACATTTGAGAGTGCATGGTACAAGAGATACTCTGCACAAATTCTGTGTTGGTTACGATCCCAATGAAAGAGATGTTATAACGTGGTGTCGGGTTAGGCGACATTCACGGGTGTTTTCGCGGGTTGATGGGTAATCAACGAGTTGACGGGTAATCAACGGGTTGACAAAGGATTCTTGGTTTTAAGGGCGTCACAACAGTGGGCTCAGGTACCAGTACCTAAGTGATTAAGTACCAATACCTGGCAAATGGAAGGGATCTGACAAACATAAGGTTCAGGTACCGGTACCACGTGTACGAGGTACCGGTACCTCTTCCAAAATTTTCAAAAAATTAAATGTAATCTTACTGAACTTTCAAATCTTGAGCCCTCTTTTTGGGATTATGTAATTGACCAAACATTAAGTGCTAATTGATGGGACGAACTTTAAAATGCTTAGGTGGTTGGTATGTGCACAAGTTATGCGTTTGGGAGTGCTCCGATATAAGAGAGACTATGTCCAAACTCCGTATGGATTATGATCTCGATGAAAGGGATGTGTATGAAGTGACACCGGATTATACGACATTCATGTATACTTTTGCAGGTTGATGAGTGATTAATGAGTTGAGAAAGTACCCAAAATTTTGGAGCGTCACAGTGACAAACCTCACGGGGGTCGAATGTAATTTACCCCAATAAAATAGTTAATACAAGGAGGACAAATGGGCTTAGGGTGTGTTTGGATAAAAGGTTTGGATAGGTTAGGACTTCTTTTTTATATCAACCCAAATCCACTCACCCACTTAAATTAGATGGATTAGGGATTAAATCCAGTCCAAACCATTGTTAGGAAAACAAAAGTGCAAATTTGTGAGTCCCATGGATTAGATCATTTCTTTTGTAGAAGTTTACCATTCTATCCATGGACCTCTCTCTCTCTCTTTCTCTCTCTTTACAGTAAAACCTCCACAATGCGAGGATAAATATTATTAATTCCAACTCAAATATTACACCTAATCGGGGGCCGGGGGCATAAAACCTTACCCATAAATATGAATCTAAGTACATCATGATCATAAAGAAATGAAATTGAAAATGAAATTCATGAAATGGAAAAGGAAATTCATAAGCTTTCCACCCAAGAAGTTTTGTTGTAGCTGGAGCATCCTGTTTCCACATAGCTACTGCCACTTCATCAATTTCACTCCTCATTCTAATAGAAATAAAATCCCAAGCTGAACGCAAAGAAAAATACCTGAGCTTGTTAGATTCCAAGAAGGCTCTACATAGGATCAATTGTAAGTAAACTTCGTATATGGTAGCTGTACCAATTAATAACTCAGAGATCATTGAAAAATAGGTTGGCCTTACATCCACCCTTAATATTGAAGAACCACTGCCCAACCAATAGTAGAGACCCACACACAAATAGCCAATTCATTTTTAGATGTTGAAAAATACATTTACACAATTCATCAAACATATTATACTCAACATTCTAAATGTACACACAGGATGCATAAAACCAATTCATACTTCATAATTCTCAAATCCTAATTCATACTTCATAATTCATTTATCACAATTCATAATTCCAAATTCACCATTCACCATTTATAATTCAATTCATAATACATAATTCAATTCACAATTCATACTTCAATTCTCAAAAACAAAATGAAACAAAAGCACAATATTGTTGGCTCTGAGTAGCTTGAATATGTGTAAGAAAATAATCAACACAAAATGAAACCACACAAATCATAAAAACGAAAAAACTATGAGTATCAATCAACCAAGCACTTGAACAATATACCAGAAAAACATAGAGGAGAAGATGAAAAAATGTAAAAGAATCATACCCAGCTTGCAATTAAATACACTTGTTAATCAAACATAAGTAACAACCTAGTATTAATATGCACAATTGCTTGAAGAAAGAAAGACACGATTCTAGAGGTAGAGAGTTTGATTTTTCTGATTAATTGTATGAGAATACACAAAACATTAAGAAAAAGTTTTTATAAATACATTTTATAAGTTAAATATTATACTACATTCTATATCAGATGGTAATAGCTGCAATCAATACAGATGAGAAGCCCTAATTTCGAACTCTGATTACTCTGAATTTTGTATGAATCAAAACCTCCAAAACCTATCAAATCAAAGATCCCTAAAAGAGAGAGAGAGAGAGAGAGAGAGAGTGACCGAGAAACTTACCTTAATCTAGCGATGTCATCTTCTTCGTCGACTCTGTGAAGAAGCTCTCAACCATAAGAAGCAGAAAGTTGGAGGACCTCAGTGAATGTCATCTTCTTCCTCGCCTCTATGCAACAGGCCTTGGAAGAGCTTAACTCCTGTGTGAGCTCTGGGTTTATAGGAGAAAGAGAGAGGACCGAGTGACAAGAGAAAGAGGGGAGGGGCAAATATTTCTGGGAGTTGTTATCCTCTTGCCTGGGTTTGTAACCCATGGGGAGGGTAGGTTAATTGTAGCCGGTGTAGGAGGGTTAAATGCCACTGTAGTAACTGGGTCAAGGCTTGACTCGGGATTTTAATCTAGCCTCAAAATTAACTTCCCAAATAAGAAATTTTTGAAACCCATCGACTTATTAGCCTATACATATGAGTGTTAACCCATCTTATCCCACAACCTAAACACACCACACCCTCAGGGTGTGTTTGGGTAGTGGGATAAAAGGGGTTAATACCCATAAGGATAAGTAAATAAGGTAGTGAGTCCCATTTATTCTTTGTTTGAGAAGTATTTTTTAAGGCTGGATAACAATCCTGGGTCAAGCCTTGACCCGTTTGCAACAATAGCATTTAACCCCTGTAGACCGGTTTCAATTAACCCACCCCCCATGGGTTACAAACCTAGGCCATGGGTTACCCCCTATAGACGTATTTGCTCCTCTCTCTTTCTCCAACCACTCATCTTTCTCCATTACTCAACCACTCATCCCTCTCTCTTTCTCCAGCCTTTGTTTTTTCCAGATCAAGCACTTGAACAGTGGCACACAACACCACATAGATCTAGATCTCGAACACCAGATATTGAACACCATTAAGAGATGCTGGGTCTTGTCTCTCTCTCTCTCTCTCTCTCTCTTTCTCTCTTTGTCTACACGCGCACATACACAGTTAATATGAATATAGAGGGTGGTTTTTGATGATAAGGGCTAAGATTAGCCTGCTTTGAGCTTCTACCTTTGAAGATTAGAGTTGATTTGGTTGAAATTCTTTAGAGAAAAAGGATGGTTGTGATGAAGATTTTGGATTGGGAGGTGTTGCTTACTTTATATGGGTTTTGCTGAGTTTTTTGGTTTGTTTCTTTTGAGCCTTATTGAGTTTGATTGTTCTTTCAATGTGCCTTGCTTTTGAGTTTGGTTGTTATGAAAGGTGTCTGTGCCTTATTTCCTTCTTGTAATTTTCTATTTTGTGAATAAATAAAATTTTCTTTTGCTAAAAAAAAAAAGGTATTTGCAGCTTTTCCCTAGTCAATAGGTGAGATGCTACATTAATTGTTTGCTATTTTGACTTTTTTTTTAATTTATGTCTGAATTGTTTAGGCATTATTTTGGAGTCCATGACGTCAAAGTTGCAGCAACTGCAATTCAAGGCATGCCAAGCTTCACAGTTTGTGACAAATGTGTAATTTTATTAGGATAATCCATAGATCCAAACATAAGGTAGGATAAGATTTGATTGGATTGGGTTGAAGTGCATAAAATTATGGGTAAAATGGTAAATTATTACAAAATTATTAGTGTGATCTATGGGATCCACCGAATTACACATTTGTTCCCAAACAAGGGTTTGGATTGGATATACTTCAAAGTTAGAGATTTAAAGTGGATGAATGAGTTTGAGTTGAATTGGTTAGGATATAAAAAAAAAAATTCTATCCTATACACAGCCACTAACCAAACACACCGTTAGGGTTTTCCCAAGGCCTAATATAAAACTGCAAAAGCCCCCTACACTTGCCGTCGTCTTCTCTCTCCTCTCCCTGGTAATCTCTCTCCCTCTCTCTGAAATCTGCTGCTGTGTTCTTTGATTTGTGTTTTTGTTCAGAACATATTAATTGTTACTATTTTGAATATATAAAGGCAGCTGATAAATAACAGTAGTTTATCTATACTATATATTGATTTTGTTCACATATTATTGATATCATTTTTAGTATTTTACCAACGGCTGTTGAAATTTTGTTGTCATAGATGATTAGATAGTGTATATTGATCTCTGGTTGCGGAGAGTAGTCTGTAGTGGAGGAGGATGGTGACCTTTCTTGAAAACCAGTTCTCTATGAACTGATTGGGGAAGGGGACATACTGTTTGTTTTGAACCACTGGCGCTAGGTACTATTTTGTTGTTGCTGCTGCTACGTTTATGTTCCCTACGCACCATATAAGCTTAGTGCTAATGATGCTACTTCAAGGACTGATTTTGTTGTGACTGATTTATCCACTTGGGTCTTTGATGAGAGTTTTCTGGTTGATCGACTTGTTCACTTCTATTGCTTAAATTTGTAAACAAAGATGGATTTTTGCATGCCATAGTTTTTTTTGAATGTCGTTGATAGGTTTTCTGTACTGCCCAGGGTATACCCCTTTTCAACATGTGAATAACTTTTACTCTTCAATATTATATCATTTCTCCATAAAAAAAAGGAAATTACGCATGATCGTGGATGAACTTTTTTGCCTTGTCATTGATGTACGTAATTATTATACTCACTCACATTCATAAATAATCAAAATGTTACGCAATCCATTATTTACAACCAATTTTTTTTTAAATTTTTTTTGAGTGATTTCAGTTTATTAAGGAACTCAATGGATCCATAGTCTTTTTATTATTTTTTTATGTTTATGAATGAAACAATTTTTTGTTAAGACAATGTTGAAAAAACTCGCCCTATTTCTTTTATGACTATGAATATTAATTGATGAGGAAGAAGTTAGACCATAATCTCAATGGCACACTGTACAGTTTCATTTCTGAAATGGTTATTTACATATAATGTATTAGCTCATGTTTGTATATTAAGTTTGTTTATTCAATACGATTTGATTATTGAGATTGTTTATTTAGATTGTCTGATTTGGTACCTCCAAATTCAGTGTTTTTTTGAGCTGTGGAATTTTAGTCGCGGTTGGAAAAATCTAACAAGATGCAGAACGAGGAGGGTCAAAACATGGATCTTTACATCCCCAGGAAGTGGTATGTTTTTTTATTGTTACTGATCTATTAAACTACCTTGGTATTAGTGATTTACCCATCTTTTGTTATGCTTTTGCAGCTCTGCCACAAACAGGCTGATCACTTCAAAGGATCATGCTTCTGTCCAGATCAATGTTGGGCACTTGGATGAAACAGGCCGATACACTGGTCAATTCTCCACATTTGCTCTCTGTGGCTTTGTCCGGGCCCAGGTTGTTATTTTTTAGTTTCTTTTGTATTGAAATATCTAGTGCTGTATTTAAAGAACTAGTCTGTGTTTGATTGCCTTTGCTTGTATGTTGGTTCAATTGCCTTGCCATTGGTGTATACAGAGTATAGATGGTTCTTACTGTTGCTCTTTGAATATGCTTCTACAGATATTCATATGATGTTTAGTATAACTAGCTTTATTGTTCTACACTTCTACTTAGAGTAGTTGGAGGAATCAGGCTGCAAACTGTGTACCAGTATTTACTTAAATACAATGATGTTTGGTATTGCATCATTCTGCCTTGGGTTTTTTGTTTGTGTGCTGGGCAAATTCTCTCTCTCTCGCATATTGTAGTGGTGGGTGAATGTGGGAGTGGAGATTTGGTTCATTTGTTGGATGACTGTCTTTTTTGCTGTCAGCATTTGTCTTGAAATCTTTATGATAGTACGAGTACTTATTTTAATCTAGACCACAGATGGTTTAAACTTCTTTAACTTGTTGGTATTAGTACTTTCAACCTGAATCTTAATAATTTCAAATCATTGAAATCAGCCCAAGTTTTGGAAGATCCCGTATTTTTTTCTTTTGCTGTTGTGTCATTTCGATAGTGTAAGAATAAATTTCAAATTATAAGAATGGTTTAGTCTAACTTTTGTGATGATGCATTATCCTCCCATTCCAATCGAGATGATATGGCCTCTCCATTTAACATGGTTTTTGGTTAGAAACTGTGATTGTCTTGATATATATATATTTTCCTTGGATTTGTTCAGTGGTGATTTGTTTTATGTTTTTCATTGTTGTTTTAAAATGGATAATCTAAATTTTTTGGGGTAATTTGTAAATCTAATCGGATTTTCTGGGATACATCTCCTCTATCCCATTTCTACTTCATTTCTAAAGACATGGTCTTCAAATTGACTTATCCTCACCATTCAAGAATGCGGTTGGATCTTCTATTATAGTCTCGATGTATCATTTTCGTTTGAGTTGTTGATTGGTGAGTTGTTTTGTAGGTATAATTTTGTTTGTTAAGGAACAAGGATAGACCTTGTCCAAGAAGGAATAAAAGGGTCTGGTATAGAAGGGAGTCAGTTTTATACATTTCATAATTGGAAGGATAACCCAATAGTTTCAGTTTGTCCCCAAATCATAGGGGTTATGTATAGGTTTCCAAAATTTTGGGAGTTAATGTGTTATTGGGACAACCCACATGGTTTTAATCCATTAGTTTTTATTGGTACTTGGTTGCAATCCATTAGTTGCCGTTGAAGAAAAGCATGCTTTGGGATTTCTGCAGTGTGTCTATTAACGTATGCATTTTACATTTAGTGATTAATGTTAATTGGAAAATTTCAAGGACAATTAATCAAGAGCTTTAGTAGAATGAGAAAGAAAACACGGAAAAAGTGAAAAGGATAACCATGTACTTTGCAATACTCAACTGATATTTTTATGATCAAGGAAAAACAGTTTGTCTTTCGTTTTCAATTAAGAGGACACAATAAAGTAAGTCAATTGAATACATTAAATTCAGATGTCCTTTGAAAGTTTGGGATGCTACTCAAAGAACTTCCATTATCATTTTGCTAGGCATGTGTACAAATTGCATCTCTCCTAACTAAATTTATCTTGTATGTTTAGTACAAGATTTCCCTCCATGTTTTAACATTTTTTTTTTGGGTACGTCGGAAAAGTAACAAAACAACTGGGAGAATTCCTAGAAAAGGAGACACTTGGCCATATTATTAGTCATGAAACAACTCCCAAGTTGGGGGGTGGAGCATCAAGCTCAACAAAAGGCCTATGTTGAAGGACTCGAAGATTAGCCCGTAAGTCCGCACACCGGTTGCTTCTCTGAGGGTATGTATGATGGAAATGTTATGTAATTCCATCAGTCTTAAATAATAGCTCTGTTGGGGTGCATCTCCTCCGCATTTAGCATATGGAGTTTTGCTGCTTCAAGAGAAATTAGTTTCCACAATAACATGAGAGTTTCATCTTCTCTGGGATGAGTTCCAATCCTTTGAAGATAGCCCATAGCTCAGCTTGGATGCTTGTTGTATCATTCATTCTCCCAAAAAATCCTGTAATCCAGCCTCCTTGTGAATTCCTGATAATACCTCCAATGCCAGCAGGGCCAGGTTCCCCTTTGAGCAACCATCATCAGTTTTTAATTTGTTCCAACTTGCAGGGGAAACACCCAACCAATTAATCTTGAAATTTTGCTGGTACATTAAATTTGTAACTCTTGAAATGCATTAGAAGTTTCACGTGCTAGTAACCAGGCTTCCCTGGCTACTCCGTTGCGATCCTTCCAAATGCTCCAAAAAGATGCATGCACAGATAATAGGCCATTTTATCCCTTTCCGCTCCTTGTTTTTCCTTGATTTGAAATTAGCTTTTAGCCAAGAAATCAAATCCATCACATAATCCTCTTGCCTTTCTCGATCAGTGAGAAAGAATTTCCAGATTTTGTCAACCTTAGGACAGTCCCTTAACAAATGTAAAGTGGTCTCTGAAAAATGTTTGCAACAGTTGCAAGTTGCATCAGTGATGATATTTATCGTGGCTCGTAAATTGTTTGAAAGAATCTTATCATTCTGAATGAGCCACAAGAAATATTTCAGCTTTTGGGGCAATTCCAGACTCCAAATCCATTCCCATTTAAGCCTATAATTATTAACAGAATTAGATTCTAATATCAGATTATAGGCAGCTTTAGTGGAAAACTTACCATTGCTAAAGAACCCCCAGCATAGAGTCTTGGAATTCTCCAATAGAAGGGATAGCAGTATGCAAAATATCAAGAGAAGTAGAATGTGATAGGGGATGTACCTGCTACTTGAAGATTCCAGTTACCATTCCCATCAATAAAATCTGCAACCTTGCTGTTAATATTTACCGAGGATGGAATGTTAGTATGAGACACAATTGGTCCTTTTTCTAGCCACCAATCAGTCCAGAAAAGGATCAGGGTGCCATCTCCAATTAACCATCTATTGCCTTGAGCCACCACTCTCCAAACCAGTTTAAGAGCAATGCCATTTTATTATCTCTACATTTTCTAATTCCCAGTCCCCCTTCTTACCTAGGAGTACACACTGTGTTCCAATTCACAAGAAGAATCTACTTTTTTCCTGGAGTATCACCCCACAGGAAATTACTGTTGAGTCTATCAATTTGATTACAGGTTGATTCAGGCAACCAGCTTGTTTGCATAACATGTTTAGGTAAAGTGTAGGTGACTGCCTGAACCAGAGTAGCTCTTCTTGCCAAAGAAAGAGGTTTTACCTTCCAACCACTCAGCCTGTTTTGAACTCTCTCGGTGATCAATTTGAAATGATCTGTGATGAATAATAGGAATGCCTAGATATTTTCCCATATCTTCTGTGAGAGTGACCCCACATTTTCTGCTCAAATATAAGGCATGACTCTTGGTCATGTTTGGGGAAATAAACACTTTTGACTAATTTAAACTCTCTTTCTGCCCAGACATGGAGCAAAGTCTTATAGGACCTCTCTGATCATGAGACAATCTGTTTCAGTGGCTCTAGAAAACAATAGGATATCATCAGCAAAGAAAAGATGAGAGGTCTCAGGACCCCCTCTAGATGCCTTAATTCCTTTCCAAAATACTTGCTGGACTTTCACAAGAATAATCTGTCCTTATTTCTCCATACACAACACAAAAAGATAGGGTGATAGGGTATCTCCATGCCTTAATCCTCTTTTAGGTAAAATAGGATCAAGGGGAGATCCATTCTAGAGAATTGATAGAGAGGACCCTGTAACATAGCTCATTATGGTATCAATCCAAGATTGAAGAAAGTTAAAATCAATGAGGGTTTGGTGAAGGAATCTCCGATTAATTCTGTCATTTGCTTTTTCCAAGTCAATTTTAATCACCATGCCTCATACTTTCCTTTCTTTCTTTTAAGGGAATGAATAATCTCCTGCGTGATAATCACATTATCAATAGTTTGTCTTCCTGGAATAAAACTACTTCGATCAGGACTAATGATATTATTTAAAAATGGTCTTAGTCTCAACATTAGCAGCTTAGTCGGAATTTTATAGGACACATTACAAAGACTGATTGGTCTGAATTGTGTTATCAGTGTTGGGTTCTCAATTTTTGGAATAGAAGTGACCCAAGTTTTATTAATTAAACTCGGGCATTTCCTGTCAAAGAAGATTTCCTTTACATGTTGACAACAGATTCACTTACCACATCCCAGTATTTATGATAAAACAAAGCATGTAAACCATCAGGCCCAGGGGTTTAGCCTTTAAGTGCTTTCATGGAGAAAACAGCTTGTTTGATTTCTAACTCAGTCAATGGAGTCTCAAGAACTTGTCTATTATCTGTGGTCAGTATATTCTGAAAGCTAAAGACCCTGGAATTTTGGGTTGAAATTTCTTCAATACCAAGCAGACTACTAAAATAATCCTGAATGGCATTAGAAATTTCAATTGGATCAGACATCCAAACACCTTCAAGATTTTTAAGTACTTGTGGCCTATTTTTCTTTCTCCTAGTTATATTGGATACATGGAAAAATTTAGTATTTCTGTCTCCTTAAGTTATCCATTTTGAATCTGGATTTCTGAAGCCAGAAGGTTTCTACCTGTTAGAGAATTTGATCATAATTATATAAGAGCTCCTCTTCCAGTCTGCCAAGATTGTGAGAGTAATGTCTATCTTGGGCCTTTTGAATACCCTCTAGTCTTGCAAGAATTCTACGTTTTTTCCTAAAGATATTTCCAAAGTTTTCTCTATTCCATTCTGTAGCATTTCTCACAAAAATCTGTTGTGGCCTGTATAAGAGAATTATTATTCAATCTCCATGTTGAGGAAACAAGATCCTTGAAATTCAGGTGAGCAGTCCACATGGCTTTGAATCTAAAAGGTTTCAAAACATGGGGTTTAAAGGGCACCTGGATCAGCAACGGACAATGGTCTGAATAGGTTCTTGGAAGATTTCTGACTCCAGCCTCCCGGTCAAGTCTGATCTTCGTATTAGCTAGTCCCTTACGCGTATTGTTCCATGTAAGTTTGGGACTGCTACAACCTAGATCAATAAGGCCACAGTTGTTTATCCTTTCCTTGAATTTTCGAGTTCTTCTATGATCAACAGTTCTGCCTTGTCTCTGAGAAATGCTTGAAAAATCATTAAAATCTCCAGCAACCAACCAGGAATTATTGTAGTTGTACTCCGTGCAACTCAGTTAATCCCAAAGTTGGTCTTCATCAGAGTACTGTGTATCTTTGTCTCCATTAGAACAACAATATCAGGCTTGTGAGCTCTGAAAAGATCCCCAAAAGCCCTTCGAAATCTATCGTTTCCTGCCCTTCTGCAGTTTCAAACAAAAACTTTCATGGATTTATTCATAAAAAACTGGGGGAGTGGTTCAGAATCATCGACCCCTAGTAATTTCTTCGCTAGACTTTCATATTCATCCATTGAGATCTGGAGTCTCAATGTCACTGCCATGGATTGCGTATCCACTGATCTGAGTGAGCAAGGTCCTATCACTAGAACAATATCCCTTATCGCCCAATGAACTCTGTAAAGCCACTTGTTCTCCTCCACCGGCTGGAAAGGAAGACCCATCGTGCTGCGATCCAGGTGAAAGAATTTCATTGGGGACTTTTCCATTAATAGGTTTCTTTCCCTTTAGTGCTTAGATTAGGGGGTTTACAGTTAAGTTGTACAGTATAATGGCTAGAAAGATTAGGGTTGGAAGATGAACCTTGCAGGTAATGGTGATTTGGGGTAAACGAAGAGTCATAAAGGGTTTCTTGTACGGATAGCCTTGATTCTGGTTCATTGATCCTTATCCCTCCTCTGCTGGATGTGGTCCAAAGCTCGAGGTTGGTTGCTGGCCCTTCGATCTTTGCATCAAAGACGAAGCATCAGAGATAGTATGAGTCGGGTTATGGGCTTTCACCTGATTTGGGCTGGACTGAGAGATCTGATCCCAAGTTCTGCGTGATCCAGACTGGGCACCTTTCATTGTTATAGGTCTGGGTTTAGGATTTGGCATTTGGCATTTGGGCATTTTGATTTTTTTTTTGGATTGAATCTTGTGGATTACCTTCCTCCTTGTTCAGCAGAGCCAAAGCTTGGTACCTATTTGATTGGCTTTGACCTCTTGGCAGATTTTGGTTTCTCATGGGTTGAGGTCGTCTTCTCATGGATTGGGCTTTCATCCAAGGCCCAAATTCAGCCTTTGAGCCCACCTCCTTTAACCCTGCCTGGGTGTGATCCGGGTTGGCTTGTGACTGATGAGACTTGTCTGAGTTGTCAGATCTGGGTAGCTGTGCTTCTCCTACAACTCTCTGTTTTCCCGCTATCGGTGTTTTCCAGCTATCGGCGGTGCCTCTGTATTTGGACAAAAAGAATCAAAGTGACCTACTCTTCCACATTCAAAGCAAATAGTACGGAGGCATTCATATTCTACTCTGAAAATTCTAGATCCCAATTTGTATTGTGATACTAGTGGTTTGTTCAAATCCCTTTAGACATTCTAGCAAACTTGCCCCTTTCCGTTGCCGCTGTCTTGACATCAACCTTAATAGGTTTACCCAATGCCTTAACAATCTGAAATAGTCTCTTTTCATCATAGTATTCCAGAGGTAATTCTGGAAGTCGCAGCCATAGTGCAGTGGAGATATCTAGGGCTCGCGAAGGGATGAAATCTGGTTCCCATTTCCTCACTATTAGGTAGTGTTCATGATTATCCATGGCCCTCCAGTGGAGACCTTGCTGCAATCCTCTTTCATATGGAACTTGAATAAGAAGAAACCATTATCTAAGTCGATTGCTTCGAAGTCTCCTTGGAGAGCCCAAATGTTCCTAACTTTCATACACATCATCTTGTACCCAATCCCCAATAGCTTCACCAGAAGCCCATCTCTCCACCTATTCCTGATTCTTAACAGAGTGTTCTTTGATAGGTTTATCTTGGGGCAGGTTTCATCAGACATCAATGGTAGTGCTATTGGGTTCATCCATCTGGGGGTTTTGTTGGGCCTCACTCTCTTCCTCTTCTGTGGAATCTCCATATACAGCCTCGTTGAAATACACAGCATTTTTGTCTTCCAGTAATGCAGCTATGTAGTTCCTCTGTTGTGGAGCTAGTGTAGTAGTGTTAGATCTGGGTTGTCAGGCATTTCTGGGTTATCAGACATCTCTTGCTCAGGCGCCTCTTCCCTTTGTATAAGTGCTGGGTTCATCTGCATCCCATCCTCTTGAGGGTGGGATTCTTTAATTTTTTTTTGCACTTCTTTGTAAATGATCCTCTTCTTCAACCAACCGAGTGACTGATCCTTGGGATCCTCCTCCATTAAGAATTGTTAATGTAGATAACAGAGGTAGGTGGCGATTCCATGTTTTAACTTCTGCTTTTGTGCTCAGTAGTGTTTTGTTTTACAGTTAAAAAGCAATATAAATATGCAAAAATTGCGCATATAGCTTCATACATTTCATGATGATGTTCAATTTTCTTTGTAAAGTTTATAGAATGAGCAAGCCATATTTCTGATCCTCCCTGTATTTAAACCATTTCTGCCATTTCATGCTTGCACTCAAGGGATCCATTAGCTGTGTTGTGTAGGTTCTAAAATTATATCAGCAATTGTTTACTAATTAGCTTACATATCATATTGGTGTTCTTGATTATGAAGTCTGTGGAGCCATGTATAGACATTTTTTGTTGAGTTATGCTACAGTGATAGGTTTGTTATGTAGTGCTCGACTCAAATTACTCATTTGTTACCCCCTGTTTTTCAGGGAGATGCTGATAGTGCCCTTGATAGGCTCTGGCAGAAGAAGAAAGTTGAAGTCCGGCAGCAGTGATTGGCCTTGGTAATCTTGTGTCTTGTCAAGCATTTTATCCTTGATGCCAATTCAAAGACTCTTGATTTTCGATATTTGTACTGGATAGTTTAAGTTTATTAGGGGCATGGATGAAGTAGGATTTGTTTTCCGTCAAACCTTTACATTAAGCAAGGATTGAAGTTTATGATTTTTGTCAAAATTAATAGACCATTATCATCTTCTGAGATTTTGAGTCCTGAGCAAGCCATGTTTATTTTTGTAGGTTGGAAGATTGTGTTATCCTACCGCAAACCATTGACGGTGAGATTTGAACCTTAATTTGTCCCCTTGTTTGCTTGAAGCTCTTGTGATCTCCTGGTTAACAGGTGTCTCTTATCTAATCTTTTGATTCTTCACTCTTGGATAAGGCATGTGCTCTGACTCCTTCAGAGTTTTTCAAATTAGTGGAGTGTTATGACTTTTGGCCGATTCGCATTTTCTAGGAGATCAAACTTGAAGAATTACCAAATAACTATATGGATTGTTGTTACATTTTCGAAGAGCTGATATCTTGAAGAGAAGAAAAAAAATTCGAATAAATGTAGTTGATTTTTTATCCTCCATTTAACTGGCAATGGCATGATATTCCCAAGGTGCACGCATGCCAAAGTAACTTGAGCCAATTGTAGGCTACAATTTGCTTAATATTCTTCAATTATGCTTGAAAATATTGAATGGAGTTGCCAATCTTTTTTGCCAGACTTTTGCTTCTTCAAATCCCAAGTGTTGTCTTGGATCTTTTTGAGGGAGAGAAGAGTATTGCAAATACTAACCTTTTCAGATTTAAATAAATAGTTCATCTAAAATTCACATTGGTACAATTGATTCAAGGGTAAATTGCATTGTTTGTTCTTTAACTTTGCAATTTGTTGCACTTTTGTCTTGAAAGTTGTAATTGTTAATTTTGTCTTTCATGTTAACACATTGACTGATATAGGTCATTTGTCTCAAAATGGCCAGAAAAGAACACGCGAGAGATATGTGAGGAAGGTTGAAGGGCGAAGGAGTCCTTTAACATCCCTTAATACTTGTATTATAGTATGTATATTAATATTAATAAAATAATCTATGTTCAATACACATGATTATTAACAAAAAATAATAATAATACAAGTCTTTTTTCTTCTGAACCTATTTTACCTCTATGGATTTGATTCCTCATTCCCATGTTCGAAAATCCACTTGAACACAACCCTCTCCCGTGCCTCTTTTAATGATTTGATTCCCCATTCCCATGTTCTAAAACCCATTAAACACAACCCTCCCCCATGCCGCCTCCGCCCATAAACAACCCCGCAAGCATGCCTACAGCACCAAAAACCGTCTAAACCAAACACCAATCAACCACCAATCTCATTGCCACCAATCAAAATTTTCACCAATCTTATTGCCATCTCTCTCTCTCTAGTCACAGAATTTGATTTTGATATCACTTTCAATCTGAAAGCAATGGTGATTGCAATTGCAATTTCAATTTTTATTTATGTTGTGTTTTTGAGTTCAATTTTAATTTATGTGGTTTAATTTGGGTTTTGATTATGATGAATTAATTGGGTTGAAAGTAGAGGTTTACAGTGGGTTGGTTGAATGGAGAAAACCGAGGGTTGAAGTAATGATTTGCGGTGGTGGTGAAGGATGTTGGGGATGGCGGGGGGAGAAAAAAATAGAGGGGGGATGGGGGTAGTGTTGGAGTGGTGGTAAAAATGGCGCTAAGGGATAGTGATGGTGGTCCGTCGACTGAGAGAGAGAGAGAGAGAGAGAGAGAGAGAGAGAGAGAGAGAGAGAGAGAGAGAGAGAGAGAGAGAGAGAGAGGGAAGGGACAAGGAGAAGGGACCATGTGAAGGTTCTATAAGATGCCAAATTCATGTACAAGCTGAGCAGTTATTAGTTGAAGAGAGAGAGAGAGAGAGAGATAACTGAGATGTGAGGGGTGTTGGCATCCTTGAGACACAGAAATGGGGCCATGTTTGGTTAGTTTTTCGGAAACTGTTTTTTGTTCTTAAAATTTTAAAAACACCAAAAATCTGTTTGTTTAGTATTTTTGTTTTCAAAATTTTGAGAAAAAATAAGATTTGAGTAAAAAAAATAAAAAACAAGTTTAGCTTGTTTTTAGAGTATTCTTTGAAAAATATGAAAACAAGGAGAATAATTTTGAACTTTAATGAGGTTTGCCATTCGAGTCTCTTTAGCAGCAAATATCTTCATTTTTTTTTTTACTTCTTCCTCTCTCTCATAATATATATTATTATATATAATATATTAATATTATATTATATGTTATATATTAATATTATAATCTATTATATCATATATTAATATTATATTACATAATATATATTAATATATAATATATAATATATATATATATAATAAAACAGGAGTGTGTTTGAATTTTATCCCAGTCATATTTTTCCCTTCAAAACCATCACCAATTACTTATTTCACTCATCATCCATTTGTCATACTCAAACGTTAAATCACATCACACTTTTTTATCACATATTTAATCATTTATATATTTTCTCCCTAAAAATTTCACATTACTCATTTCTATCATATATTTAATCATTTAATATTTAATTAATTTATAGTTAATATAGCTTAAAAAAATTTCATATAGTGGGATCGATTTTTTGGACACTCGAATTTTATATGACTAGTTATATTATATATATATATATATATAAAATAGGAGTGTATTTGAATTTTATCACAGTCATATTTTTTCTCTCAAATTTATCACCAATTACTTACCTCACTCATCATCCCTTTGTCCTACTCAAACGTCAAATCACATCACATATTTCTATCATATATTTAATTATTTATATATTTCCTCCTTAAAAATATTACATCACTTATTTCTATCATATATTTAATCATTTAATATGTGATTAATTTATAGTTAATATAGTTTAAAAAATTTAATATAGTGGGATCAATTTTTTGGACGTTCGAATTTTATATTTTATCGTGTCTTCAGGCACGAGTTATGACTAGTTATATTATATATATTATGAAACTGTCAATATAAAAATAAATTTTTTATATTTTTTTATTAATGTTTGAATTACTATTGAAATATATATTTAGACTGTCCAAACACGTTTTACTATTTTCTGTATTATAAAATTGTTTTTGAAATTATCTAACAAAACAAGTTTTTTATCTCAAAAAATATCAAAATTACTTTCTTAAAATTTTTTTCAAAAATTATTTTCAAAAATTATTTTCAGATACTAATTTTTGAAACGCAAACCAAACAGGCCGGGGTGTTTTTCTGATTTTCGATTCTTCGTCCAGGATCCCACACATGGAAAAAGAGGATTGTAGTTTGAGGGAAATATCGCTAACACACACACACACAAACACAAACAGAGCAAGACAAAGAGAAAATAAAAAAAAACAAAAAGGAGGAGGAAGAAGAAGATGCATGTTTGGGTGTATGTTTAATATTGTCCAAATAAAGAATTATGTTGTTTGGATACATAAATTGTTATAAAATATTAGAAATATCTTTTAAAATCTACACGTGACGGGCACATGATGTTTTTTGTCAATTTTTGTGACGTTAGTACCAAGGATCAAATTGACTCAATGTTTGAATTTTTAGGATTAAATTGATAAAATTAAAATTTTAATGACCAACGTGCGATGAGTCATAAATTTGAGGGATCATTGGTGCAATTTATTATTTGATCCAATCATGTATTTTTTTTAAACTCTGACTCAATTATAGTTATGTAGAAAACCAAATTTGTCATAGCACGAGCCGGTGCAGCACCTTTATAAAAGTCGGAACCTTGCCGTTAAGAACATGTGTTATTGTCCTATTATGATCCTTTTAAAAATCTTTACATTATAGCTAACAGAAGAGGATTTCAACTTTCAAGTGGAAAGTTACTCCTCCTAATGGGACATGCAAATTCAACTTTATAGTACCAGAATCATCATTGTGTCATTTGGCCATGCCATAATCTAGCCAAAGTTCAATCCGTAGGGTATATTAATAACCGGTTGAATTTCGCAAGTTAGACGAGTCAAGTTGGCTCTAGCCAAGTAATTTGAATACTAGAATTGACTGAACTGGTTTTGATGGGTTACTTGAAGACTTGGTTGAAGATTTATTTAAGATTTCAAGGACAAATTTATTGCAATCGCACACGAGTTGGGTATGATAAATTTGACTTGCAGACCTTAGTTTTGACCATGCAATTAAACATGTTAAAATATTTTTTGGATTTAATTTATGTGATTTATACATAATATTATATTTTTTGTATATAAAATGTGTATTTAAAGCACAAATGAAGGCTTAAGTATAGACCACGAGCAAGCAAAATCTTTAGTTTGATTGAGGTTAGTTGGACTGATTTTTAAAAAGTATCAATAGCCAGTGCTCGCTTAACTCTCGAGATAAGTGCTATGAAATTTAGTTCTAAATTCTAGAAGTTTGCACTCATTTTTGGTGTACTTGGCGCTCAATTGGTGCTAAGCGCACCTGAGCGAGCATGAGGGGCCTAGAGCAATCATCGCGATTAAAAAATTTGGACTTTCTAAATTAGGATAGAATTCCTTTCAAACTAGGTATAGGGTCTGCCTACTTTTTAAATGACCTAAATACGTTTTTTGTGACCCAAGAGAGAGAGAGAATCATAGAGCACAAATCCAAGATGTCATTTTATAAATCCAAAGTGTTCCGGGTGAAAATCAAATTTTATTCAAAGCCTTTTTCAAGAGTGTATTGTAGACACCTAGTCATCCTAAAGTTTAAGAGAAATGAGTTTTTAAAATTCAAATCTTGGTGAAGGCCTTGAATTTCAGGACAGACTTTAGTATCACTTAAAACTTTAAATAATAATAAACAAGAGTATGACTTAAAATTAGGGTTTTTAGCCGATAATGCAAACATTGAGTTTGTACTTAGATTTTAACGGTAGATTAGGTTTGCACTGGGTTTATGCTCGTGGTTTTTATTCTTATTGGGGTTCCATGTAGAAATTCTTCATATTTTTTTGTGTGATTCACTTTCATTGCATGTGATTTTTGGTTTCATATACTTGTGTTAATTGTTGTTTGAAATCAATTAATTTTTAATTGATAATCGTTCTTAACAAAACATATTCACCGGTTAACATATCATTTTATAGAGTCTCACAATTCTAAACAATTTATTTCTAAAATACTATTCTCGTGTTTGATTCAACAATAAATGAATATTCATGACATGATAATGCCTACCTAATCCATGGGGTCAAAATTGCAAGACGCCTCGGACTCCAACAATTAGAAAATCAATCCTAGAAGGAGCACCACTAGTAACAAAGTTTAGCTACTCAAATGAATCTGAGCTAAGGATATCGTTTGATGTGGGAGGCAAACCGTGGGTTTTACTTGTGAGGTGGTCGTGAAAACTTCGTTGTCCGGTCAAATAGGGATTGCTTGGCCAAATGGCTTCCGAAAACTAAATAATTTTAAGTGATAATAGTTAACACTGTAATGTAAGTGTAATAAGTATTACGTAACGAGATTGAAAACCAAAAATGTAATTGTGTTTGCATATAAATATGCCACTTGTTTTAGGTTCCAAGTTGAATAAATCCAAAATTTTGTTTTCGTAATAATTTTTTGATTTATGCACATGATTTTGCGAAGCTAAATTGGTCAATTACACCAAACTAGGTTGAAAAACTACTAGCACTGTTGGATCCACTTTTTTACCTGGTCCAAAACTCGGACACTAGTCATTCATATGTTCACCCACTATCACTCAAGTCAATGTGGTGTGGAATAACTTCTTGTACCCGATTTTAACTTTTGAGAATAATGAATTACTCATATTCACTTAATTACTCAACGGTATTATTGTTTGGTTATCGGAATCGACTAATAGGTTTGGAGATGCAGTTAGACAAAAACAGATTTTTTGTCGACTTGAGCCAAATCAAAGTGGGACCTACATGTTGTTTTTGAGTAATTTTTTATGGGTTCGTGTTCTACTCCGTGAGTGAAATAACGTAGTACATTCGCTTGTTCAAATCGAGTCATAAATGAATGAGAAAATAGGCTCTAAAGTGGACCTTTTAGCATATGAAAATAGAGGTTAGGGCAATGAGATATAATACCAATCCCACCAATCCCACATTGGTTTGACATGAAATATTTGATCAGCATATATATTCCAAGTTTGCTATAAGGGTTGAGCCCCAAGGAGAACCCCATTTTTGTGGATGGGAGAGAACTTAGATGGGCTTGTGTTTGACCACACACATGCGCCACTGTCGTCGCTCGAGTTGGTCAATGTAACGATTTGTCCCAACTATCAAGATATTGTTCGTTTTAGGTGCCTATTCACCTTCACGATTAGGTTCTTCTTGGGCTTCGCCCCAGAAAAGTCCTTTTAACAATTAAGGGTGATCACACCTCATATATAACCCATTCACTCTCCATCCCGAGTTGATATGGGATGCAACACATGAAACTATGACACCTCCTTACCTTGCAAGGCTTGGCTAGCTACTACACTCTACCCTCCTCGCGTGGGGTTCACCCCCCACCAGTTGTAAGAGAGTCAGCTCTGATACCACCTGTAGCGATCTGACATAGTTGTCAAGATATTGTCCGCTTTGGGTGCTCGTACATCCTTATGGTCTTGTTCCTTTAAAGCTTGGCCCCAAAAAAGGCCTATTGACAATTAAAGGTGAGCACACCACTTATATAACCCAGTCACTACTCCTCATGAGTCTGTGAGATGCAACATATGAATCTATAACACCTCCTCACCTTGCAGGGGTTGTTGGCTGGCTACTACACTAAAATTGTCACACCCTAAACCAGAGACAACAATTTAGGCCTACCTCAATAGAGTGGATCCCATTCCTTAAACATACACTGTATTTTGTGCATATATTAAATAGTTCAATCAACAAGCACCAGCCAGGTGCGACAAAATATAATTTAAACCAAAACACACAAACATACCATTCTTACAGACTATACTTTCATATCCACAACCTTCATAATTTTTAAAACTTTAAATTTTTACAAAACTCCAAAAGTACATAGTTGGGAAAAAAATTGAATATTTTGCCGGACATGACTTCACTCATTCCAGATAGTATATATCAGTTAATTATAATCTCTTGCTTCAAGAAAACACCCTTTGATTCTAACGAAAAATTATCACACATTACCATTTACACCACAAGGGCATTTTATTTGTGATGGTGACTAGACCTAGGTTAATTGTCTAGGCTGCTTTTCGTACCTGTTATCAGGATCAAGCTGATTCGTAGTTCGAGAAGATTAAATTATTATTAATTTTTTTGGGTAAGATCAACGGGTAGATGACCCATTGATCTTGAATGGACAAAATGTCCATTATGTTTGAAATGGGTAAATGGCCATTTGAATTGATATGGGTTTAAGGCTCTTGGAAATCGATACTGGGTTGCTGCGAATGCCCTTTTGCTACAAGCCTTACTTTATTTTTCTGAATTGAATCATTCGGATTAAGCTTTGTTTTGTAAATCCACTTCACCCCAATAACTTCTTTATTCTTTGGCTTTTCCACCAACTCCTAAGTGCTATTTTTCTCTGTCACACAAATTTCATCTTCCATTGCTTTCTTCCAAGTGTCTTCTTTGATTACTTCTTCAAAACTTTCAGGTTCAACTACAAAAAAGTTGCATGTACCATACACATCACTAAGATAAGGTGCTTGAACTTGAAAAAGTAAAAGGAGATGAAGGAGAGTTGGGTGTTGGAGACATTTGTGGTGGAACTTCAACTTCATTTTTCATTTTCATGCTCAAAGCTTCCATAATCTTCATTTGCAACAACCACTTGATTTTGAACATTCTTTTCTTGCCAATTCCAAGAGTCATTCTCATTAAAGATAACATCTCTACAAATAATTATTTTGTTTATCTTCAAACTGTAGAGTCTATAACCCTTTGATTTAGAGCTATAACCCACAAAAATACATTTTTCACTACTTTTATCAAACTTGTACCTTGCTTCTATAGGCACATGTGTAAAATAAATGCACCCAAAAATCTTTAAGTGGTTCACTGACGGCTTCCTTCCACACCATGCCTCAATTGGAGTTTGGCTCTCTAAAGCCTTTTTTGCTTTATTCATCAAGTAAACCATCGTGTATACTGCTTCGACCCAAAATGATTTAGTTAACCATTTCTTTTAAACCATTGATTTTTCCATTTCAACAATGGTTCTATTCTTTCTTTTGGCCACTCCATTTTGTTGTGGAGTATACCCAACCATTAATTTTCTTTCCATACCAATGTCTTCACAAAACTTATTGAATTCATTAGAATTGTACTCTCCACTTCTATCACTTCTCAACACATTAATTTAGTATCCACTTTGTCTTTTAACAAACTTTGGGAAATTCTTGAATACTTGAAAAACTACAGATTTTTGCCTCATAAAATAAACCCAAGTCATTCTGAAAAAATCATCAACAAAGATTATGAAGTATTTGTTACCTCCATGGGAAAGTGTTCTTGATGATCCCCATATATCAGTGTGAACAAGCTCCAACGGTGATTTGACTCTCCAAGATTTTTCTTTTGGAAAAAGATCTTGATAATGCTTTCCAAGTGCACATCCTTCATAAACTTTTTTAAGTTCTTGTATAGATGACAATCCATAAACCATGTTTTTTTGTTATAAAAACTTCAAACTTTGAAAGTTCAAGTGCCCAAATCTTCTATGCCAAAGCCAAGATTTATCAATAACTTCCATCTTCAAAGAAATATTATTTGAATACCAAAAAATGAGAGGACTTCTTTTGTTTTTCTCTATCTCAATTTTCACTATAAGTTGCCTTTTCTCTCCACAATCATAGATCTTGAAAGAGTTGTCTTCAAACACCACGGAGTACCTATTCTAAAAGCATGATTCATAAGGATTGTTAGATATGTAGAGTGGCTTTCTAATATTGTTCCTGTAATTAAAATGAAAACTGGGAAAGTCAGGGTTTGTATAGACTTTAGAAATTTAAATATTGCAACTCCTAAGGATGAGTATCCCATGTCTGTACGAGATATTTTGATTGATTTTGCAGCTAGACATGTTATTTTGACTGTTGTGGATGGACATGCTAGTTGTAATCAAATATTCATAGTAGAGGAAGATATTCATAAGATTGCCTTTAGGTGCCCAGGTGCATTAGGGACGTATGAATGGGTTGTAATGCCATTTGGCCTTAAGAATCCAGGGGCTACTTATCAGAAGACAATGAACATTATCTTCCATGATATAATAGGGAAGTCATTAGAAGTATTTATCGATGATGTGATTATCAAATCAGATGAGCAAGAATCACATTTGGAGAACTTAAAAAAGGCTTTCCAGAGAATGAGAATGCACAAGTTAAAAATCAATCATTTGAAATATGCATTTGGTGTTTCTGCTGGCAATTTCCTAGGATTTTTGGTCCATTAGAGGGGAATTGAAGTGGATACAAGTAAATTCAGGGCCATCTTAGAAGCCCAAGCACCAGCCAATAAGAAAGAACTACAAAGGTTTTGGGGTCAGGTGAATTTTCTAAGGAATTTCATTGCAAATCTTGCAGGAAAACAGTGATGTTCTTACCTTTGCTAAAGCTTAAATTAGAGGCTAATTTCAAATGGGAGGAGAATCACCAAAAGGCCTTTGAAGAAATTAAGGAATATTTAACAAGGCTCCAGTGCTGATGCCACCTAAGGTAGGCAAGCCATTAAAGTTGTATATCTCAGCAGGGGAAAAGTCTATTGGTAGCCCCTTCGCACAAGATAATGACCAAGGCCATGAGCAAACAATTTATTACTTAAGTTGAAAATTAAACAGTGTGGAATGTAATTATTCTACCATAGAGAAGTTATGTTTGGCTTTGTTTTTGTTAGTAATAAAACTAAGGCATTATTTACTTCCATTTATTGTATGCATTATTGCTCAGAATGATATAGTCAAGTACATGTTCACACGACCCTTATTAAGAGGGAGAATGGAAAAATGGATTCTTACCTTAACAAGATAATGCTTTCAATATGTGCCATAGAGGGCAGTTAAGGGCCAAGCTTTGGCTGACTTTCTAGCAAATCACCCAAGCATCCTTATCAAAGGAAATTTGTTTGAAATATGTTGCATAGAAATAAAACCCTGGAAATTAATGCTCGAAGGGTCTAAGAATGAAGGAGGAGTAGGAGCTAGGGTTGTGCTAGTATCGCCAGAAGGTACAATGTTCCAATTTGCTTATCAATTAGATGAGACATGGGTTTTTTTGAATAACCAGGCAGAATATGAGGCTTTAATTATAGGTCTAGAAATAGCCCTGGGCTTTCAAGATGTTTAGTTTGAACATGTTATGAGACTTCATAATGGAAAGGTCAATGAGATGGCCTAAGAAGCCTATGGGTTAAGGATTCTAAAAGGGAAGAATGAGAGGATCATCAAGATTTAGAAAAGGCATTTAACAACAGTAATGACATGGCCAGTTCACATCCTAGCCATCGAGATAGAAGAAACAAATTGGAGGTTTTTTATTATTAGGCATCTGCAAGATCCATCTTAGAAAGTAGAGAAGATTATTAGAAATCGAACCATAAATTATGTCCTTTCAGAAGAGCAATTATTAGGTATCTGTAAGATCCATCCTGTTATGTGTCAGCAAATTAGATGTAATGAGAATTATGGTAGAAATCCATGAAGGGATTTGTGGTTCTCATTAGTCAGGTGAAAAGATGAGGTGGCTAATTCATAGTTATGAACTACATTGGCCAACTATGAGAAATGACTGCATCACCTATGTGAAGAGATGTCAAGCTTGTTAGAAACATGGACCAATTCAGAGGGTCCCTACTATTGAATTTCATTCAATTGTAAAGCCATGGCCACTCAGAGGTTAAGCAATGGATTTGACTGGTCAAATTCAACCTGGCTCATCAAAACAACATTCTTACATAATAGTGGCCACTAATTATTTTACAAAGTGGGATTAGGCAATATCTATGAAATCAGTGGATTAGAAAAAATGTAATTGGCTTTATCAAGGAATACATCATTTGTAGGTTTGGGTTGCCTTAAACAATTATTGTTGACTAAGCAACTATGTTTACAAGGGTAGAAATAATAGAGTTTGCATCAGAATATGTGATACAAATGTTGAATTCATCACCCTATTATGCTCAGGCCAATGGGCAAGCAAAATTGACTAACAAAACATTGAAGTCAATCGAAGAAAAAACTATAGAAGATAACCCAAGGCAATTCCATGAATTGTTTCCAAATGTCTTGTGGGCATATAGAACTTCAAAGATGACTAGCACATGAACACCAACATTCAAATTGGTGTATGCGCATGATGTTATGATATCTATGGATATAACAGTAAAATCAAAAAGGGTGTTAGAGCACCAAGATATGTCAACGGAGGCATATTCTCAAGCCATGTTCCTTGAATTGGAAGATATGGAGGAGAGTCAACTGGAAGCATTAAACCACATCCAAATACCAAAAAAAAAAAAAAAAAAAAAGAAGAAGGTAGAAAGGACTTATAATAGAAAAGTTAAGTCCAAAAGAAAAGTTAAGTCCAAAAGATTTTTAGAAGGAGTTTTGGTGTGGAATGCTATCTTGCCTTTGAGAAGTAAAGATAAGGAATATTGCAAGTGGTCTCATACTTGGGAGGGACATTTCAAAGTAGGAAAAAAATACTAAGATGTGAAGCCTACCACTTATAGTCTTTAGAGGGAGAATGAAATAGGAAAATATTTAAAAGTATATTATCCAACCATGCGGGATTCTTGTAACATTAATTAAAAACATAATTGCCAAAGAAATAAAAAGGAATGTATATTTCCTGAAAAGATTACTTACAAAGTAAAGAGGCCATGAGAATTGGCCATTACATAAGACATAATTTAAAATTAAAAGAAAAAGAAAAAGAGAGACTACAGGGAAAACCATAGAAAAAGAATAGTTGTCCTCTAAGCCATCTTTGTTGGCTAAAGATCCTTCCTTGGTTTTTCTTCTAAGAGGAGTCAGAAGAAATCTCTATCTAGGTGAATGCTCAGTAGAAGCAGGCATTCTGATGGCAACAGTCCTTTGAGGAGATGAAGAAAATGATGAATCAGCCTCATGGGCTGATGTCTCACCTACCCTTAGTTTCATTAGTATAGAAGAGGAGACCCCTTGATCTGCAACTTCCACTTGTTGTTAGTGTTTCTTCCTCAGGATTGAATCCTCCCGAGTGATTGGACCATCAAAAAGGTTTGTTATAATGTGTCCCTCAACGGTGAAAGAAAATCCAGAGGGATAGGTTGCAGATAGTGTTGCTTAGAGTTCACTGAGTAAGTGTGAAGGCATAAAGGATAGGTCATTGGGCTTTTGATTGGCAATATATATATGTAAACCCCCACATTCTTATGTTTATATAACAACTTTATTATGTATTAAAAATGCTAAATTATGTAATAATGTATGCATGAATAAGGTAGATGGTAAGAGTAGAAATAAAAATGTTATTTGAAGAAATAGGGTATGACGTTGAAAGTTGGAAGTCTTTCGGAGTGAAATCGTATTTTAGAGATAATTTGGGTAAATAAAAGGAATCGTTTAAAGTAGAACTTATACCAACTATGTTTGATGTCCAAATATATGTTGTATGAGTTTGAGTTGACTTTGGAAGGGTTAGGAATGGATTGAAAATGAAAAACAAAGGAAAAAGGCAAAATTGGGCAAACCATACCAGTAGATGACCGTACCGATACAGCGTACCGGTATGCTTGAGTCCATAGATTTTACCGTACCGGTATGCTCTGTAAGTTTCAAAAATTTTTAAGTTGCGACCTGTGCACGATTTTCACCCTATAAATACATTAAGACGCCTCCTTTTACCCCATTTCACCCCTTCAAACCCTAGAAAGCTTTAGAGAGAAAGAGAGGAAGAGAAAAACACAAGATCAAAGGGATTTTACACTTCAAGGAGGGTCAAATCTTCATCTTCTTCATTCAAACTAAAGAACTAAGGTAGGGGTTTTCTTCCATTATTGTCCATTGATGCTAGGGCTAATATATATGTATATTTTGACTCCAACTCTTATGTATTTGCTATAGGTTCCTTGTTTTTTGGTTTTTCTTGCAATTATTATCATGTTTCAAACAAAGTTAGGGTTGAATACCCATGAAATCTCTTTTTCTTGATGTAAAACCCTAGTTTTCAAGAGTGATGGATTTTTCCTCTTGATTCTTCCTTGGTTCTTGATTGCAAAACTTTAGTGCTTTGTGTTGAGTAATAGAATGATATTAAGGATGATCTCTTGCATTTTCTTCAATTGTTCTATGGAAATACATGTGAAATTGGGGATTTATGGAATTGTTTGTGATTTGAGAAAATTGTTGGTTTTGTATCTCTTGTGTGGTTGTGTGGATAAACATGAGCTACTATTGATCGGGTATCGTGTAGTGGGTAGAAATCTTCTTATTCCACGCGGGTTTGAACATATCCTACCACTCGTAATGGGGTTAGTGCCTTGTGAGGACTAAACCATTTTCGCTCACGAGATATCGTGGAAGAAGGATTTATGTGTGTGTACATGGGACATGATATTTTCGACGGTATTCATGTGAGATCTTACTTCATACCTGAAATACGAATACTATGGTGGGTTATAGTTCATTGTACCAGAAATGGTTTCTACAAAAATTTTGGAAAGTATGAGATTCCACAAGAACTTGGGAGAAACGGTTTATGGTGGAATGAATTATTAATTGTATATTGGTTTCACTTATGCATAAAATTATTGCTGTGCTTAAACTTGAGATCTGTTTAAATGTCCCTGTTTCATTTCAAAATGTATATATGCTATTTGTGAAAGGTGACCGACTGTTTTTATATGCTTTTCTAAACCTTGTTCGAGTATGAGAGGAATGTTGCTACAGAGCTTAGTGCTCACCCCCTACAAATAATATTTTTTTTAGATTATGTCCTAGAGGAGGAGTTGGGAGTGGATGAACCGTCACACTGGGAGACTCCTATAGATGGGCATGTGGACCCCGAGGCAGACACTTAGAGCAATATGAACTTTTCGTGTTATTTCCTAGAAAATTCCTTTTGAAGCAAGGGGAAGCCTAATATTCTTTAGTAATTCCGTTGCATTATAATAGTTAAATTTTTGAGATGTAAATGCCATGGTTCGACATATTCTTTTGGATAATGTTGTAAATATTTTATGGTTGATGAATGAAGTCTCATTTGATTATGGATTATATTAGTGCTCTCATGGGACGAAGGGTTTTTAAATTGTAATGCTGCCCAAGGTGATTTTTGGGACGTTACAATATATATATATATATTTATTTATTTTTAACACCATCTAAATGGTCATTAAATATCAAAGCTAAGGAATTTTTCCACCAATTGACAAAACAGGGGAAAGACAGATCGTTCCCCATAAAGGTGTTCAAAGCAAAAAATTTTCAAGGCTTTTACTGTAAGTTGAGGAATTAAGTTGAACAGTGTAAGGGTCTCTGAGCCTAACCCTTGTGTTGGCATGCTCATCGACAAGAGGATGCATAAAAGGCACACAGATACTTTGAGTGAAGCCAAAATGTCTAATTTTGTAGTTAGGAAAATAGGACTCAAACCTATAGGAAGAGTATTTTGAGTCATAGATTGCACTACCCACATGAAGATAGCGAGGCAAAAGGATGCTTCCCCAGTAATTATGGAAAAAATTGGCTTGCTCATCAGAAGGATTGATGGACCCATCAAAAAATGTTCTAAGGTGACGAGAGGAATAAAGGCATTCAGAGAAAGGCAGGAAGAGAGGGGGATATTTGGTATACTCCAGATCATGAAATGCCTTAAAATAAAAATTGAAGTCCTTGTGTAGAGATGAAGGCACTAACACAAGGAAGTGGAAAAGGAAGGTACTCAATGACCAAAGTCTCAAGGAAGTAGGCATAGAGTCATGATTGGAATAGCCGAAAAGGGCCCCCTTTAAGATTGTCGATACCTCTTTCAGCCATGTAAAAAAGGGATCTGTAAAGAGCCCCTAAGACAAAAGGGGCTAAGGCCAAAACCTTGCAGTTAGCTAAAAAGATGCAAGGGTGGGCTTTTGGTCACAAAAAGGAATCTCCTTTTTTCCAATGTTGTAATATTCGGTTGTGACCTTGAGCTAAGGGACACAAAGTACAAAATGAAAAAGCCAATGGAGGAAGAAAGTAACATGTTCCTCGTAGGAAGGAGGCCCAGAATTTGGCCTACAAAAGAAGGTGAAGTGATTTGAATAGTTGAAATTCGTGGGAATGTCCATCAGAATTTAGTCAGGCTTTAGATTTGCAGTTACTTCAATCCCAGTTGATGAAAGCCTAGTTAGATGCATGACATCAAGGATGGAAGGGGATATCATGTCAAACCCGTTGGACAGAAAAGAAGAGCGTTTTCCCCAGAAAGGGTGAGAGCTATTACAGAGGAGATATGAAAGCTCTTACAAGCAAGGTCCATCAGAGAGGTCCAATAACCAGAGTGGGTGGCTAATGTAGTATTAGTCAAGAAACACAATAGGAAATGGAGGCTTTGTATAGATTTCACAGACCTTAATAAGATATGTCAAAAGGATTGCTTACCATTGCCAAGAATTGACCTCTTGGTAGATGCTACAACTGACTTTCAGCTTTTGAGCTTCACATATGTTTTCTCAGGATATAATCAAGCCCATATGTTGGAACGGTAATCCCTAGATCCATTGATGGTGTTTATAATTGATTAAAAAAAATTTATTTGTCTATTAACCCTATAAGCTGGAATTAGGGTTTACCTTTGATGAGGAGATTCGCACGAATGAAGACAAATATAGATCAGACAGCAGATTCGATAGACCTCACAATTTTCTACAATATGTCCTTCCAAGCCAAAATCTGAATGCAGTGTAGGTTGCACACCTAAAAATTTTCTTCCTTGATTTCTCTTTGCCTCTTCTAAACGTGAAGGTAAAAGTTATAGGTGAGAGAATTAGGGAGTGCGTGTATTTATAGGCTACAATAGAGACCCTAAGGAGAAATAAGGGCTAGGCTTCCAATGGGCCTAAGAATCCTATCTCCAACCTAGAACAAACATTATACAGTCTATTAATAATAAGTTAGTCCACTAAAAACTTATTATTGACTTCGTAGGCTTTATCTCAAAATTATATTTCGAGCTCCTTGTTATTATATGCTTAATAATCTCCCGACATTTAAGATTACATATGTCTATTAATTAATTAAATTATTAAAAATTATATTTAATTTATTTCTTTTTTATTCTTGATATCTTACCACTAAACTTATTTATTATGTCGGATAATTAAATTTACCTGCAGGGTTTGACATGCACAAACCTTATGAGCTTGCTCAAGAGGAAATCATCAACCTTTTAAATATCGAGACGTGGTTTACATTAATAATTAATTTTTACCATACAAATAATGTTAGCTCTCAATTCATTGAGTTTGTTGACTCAAATATGAATATCACTCTTTTATGAATTAAGGTAATAATCATTATATGCACGGGGTCAATTAAATATCTCAGGATTAAGAACAAAGTATACTAGTGCAACAATCCGAGACATTAGACAGTTTCCTACAGCTAAGACAGATTATGCCAGAAGATTGCACTAGAATCCTACTGAGGGTGTGTCCAATTCCATCTATGATTTTGAACCTTTATTCATATCATACAAGGATCTAATAATTTGATATTCTATGTATAAGTAGAATTTTACACACTAGAATATACAATGTAAAATAAAAGACACAGATATATAGCATATATTTAATATAATATAAATATTTTACCTATACAGATTCTAATAAAAAATGAAGAAATTTTATTAAATAATAAACTAAGTTTCATTACAAAAGGCACGATTTTATTATATAACTCTATCAATTCGCCCACTTATACCCAAAGCCTTGCTGCCATGCATCTAACTCTAATTCCCTCCACGTGACTATCAAAAGTCTTTGCCGGTAAGCTCTTTGTGAAAGGATCTGCAAGGTTGTTTATTGATCAATCTTGGTCACCACTAGTAGTGTCCATGGGTCGTGTTGGGCCACATGTCACTTTATCCGACCCAAAAAAATAGGTCGGAAGTTTGTTAGGTCCGATAATTGGCCTACCCGAGGTCGAGCCCTATATCCTTCAAGAAAGGGCTTGGGCTTGCCCTCAAACCCATTACCCTACCCAAAACCCAGCCCATGAGACCACCATCAAAAACCCGTTAAAACCCAGCAAAAGAGCCCGCCCGCCTTCCACCAATTGTTTGAAAAAAAGTTAACCATTGAAACTTTGAAAGTTTGGTGGCAATATATGATTCTACTTTATTTGAATAAAATTATTTATTATTTAATTTTTCTTCATTTTGACTCTAATTTTAATTTAAAAATATAATTTACAAAAATATTAAGTTGAAAACTTTTTAAATGAAATTATATATATATATATATATATATATATATATATATATACACATGCTTTTTCTTCATTCTTGACTCCAAAGCCCAGTGGTGCTCTATTCATTTCGGTTCCCACTCACACTTACCTTTCTTTCAAATAAATATAATATATTCCCTTTTCTATTTTGGTAAGTAATTCTGTAACTCTATTGTCTCCTCTTTCTAGACATAACACAAGGGCTATATCAACCAAAACAATTTGATTATAATTCAGTCGCTCTTTTTCATGATTGTTAACTTCCCTCAAAGTAAAACTTGCCTTTCTTGGGTCATTGATCCTCCTTTTACTGAGGTGCATCTCTTAAGCTGTAAACAATATAACGCTGCATAGAATTGGTAACCCATCCAAAACAAAGGCCGAGGTAGGTAGAAGCCTCTCTTATTGGGCCTATGATAATTAATGGTCTGGTTGTTGGTCTTAGAGCGGCATAGAAATATGTTTCACTTAACCAATTTAGTGAGATCTTATTCGACAACTTTATGNATATATATATATATATATATATATATATATATATATATATATATATATATAAAAGGCTTTTTGGAAGTCAGTCCACTGTTATGGACTTTTAGTAGGAAAAGTCTAGACAAACTTTTTTGGACTTTAAGGACAATCACGTGTGAAAAGACAAAAATAACCCTATTTTCTTTCAATACACAATTCAAAATTCAAAATTTAAACAAAATTAAATGCACAATTCAGAAATCAAATAAAATCAAATCTCCTTAATTTTAGATCTTTCATAATTAAACTATCCATATAAAATTCACATTTCAAAATTTAAAATAGATTCAACTCTCCTATATATATATATATATATATATATCACTTCTTGGGACATTAACAACGTCACTGTTACTGTCCAAACGACATTAACAGTGCCTCTGTTACTGGTTCAAAATTGTGAAAATACTCCACTATTATTGTGCAGGATAGTATCCGGAACGATGACAACGCCACTATTATTGTCTAGGATAGTAAAAGTCTCTCTCTATTACTATCTTGGGAAAGTGAAAATGCTCCTTTATTACTATCCCCCGGATAGTGATAATGCCACTGTTACTGTCCAGGAAAGTAACAGTTACTCAAACGCCTATCCACAAAAAGAATGAACATAAAAAAGTAAAAAAAAAAAAGATAAAATTTTCAAAATACATGGTGTCAATGTGACAAACCCACAGTGACACTATGTATGCCTTATATATATAAGACATACATTGTGATACCCCAAAATTCGGGGGTCTTTTCTCAACCCATTGATCGCCCATCAACCCGTGAAAATACACCCGTGAGTGCCAAGTAACCTGACACTACGTCATTACATCCGCTTCACTAGGATTATAATCAATACAGAGTTTGGGCAGAGTCTTCTTTGTACCAGAGCACTACCAAATGCATAACTTGTACACATATCAACCACTTGACCATTCCAAGGTCCATCCCTATCAATTAAGACTTAATGTTTGACCAATTATACCATCCCAATAAGAGGGTTTAAGATCTGAAGGCTTGGCGAAGTTGTATTTAAATCTTAAAAATTTCAGAAGAGGTACCGGTACCTCTTACACGTGGTACCGATACTTGAACCTTCTGTCTATTAGGTCCCTTTCATTTGCCAGGTATCGGTAACCTATAGAACTTAGTACCAATACCTGAGCCCACTGTCCATCAGGGTACCGGTACCTTAAATCTTGATACCGGTATTTGAGCCCACTGGAATCCAAATACTAGTGCCTGTAAGTCTAGCTTCTGGTACCTGGGCTATCCGACAACGTGGTACCGATACTTAATCACTTAGGTATTGGTACCTGAGCCTAGATTTTCCCCAAATCTTTTCAATATTCAACCTTTAACCATCCAATCCCTTCCCATACTCATCCATTCATTCATTTACACAAATTATAGTCCATAAGAGTTCATTAGATAACCCTTTGTACAATTTTACAAGTTCAAAATAAATTACACAATTGATTTACAAAAATGTAATTTAAAAGCCACATTTTGGCTTCTTCATCAACAAGGGCCCAAGTGAGGGCCATCCATCAACATTTGCTCGACACCTGAAATATTGTTCACATAAAGAGTGAGTCATGCTCAATAAGGCATCTCCTAAAGATGTTACACCCTAATAAAAATGCATATGAAATGTTCACATGCAATTTGAACATGCAATTCATAATGAATATCACAATACCATACCATGTCATGAGATGAAACAAACACATGCAATACAACCTGAGCCCTCCATCGGCTCCCAAAATACATGCCATGCGTATGTATTTGGGCATTCCAAGCCTCCGCCATTGATGTTGAACATTCAATGACCATTTTACAAACTTTTGGGTCTTTCTTGGGGTGGGTATTTATGGATTTCCACAAACGGGTACCCAACGGACAAGGAATCTATGGACTTCCACCAATGGCTCTGCGTACGCCGACATACTTTATGAACTCAATACCAACGGAAGTGTGTATCCGAAGTTTACCGGGTCTTTCACCTGAGGAAGAATCTAGCCCTTCTTGCAAACCCTGACCATTGTTTTCAATGCAACCCGTGCGACTCAGTTGAACCTAAGTCCAACTTTTCTGAGCCCACGTACCAACCACTAAGGATGGTGTTTGATCAAAAAATGCACACACACCCACATTCATTTCACATGCCTACGAATGCGATGCTTCCCATGCATATGCAAATGTAAAGTACAATTACAATTTCTATAACATGTTCAACATATTACAAGCATCTTATGAACATATTAAACTTCTCAATTGCCTATTATATCTTGGAGCATATAATAACATTTCACATCACCATTAAACATGCTATTTTATCTTCAATTCAAAAAACACACTTAATCAACTACACATAGCATGCCCAAATTAACACATTCCTTCATAAAATTCCAAACAAGTAATTTGAACAAACCTAATTCATACTAGAATTGATTTTATACATTCTTATACCATTTCCCATATTCTAGTTACACTAGGTATATGATATACAAGAGATTTCATCTCTAATCTCCCTACCCATTTCATATACAACCCTAGGTTGAAAATAAACATAGTTAGGAAAAAGAATCTTATCTCTTGAAGTGTAATACCGCGTAGGAGAAGCTCCAAAAGACCCACCTCAAACTTCAAAACCTTGATCCCAAAAATCTCATTTTGAGATTTTGGCGAAACCCGTCATCTTTGGTACTTACTCATAGCTCTCGTCGCGTAGAAAAACTTTTGTTCTTGGCCTAACGAAATTCGACTGTCGGATTGCTGTAGATCGGAAGGAGAAATGAAGGAGGCTTGAGTTTTCTCTCGCTCTTCTTTCTTTCTCTCTCTCTCTCTCTCTCTCTATATATATATATATATCCAAGAAATTGCTGGTGTAACTGGGGAGAAAATTTGTTTTTTCGTCCCTATTTATACTTTCATTTGCTTGGCTCTTATTAAGCCACACGTCCCGTCTTTTCATATCCGATTTTGTCGCGAATCAATTAAGTCTTACTCCGTGTTAGGTTCAATATATTTTATTTGAACTAAATTTAAGTTAGTTTTTGTGTTTTGTAATTAAATCCCGATTGCATTTATTTTAGTCACGCAATGCCAAATCGCATCGTAAAACATAAAAAAAATCTGACTATCTCAGAATTCGACCAAAATTGATTGGGTAACTAAATCTCGCGAGATAAATCCAATGGTGAGGTCCGTTTCATCATCCGAGTTCTAGAAAAAATGGATTTCTATCCATACCGTAATGGCTAATTTCCATTTTACCCTTCACAATAAAATTTTAAAATTTTCTAGATTTTACATTTTTCCCTCCTTAAAAGAAATTTTGTCTCCAAAATTCACACATACATGCACATATGATCACATTCATATGCAACAAGTCATGTGACACTCTATGACTACAAGAATGTACCTCCATCCTCAAACAAGAACATATAGGTAGCATGAATAGTGCCTTTACGCTCCCATGTCGGCTCCTCCACACCACGATGCTGCCACAACACTTTCACCAGCCTCATAGTCTTACCTCTCATAACCTGCTCTCGGCTATCCATGATACGCACCAGTCCCTCCTTGAAGGTCCCATCTATACCAACAACCAGTTCATTCCAATCCATCACATGTGTAGGATCTAGAGAATACTTCTGGAGTATGGAGACATGAAACAACGCGTGAATAATAGATAGATTTGACAATAACGCTAACTTGTAAAAGGCTGTACCAACCCTTTTGAGCACCTTGAAGGGTCAAATATATACCTTGGCGACAACTTCCCTCACTTCCTGAACCTAACCATTCCCCTTATAGGCATCACCTTCAAGAAGACGTGATCTCCAACCTTGAACTCTAGAGGTCGCCACCACCTGTCGGCGTAGCTTTTTTGCTGGTTTTGTGCTATAAGAAGACACTTCTGTATTATATCCACCTTCTCTGAAGTGTCTCTGATCAAGTTTGGATCCATGGACAGTTTCTCTCCAACCTTCATCCAACAAACCAGAGAATAGCACGACCTCCCATAAAGTGCCTCGTAGGGTATCATTTGTATGCTCGCTTGATAACTGTTGTTGTAGACGAACTCCACCAAGGGTAAGTGTTCCTCCCAACTACCCTTCAGGTCAATGACGCATGCCCGAAGCATGTCCTCCAAAATCTGGATGATCCTCTTCGACTGACCATCTGTCTGGGGATGAAAAGTTGTGCTTATCATCAATTATGCTCTCATAGCTCACTAAAAACTCTCTCAAAAATGGGCCATGAACTTGGGGTACCAATTTGATACTATAGACACAGGTACTCCATGTGATCGGACTATCTCCCGTATATACATTTGACATAATTCCTGTAGTGTGAAGGTCATCCACACAACTAAAAAGTGTGCCGACTTTGTAAGTCGGTCCACGATCACCCAAATCACTTCATGTCCATGTGAAGTCCGTGGTAAGTAGGTCACAAAATCCATAGTGATGTGCTTTCATTTTCACTCAACCACATCCAAAGGCTAGAGCAACTTTGTTGGTCTTTGGTGCTCAATCTTGACCTGCTAACACGTTTGACATCTACTAACAAAGTGTCCAACGAGTTGTTTCATCCCCTCCAATAGTATTGGAGGCGAAGATCATGGTACATCTTCGTACCGCTTGGATACACAACAAAATAAGAGCAATAAAACTCCTTGAGAATCTCCTCTCTTAGATCCGACAACTGAGGAATCACAACCTTTCCCTTGAACTGAATACTACCATCTATGTGAATGACACAATCCTGAACCAAACACTACCACTTGACCATTCCAAGGTCCATCCTAATCAATTAGGACTTAATGTTTGATCAATTATATCATCCCAACAAGAGGGCTTAGGGTCTGAAAGCTTGGCGAAGTTATATTTAAATCTTGAAACTTTAAGAAGAGTTACAGTAACTCTTACACGTGGTATCAATACTTGAGCCTTCTGTCTGACAGGTCCCTTCTATTTGCTAGGTAGTGGTACCTTAGAAAACTTGGTACCGGTACCTGGGCCCATTGCTTGCCAGCTACCGACACCTATATGTTGTGGTACCGGTACCTGAGCCCACTGTTCATTGGGGTACAGGTACCTTCAGCATTGGTATCAGTACCTGAGTCCACTAGAATCCAGGTACTAGTGCCTCTAAGTTTAGGTATCGGTACTTGAGTTATCCGACAGTGTGGTACAGTACTTAATCACTGAGGTACCGACACCTGAGCTCAAATTTTCCTCAAATCTTTCCAATCTTCAACCCTTAACCATCCAATCACTTCCCATACTCATCCATTCAGTCATTTACACAAATTATAGTCTGTAAGAGTTCATAATATAACCATTTGTACAATATTACAAGTTCAAAACAAATTACACAATTGATATACAAAAATATAATTTAAAAGTCACATTTCGGCTTATTTATCAACAATGGCCCAAGTGAGAGCCGTCCACCGGTATTTGTCCAACACTTGAAATATTGTTCCTATAAAGGGTGAACCACGTTCAATAGGGTATCTCCTAAAGAGGTTACTCCCCAACCATTGATGTTGAACATCCAATGACCATTTTACAAAATCTTGGGTCTTTCTTGGGGTGGATATTTATGGACTTCTACCAATGGGTACCCAACTGACACAACATCTATAGAATTCCACTAATGGCTCCGCGTATGCTGGCACACTTTATGATTTGAAGTTTATTGGGTCTTTCACCCAAGGGAAAAATCTAGCCCTTCTTGATAACTCTGACCCTTGTTTTAAATACAACCTGTGTGACTCAGTCGAACCTAAGTCCAACCTTTCTGAGCCCACGTACCAACCACCGAGGACGATATTTTATCAAAACATGCACACACACCCACACTGATGTCACATGCCCAAGAATGCGATGCTTTCCGTGCAAATGCAAATGAATGTACAATTATAATTTTCATATCATGTTCAACATATCACTAGCATATTACAAACATATTCAAATTCTCAATTGTTTATTATATCATGGAGCATATGATAACATTTTACATCACCCTTAAGCATGTTATTTCATCTTTAATTCAAATAACACAATCAACTATAGGCATTTTATCATCATCATCATCAAGGCATAAAATTACGTAAACACAAAGCACACCCAAATTAATACGTTCTTTCATAAAATTTCGAACAAGTAATTTCAAAAAACCGCTTTTATACATTGTTATACCATTTTCCATACTCTAGTTACACTAGATATATGATACACAAGAGATTTCATCTCTAATCATCCTACCCATTCCATATACAACCCTAGGTTGAAAATAAACCTAGTTAGGAAAGGAACCCTATCTCTTGAAGCATAATACCGTGTAGGAGAAGCTACAAAAAACCCAACTTAAGCTTCAAAACATTGATCCCAAAAATCTCATCTTTGAGTTCTCTCTAGTTTGAATTTGATATTGAAATGTCACAAGTGAATATTCTTAGAATTTGATATTATTGGGCATGCTATGTGTTTATATTGTGCCTTGTGACTAATGAGGAAATGGGAATGGAAATGGCTTAGACCAATTCCTAGTTAAGTTTGGCATAGGGAACTTACTTGTGTAATTCCTTGGAACTTGTTATGATGTGGGAAAATTTGTGTGATAACATGAATTGTTTGCCTTGAAGGTGTTTTGTTAAATGCCTATGTGGGAATTAAGTTTGTTATGACATGAGTTTTGTATAACATGCTTGTGAATTTTTGTTGAGGATGAATGAGTTGAGATATGTTGTTAATACATTAACATCATGAAAACTTATGGTAATTATATAAAATTGATATGAATTGTCATGACATATGTTGAAATATGTGGTTAGATTAGCTCATATGAAATTCATTACATATGGAACATGACATTGATATTGCAATGATACATTACATTGCATTTGCATGGGTGAAACACATCTGTGGACATGAGTGTGTGTGTGTGTGTGTGCATGATTGGATCAATCATCATACTTGGTGATTGATGAGTGGGCTCGAAAAAGTTGGATCCATCCGACTAAGTTGCATGGTTACATGAAAAAAAAACTTGTGTTGGGTATAGCAAGCAGGGCTAGACTCTCCCTCGGGTGTAAGACTCGGCTACCTGGTTCATACATTCCCCTGAGGTAAAATTCCAGAAAAGTGTAATGATTTGCGGAACCTGTGGTGTGATTCCAAAACTCCGCTACCCAACAAAGACACATGATTTTGTTTTACAAAATACTTGGTTCGTACACTCCCCTGAGGTGAAATTCCAGAAAAGTGTACTTGTTTTATAAAATAGTTATTCGATGTGTAACATCCAACAATGCTTTGGTTTTATAAACACATGATTTTTATTTCAAAGTGATCATTGGATGTAATTCATCAATGATAGATTTGCTACACATTGGCATTGCATTGTGTTGTGGGAGTTGGTGAGGACTCGGGTTAAAGTGCATGAATGAGTTTCATCTCATTCCATGGCATAACATGGTAGAGTTCCAACATTGAATGACATGTTCTTGTTTGGAATGGAAAATGATTGTTGATTGTTGCATGTGCATATTTCATAAGCATTTAGGGGGGGTAGCCTTTGTAGGAGATACTCTATTGAGCGTAGCTCACCCTATACGGAAAAATATTTCAGGTGCGAAATATACTCCGGCGGATGACTCTTGTTCAGGGTCCCAGTGATGAAGAAAGGCCGACTTGTGGCCTTGAATTCGTTTTTTGTACAACTAATGTGAAAATTATGTTTTGGCATGTAAATGTATGGAATTATTTGTAATAGAACTAGTATATAATAGGTTTTATGTGAAAAACCTTATTAAGCATGTTTTGGATGGTATTGGAATAGTTTGAAATGGATTGAAAATGAAAAACAGGTGAAATAGGCAAAAGTAGGCAAAACATATCGGTATGGCGTACTAGTATGGAGAGGTCCAGTAGGTTAACCGTACCGGTATGGAGTTTCCAGTGAGTTACCTGTACCGGTATGACTTTTCTAGTGGGCAACTTGTATCGGTATGGCCTATCGGTACACTTTTCAAAAATTTAAAAATTTGAAAATTGCTTTGCCATACTTTTGGACTATGGGTTCTTGGGTTCTAAGGATGTAAATGGACTATAATGGAGTATAAAAAGTGGTACATTGGACCACGGTTGAATCAAATGATAAAATATACACAGGTTACACGTGTGGGTTATAATCCCAGTTAAGGGGATATTATTGACATGACGTCGAGTTGTGCGACAATCACAGGTATTTTCACGGGTTGATAGATGGTCAACGGTTAACAAATGACCCCCGATTTTAGGGGTGTCACAGTTGCTTCCAATGTCCTGACAACTTGCAATGAAAACACTCGCCCTTTGGCTTTTCACTACTCCCTAAGGGCCAACAACCTACTATTGAGCCTTTTTCTGCTTCTTTTTGCTTTTGGTTTAGGAGCAAAACCTTTCTCAATCGCATAAACATGAAGTAGCTATTGAAAGAGACCTGTAGCTGCTTGGAATTCCTTAAGAAGTTCTGCCACATAATAAGAACGCTTATTCATATTGTAATTAAGGAAAAATTGCTTAAAGGACTCCGGTAGAGATTGGAGTATGATATCAACTTGGGTTTCCATGTCAATCTCAACTCATAGGATCTCTGTTCATTAAGAAGACCCCTCATTTTCAGAACATGATCTCTTACTAGAATCCCCTCAACATGTTTTTGTTCATCATATCTTTCATTCGCAACTTGCCTAGCAGCACGACTTTGATCCCCAAATATTTCTTTAAGGTTCATACATACTTTGAACACCCCTATTTTAAATCAATATGAATTAGACACTAAACCATGACATATAATCTAAACCTGTTAATTATCCATGTTGTCCACATGTTAGAGTACTGTTATATAATTAAATACCCACACAATCAAGATATACATGAATAATAAAAAACATAGATCAACATAAATATGGAGACAATTTAAACAAAGAGTCCCATCTATTGTGGTCTTGTCTAGAGTTTCAATGCAATAATGAATCTGTAACAATCATTGATGAACCCAACCACGTTCATGTTGCGCTACGCTACAGGGGTCCACTTGTTTGGTCAAGTCATAGGGATCTGGCTGCCTGGTTAGGTGGTAGGGGCTTTGAGACAGTGCCCTCAAAACCTAAATGATTTCTAAAAAATTTTTTTTTTGTGAAATTAATTTTCACCATGAAAAACTGCTTCTGAATAGTCATCTTCCAAAACAAATATCATACAAAAATAACATCAATAATACATGGCTTTCTGCCTCCATGAGGGAGTTCACATACTACCATCAATATTACAACACGAATAAACCATCGTGTAAATGCTTTCAATAATATTAACAATGAAGAAACCATCGTGGAATCCAATCACATAAAACGATAATAAAAATATGTAACCATAATAACGAGACAAGAACGTTAAAAAACAAAGATTAGTACAGTTCTACGTTCTACCAATCAATCATAATATACATCTACTTGTTTTACTTGGACAACATGGTTGTATTCAATATGTATATGGTATCAACGAAGGCTCTGATACCAACTATTAGAATGACAGTCCCAAGATCTGTTGACGATGCATATAATTGATTACAAAAAAATTATTCGTCTATTAATCCTTCAAGGAGAAATTAGTGTACACCTTTGATGAGCAGATCCGCATGAATAATGATAGATATAGATCGAATAGCAGGCTTGATGGACCTCATGATATTCTATCGTATATCCTTCCATGCCAAAATTTGAATGTAGTGTGACCTGTAATCCTTAGAATTTTCTCACTTGCTCTCTCTTTGCCTCTTCTAAACATGAAGGTAAAGTTTATGGCTAAGAGAACTAGGGAGTGTGTATATTTATAGGCTCAGTAGAGACCCTAAGTAGAAATAAGAGTCAGGCTTCCAATAGGCCTAGGAATCTTATGTCCAACTCAGAACAAACATTCTACGGTCCATTAATAATAAGTTAGTCCACTAAAAAATTATTATTGATTTCTTGGGTCTTATTTCAAAATTATATTTCGAGCTCCTTGTCATTAAATGCTTAATAATATCCCCACATTTTTAATTAAATTACTAATAATTATATTTAATTAACTTCTTTTTATCCTTGAGTTCTTACCAATCAATATGTTTGTCATGTCGTATAATTTAATCCATCTGTAGGGTTTGACATGCACAAAACTTATGAGCTTTTTCAAGAGGACATTATTAACCCTTTAAATAACGTGACGTGATTTTCTTTAATAATTAATTTTCACCATACAAATATTGTCATCTCTCAATTCACTGAGTTTGCTAACTCAAATATGAATCTCATTCTTTTATGAATTAAAGTAACAATGGTAATTAGTTATTATGGTATGAGTGGAAAACACAAATTTTTCTTGAATTTGGATGATAAAATAGACCTCACCGTTGGATTCATATCAGGAATCTAGATACCCAGTCAATTTTCGTTGAATTTTGATATAGTCAGATTTTTAGCATTTTACAATGCGATTGGATGTCACGCGACTAAAATAAATGCGATCAAATTTTATTCGAAGAAACCAAAAAATAATTTAAATTTAGTTCAATAAAAATATAGTAAACTTAACACGGGACAAGATTTAATTGATTCGGAATAAAATTAGACTAGTTAAATTAGGACGTGTGGCGCAACGAGGGCCAAACATTCAAAGCAGTATTTAAAGGGGGAAAAAATCTAGTTTTCCCTTATACTTGGCCTGCATTTGAATGATAGAAAGAGAGAGAGAAAGAGAGAGAGAGAAAGAGAGAGACAAGAGAAGAGAGAGAAAGTCTCCAAGCTCCTTTCCATCTTCCTTCTTAGATCTGTAGATATTCAACTGTTGGATCACTTTGGGCCAAGAATTAAAGTTCCTCTACGCGATGAGAGCTACACAACCATACCAAAGATCACATTTTTCTCCAAAAATCTCAAAGATGAGAATTGAAAGCTAAGGCTTGTAAGGCTTGATTTGGGATTTCTACTGTACGGCTCATGCTACAAGAAGCATGGTTCCCTTATATCTAGGTTTATTTCCAGCCTAGGGTTGTGATATGCAATGTGTAGGGCTATAGAGATGAATTCTTATGTATTAACTCATACCTAGTGTATCTAGGATATAGAAAATGGGTATGAGAACATGTTAAAATCATTTCTTGCTTGATTTGGATTTGATGAAATTGCTTGTTTGAGTATACTATGTGTTTACATTTTATGCCTACTAAGTGTTAGATAAAATGCTTAGAAATTCAAGTATGTTATTTGGATTGATGTCACATGTGAAATGCTTGGTAATGTTTGTGGAAAATGGATATATTCATTATATGCTTTGTGGTATGAAGAACATGATAATATGAATTGCAATTATACATTTTAATTGCATATACAAGGGTAGCATCGCATTCATGGACATCCGACATGATTGTGGGTGTGTGTGCATGTTTTTATTCAAACACCATTCTTGATGGGTTGATACGTGGATTCAGAAAATTTGGACCTACGTTTAGTTGAGTCACACGTGTTTCATTAAAAAACGTGTTTAGGTTAGCAAAAAGGGCTAGATTCTCTCTCGGGTGCAAGATCCAGTAATTTTAGATACGCACTCCCATTGGTATTAAACCCATGAAGTATGTTGGTGTACACGGAACCACTGGTAAAAGTTCATAGATGCCGTGTCGATTAGGTGACTGTTGGTGGAAGTCCATAGATGTCGTGTCAGTTAGGTGATAGTTGGTGGAAGTCCATAAATACCTACCCCAAGAAAGACAAATTGTTATAAAATAGTTATTAGATATCCAACATCAATTGTGGGGGCTTGGAATGCCCTGATGTATATGCATAACATGTATTATGGGAGTCAGTGGGGCTTGGGTTGGATTGCATGCGTGAGTTTTCATCTCATGGCAGGGCATGAAATGGTGGCATTCATTTTTGTAATTTATGTATTTGAATGAATGCTTGACATGATGATTTGCATGTGACATTTCATATGCATCTAGGTTGAGTGGTGATCTCCACAGGAGATACCTTATTGAGTGTGACTTATCCTTTATGGGAATATATTTTAGGTATTAGACAGGCTTCCACTAACGGCCCTCACTTGGGCCCATATTGACAATAGAGCCAGGCTGTGGCTCTTGAATTATATTTTGTACTCCCTTGTATATTTTTACATTTGGCCTTGTATAAATTATGCACAAAACTTATATTTTGACAAAGACATGTAATGAGACTCTATTGGATAATATTATTTTGTAAGCAAATGAATATCGTGGATGTTGGTATTTAAGGCTATATTGCTTGAATGTTGATGTTTAGGATTGTACAGATTGTGTGTGTTGGGTAGAGCTCCCCGTACGAAAGAGACTGTCTGGATTTTTGTATAAGTTATGGACCCTGGTGAATTGGGTACTACTACGTGTTACCGGGTTAAGCGGTATCATGGGTTTTTTTGCGGGTTAATGGGTGATCAACGGGTTAATCGGGACCTCCAAAAATTGGGGCACCTCAGATTGATATTAGAGCCTAGCTTCTCGAATTACCTTGGGCTTGCGGGGCATGGGTCTAGGCCATTGCATCCATTGTGCATTGTATGTTCTTCATTATGTGTTAAGCATGTGAATATATGTATGCTTGAATATGAGGAATGTGGTAAACCTAAGTGCAATTATAGCCTTAGGATTGGAAAAAGGAAGAAAGATGGAACTGAAATAAAGGGAAATAAGCGGGCTACGTTCGAATGTTACCCACGTTCGAACGTAAGTTGCCCACAATACTTTGTAGAAGTCTACAAAACTCTGTAGGGACTGGGATACAGGGACTTCAACCCATTTGAATGCGACCCTATGTTTGAACTCTACTAGATTCCACTACTTCTATAGAAAACTCAAAAAATCTACAAGGGCCGAGATACTGGGACTTCAGCCTGTTCGAACGCCATTAGCTCCCAGTATTTTTGTAAAATCTCAAAAACTCTGCAGAGGCTGAGATATTGTGACCTTTCTACGTTCGAACGCAAATTCACATTCGAACTTAAGTCTGTTCGAACGCAGAAGGCCCTTGAAAATGTGACTATCTATTGTTTAAAAGTTTGAATGGAGGTTTGAAACCAACTCGCATGTTCCCTTACGAATTCATTGTACCTTTGTGATATATTTTATGATGCTTTGAGGTTATTAACAGTCCAGGGCACTAAGTTAGATCCATTGTATCTTATGTTTTAGATGGCAACTAGAGGAAGAGGATATCAAAACGGTTGAGGGAGTGGGCAAACCAACCAACCACCACCACCACCGGCCTTTGACCAACAAGCCTTTATGGAGGCTATGGGTACAATGATGGCTACTTTTGCGCAAGCCCGTGCTAACATAGGTCACGGAGGCTTGAACAACCTCCAGAAGTTCAAGACACATAAACCACCAACTTTTATGGGAGGAATGATTAGTGCAAAATATTGCACATTATGTATACATTTGCGTCCCTTTTATACTTGCTTTTGTGGTGAAAATGGGAGGAAATGTAATTAATCTACCAATTAATGAAGTTTCTGTGTGATTGTAGGTAATGCGTGGGTAATGGCTTGAGTTAAGGTTCCATCACAATGTTTAAAGACAATGGAGAATGAGGGGAGGCTTAATGGGTGGCTTGGAAGGTGAAGAAACCAAGAAAATGGAAAATCAAGTGAAAACCTATCGGTAGGTTTGCTGATAAACCTACCGAAAGGTTTTACACATTGTAATGTTCAGCTGCTGCCCTGAAAAAAACCTATCGGTAGGTTTTGTCATCGACCTACCGGTAGGTTTTGCTAACAAAACACCAAAACTTGCAACTCAGACTCTACCTTGGGGTCCCACCTCTACTTCTCCCACATATCCCTTGGCATACTTTACATCCAAGCATGCCTACCTACACCTAGAATCTGACTTTGGAGGATTTGGCATGGCAAAGGAAGAGAGAGAAAGAGAGAGGCATGGTGGGTTACAGGCTTGGCTTGTCCTTGCCTGTGAAAGTGTCAAATCACTTCCCATTGATGGGAAGCCTGCTCTCACAGACCATTGGGGGGCTGATGGACGAAAATAGGGGATCCTTACACCATTATTCAACTATACAAGCTTCTAGAAAGAGAAGGTCCCAAGGAAGAAGACATAGTTTTAGAGAGAGAAAGCTTGATTTTTGCATTTTCTCACCCATTTCACTTGTAGTAAGCTATAATACTCTTGCAATATTTATTTCTTGCACTTTAATCTCATTTATTTCAAGTGTATTTGAAGTTTAGTTACATATTCTTGAATCTACCAGGCTTACATTTGAGTTTTTCTTTACATGCTTTGTAGTTGGGTATGAAATGAACTTTCTTTTGGAGTTTAACTTTTCTTAGCATTAATACAAGTTTTAACTTTCATTTCTTTACCATGTCTCCATGTCTCTTTACATTGTGTATGTTCTTGCATCCATTATGAGTAGCTAAGTTTTTAGTTGGCTAATCCAAGGGAGATTTTCTCTTGGGTATGCCAAATCAACTCTCCTTCATTCTTCCTCGTAGTGTAAGGTATTTAGTTTGACTAGGTTGAGTGCGGACATGGTTGTGAGCTCTTGATACACCGTAGACTTGTCACGGGTTATACTTGAGCCTACACCTCCACATTAGTCCCACACTTCCTACGAATCAATCAAGCATCGAGACACTATTGAAAGAATGTTTTGAGTTGATTTGGTATTCCCATTNAATGGAAAATCAAGTGAAAACCTATCGGTAGGTTTGCTGATAAACCTACCGAAAGGTTTTACACATTGTAATGTTCAGCTGCTGCCCTGAAAAAAACCTATCGGTAGGTTTTGTCATCGACCTACCGGTAGGTTTTGCTAACAAAACACCAAAACTTGCAACTCAGACTCTACCTTGGGGTCCCACCTCTACTTCTCCCACATATCCCTTGGCATACTTTACATCCAAGCATGCCTACCTACACCTAGAATCTGACTTTGGAGGATTTGGCATGGCAAAGGAAGAGAGAGAAAGAGAGAGGCATGGTGGGTTACAGGCTTGGCTTGTCCTTGCCTGTGAAAGTGTCAAATCACTTCCCATTGATGGGAAGCCTGCTCTCACAGACCATTGGGGGGCTGATGGACGAAAATAGGGGATCCTTACACCATTATTCAACTATACAAGCTTCTAGAAAGAGAAGGTCCCAAGGAAGAAGACATAGTTTTAGAGAGAGAAAGCTTGATTTTTGCATTTTCTCACCCATTTCACTTGTAGTAAGCTATAATACTCTTGCAATATTTATTTCTTGCACTTTAATCTCATTTATTTCAAGTGTATTTGAAGTTTAGTTACATATTCTTGAATCTACCAGGCTTACATTTGAGTTTTTCTTTACATGCTTTGTAGTTGGGTATGAAATGAACTTTCTTTTGGAGTTTAACTTTTCTTAGCATTAATACAAGTTTTAACTTTCATTTCTTTACCATGTCTCCATGTCTCTTTACATTGTGTATGTTCTTGCATCCATTATGAGTAGCTAAGTTTTTAGTTGGCTAATCCAAGGGAGATTTTCTCTTGGGTATGCCAAATCAACTCTCCTTCATTCTTCCTCGTAGTGTAAGGTATTTAGTTTGACTAGGTTGAGTGCGGACATGGTTGTGAGCTCTTGATACACCGTAGACTTGTCACGGGTTATACTTGAGCCTACACCTCCACATTAGTCCCACACTTCCTACGAATCAATCAAGCATCGAGACACTATTGAAAGAATGTTTTGAGTTGATTTGGTATTCCCATTGGAATGACCTCTTTGGATTTGCCAACCTAGTTTTCATTATAATTTTATCAAAACTCCACTAACCAAAACACCAAACTTACACGATTTTACACTTTTCTATTTTTACAAAATCACCTTCATCACAATTCAACCTTCCTTCCCCGAGGAGACGACCTTGGAATACCTATTCCAAGTAAAACAAGACACTTTCAAGTCTCTCTTCGCTTGGGGAGAACTGTTGCACACACACACACATTTTTATTCACACACATGTTTTCTCCATTTCTAGCATCAAACCCGAGGAAGAGTGACACTCACCTACATACATAAGCCATATATACATTCGAGGGTTCGTGTTCAGAGATTAGGGTGAACACAATCTAGCAAGGAACAGTTCTGATGGTGGCCGATCATTGCTTCCAACAAGTGGATAAGATCTTGGAGGCTATGTAGATCACATTTGACACCACTAAAATAAGACTAGCAATGTTGCAACTTGAGGGAGAGGCCCATCTATGGTGGATTTTCGTGAACTTTCATGGGCAAGTATTTCCCGTTAGATCTTTGACAAGTGAAAGCCCGAGAATTTTTAGGCCTAAAGTAAGGGACAATAATGGTGATGCAATATGCGACAAAGTTCACTGAGCTAGCCCATTTTGCCGACAATTACGTTGCCACAAATTTGGCCAAGGTGACGAGATTTGAGGACGACTTGAAGTTGTTCATCAGGGGAAAGATTGTGGGCCACCGCCTACAAGACCTAGACTTGATGGTTGAGACAACCATGGCTATTAAGAGGGAGGTCGATGAAGCCAAGAGTATTCAGGAGGCCGGAGCCAAGGACAAGAAGAAGAAGGGTTAATACTCTTCTACTAGTTTGGAGAAGAAGTAAAGAACATCTACCCCACATGGATCATAAGGGTAGGGCCAAGGCTATAAAAACCAGGGCCAAGTATCGATTACTGAGAGCTTAACCTGTCCACAAGAAAGGGTCACTTCCCTTTGCCATTTCTCGACCAAGTATTGGAATGAGTAGCGGGGCATCTATTTTATTTCTTCTTAGATGGATACTCTAGCTACAATCAAATCAAGATTGCATTGGAAGACCAGGAGAAAACCACCTTCACTTGTCCCTACGGTACCTTTGCCTATCGTCGCATGCCTTTCGGGTTGTGCAATGCCCCTAGAACCTTTCAACGTTACATGATGGGGATCTTTAGTGATATGGTGGAAAAGATAGTGGAAGTGTTTGTGGATGACTTCTCTGTGTTTGTGGATTTATTTAGTGAAAGTTTGGAGAATTTGGAGAGAGTTCTCGAGAGATGCGAGGAGAAGAGTTTAGTTCTGAATTGGGAGAAGTGTCACTTCATGGTGACACAAGGAATTGTTCTCAGGTACATTATCTCAGCGAAGGGGATCGAGATTGAAAAATCAAAAGTTGAAGCCATTTCCAACCTCCCTACGCCGAAGGTCATAAAGGATATCAGGTCGTTTCTGAGCCATACCGGCTTTTATCGTCGTTTTATTAAAGACTTTAGTGCATTGGCCCGATCTTTGACCAATTTTTTGTCTAAGGATGTCCCATTCGAGTGGTCGAATAATTGTGAGGCATCATTTTCAAAACTCAAAAGCATGCTTACTACACCTCCAATTTTGCGACCACTCAAGTGAGATTTACCTTTTGAGCTTATGTGCGACATGAGTGATTATACGGTCAGCGCAGTACTCGGTCAAAGGGAGGATAAGAGACTATATGTAATATGCTATGCTAGAAAAACCCTTAATGAAGCTCAAATGAACTATACCACCACTAAAAAGGAATTGCTAGCAGTAGTATTTGCATTGGATAAATTTTGATCCTACATCATTGGTTCACTGATAGTAGTCTATATTGATCACTCTGCTTTGAAGTATTTGTTGTCTAAGCAGGATGCCAAACCGAGACTCATCAGTTGGATCCTCCTACTCCAAGAGTTAAATATGACAATCAAAGATAAGAAGGGAGTGGAGAACGTGGTGGCAGACAATTTGTCTCGACTGGTGGTGCAAGAGGCCGATGAGAACATTCCTATCCCTGATTTTTTCCCTGATGAGCAATTACTTTCAATTCATTCTATTTTTCCATGGTATGCTGACATATGTAACTATCTTGCAATAGAACAAATACCACCACATGGGAGCACGGAGGTTTGAAGAAGATTTATGGCGGATGTGAAGTACTTTTACTTCGATAACCCGTACCTGTTCAAGTACTTCCCTGACCAAGTCATGCGGAGATGCGTACCGAAAAATGAATAGCAGGAAGTCCTTGCATTCTGCCATTTAGAGGCATGCAGTGGCCATTTCTTTGCAAAGAAGACTTCAGCAAAAATTCTACAATCAGGTTTTTATCGGCCCTCTTTGATAAAGGATTGTATTTCATTTTGTAAAGAGTGTGATAGATGCCAACGTCTGGGTAGTGTGACTGGAAGGAACATGATGCCCTTCTTGCCTGTACTTGTTATAGAAATATATGATTGTTGGTGCATCGACTTCATGGGTCCCTATATAGAATGTTAGGTGGTTGGGCAAGAAAAAGCGATTTTTGAATTGAATCATGGCCCACACCTCCATTCTACGCACCTATGATGGCCAGTGCTCGGGAAGATGACCAAACCGCACCCTATGTTGTTTGACTATCTATACATTCTACTGGCAGTGGACTGTGTGTCCAAATGGGTGGAGGCTATCCCAACCAAGACCAATGAACACTGGGTCGTGGTCAAATTCTTGAAAGAGAATATCTTTTCGAGTTTTGGGATGCCTCGTGCTATGGTAAGCGATGGTGGATCACATTTCTGTAATAGGCCATTTGCATCGTTGATGCATAAGTATGGTGTCTCACATAATGTATCCATTGCATATCACTCACAGACCAATGGCCAAGCCGAGTTGGCCAATAGGGAGGTCAAAAGTATTTTAGAGAAGACGGTGAACCTGAATAGGAAAGATTGGTTAGTTAGACTGACTGATACCCTATGGGCTTACCGCACTGCCTACAAGACTGTCTTAGGTATGTCTCCCTATCGGCTCGTCTATGGAAAGACTTTCCATTTGACAGTTGAGATGGAACACAAGGCCTATTGGGCCATAATGTAACACCCCCAAAACCACCTTGGATGACATTACAGTTTAAATCCATTCACATCCTGAGAGCACTAATATCATCCATCAATAAATGAAATTCCATTAATCATTCATACAATTCGGGCAGAGTCTCTTTTGTACAGGGAGCTCTACCCAAAACACAACCTGTGTAATTATACTACATTGACCACACCGGGCCTATTTGCTCATCAAATAATAAAATTTCATTCACCACATGTCATATCCCCAATATCATCCCAAAAGAATAGACCATGCCTTGGCCTTCTCATACAAAAGAATATGCCCAACTATGAAATTTACATCTCAAATATAACTATTATAATGCAGCGGAATTACAAAAGAAACTAGACTTTACAATGTTTAGATATGAATTTCCTAGTCTAGAACAAAAGATAGTGTGGCTCTATGTGTCAGTCTCGGGGTCCCCGTGCCCAACTATGGGAGTCTCTCAGTGTGCCGGGTCACCAACTTCCATCTCCTTCTCTAGTACATAATCTGAAAAATATTATTTGTAAGGGGGTGAGCACTAAGCTCTTTAGCAACTTTCCTCCCATACTCAAACAAGGTTTAAAAAATTATATCAAAACAGTTCGGTCTCATTTTCCAAAATATCATATAAAATTTGAAAGTAAAATAGTGATATTTGAAACAGATCTCAAGTTTAAGTATTCGCAATAATTTAAATGAACAGTAAACCAAGTCACAATTAACAACCATAATCATTTCCAACAAGTTCGGGTAGAGTCGCATACCCCCACAAGCTCTTGTTGGAACCATTTCGAAACAATAATAATAATCTCATGTTCTCATGTCTATTGATTGCTTCCCATGAATCTACACAAAAACTAGTGCCTTGTTCACCCATCACAATCCAAAATTCACAATCACTTCGGGAAAGGGCGTCTACCATCCCAATGGCAGTGACGAGTCCCTCCCCAGGAAAGGTATACCACCCCTAGTTCGAACTCCAGTGAATAATAGTGGTGGCTATTACCAAATAACAATCCACGACAAGTGTTAGGCAACCATCTCACCCCCACTGAGATAGCCTAACCTCTAACACTCTACGACAATTCTCAAAGGCAATTCAAGTCCATCACAACAATCATACAAGAGATATCATTACCAACATTTTCTCAATTCACAAAGGAATCCCAAAATCCCCAAATTTCATGATTTGTAATACAAGAGAACATTTTATGAAAATAAGCAAGAGATCATCACAACATCATTTTATTACTTCACACAAAGCACTAGGGTTTAGAACTCAAAAACAAGGGAAAAATCAAGAGAAAAATTTATCTCTCTTGAAAATTAGGTTTTTAAATCAAGAAAAGAGATTTCATGGGTATTCGACCCTAACTTTGTTAAAACATGATCATCATGGAAAAAAGACCAAGGAAAGATGGTTTCATAGCATAGATATAGGAATTAAAATCAAAAGAGTACATATAATTAAGCCCTAGCCTCAATGTAAGAAATGGAAGAAAATCCCCTATCTTGGTGTTCTTGAAATTCTAGGGTTTTGATCTTCTTGGTAGTGTAAATCTTCTTGATCTTGTGTTTTCTCTCTTCCTCTCTAAGTGTTCTAGGGTTTGAAGTGGTAAAAATGGGGCTAAGAAAAGCAACATTAAGTATTTATAGTGGAGGAGAATCGGTTGTTTGCGATTTAAAGATTTTTGATTTTTTTGGAAAACCTTCTGGAAGGTTTTTGTCAACCTTTCGGAAGGTTGGCTCTCTGGAGGATTCTTCTGGAAAATTTCCAAAGTTCTTTCGGAAGTTTTTCATAAACCTTCTGGAAGGTTGTGTCTTATGGAGTACTGTTCACATGAACCTTTCGGAAGGTTTTGCTTGTTTTTGCAGAAACTTTCTATGAAGTTTTGGCTTAGTTAGAGGTCGATTTGGAAAAGTTTCATGAACACACTTTCATATCCCTAGATGTCTTCTATCTAATGTATAAATTTCAGATCAATCCGAGTTAGAATAAAAAGTTATGGCCAAAATACTATGGTAGTGTCAAACTCCTTTCTACCCAAATCCTCTCCAAAATAGGTTTTAACTTCAAATGACTTTCTAACTTCTAATATACTCCATATTACCTCTCCCAAGGTTTCTCGACCTTCCGGATTCAATGGAGACCTTATATTAACCTAAAAATATTTAGAAACTTACCTAACAACTTCTTCCAAGCTTAAATACCTTCGAAACTTAAACTTTACAATCATTTCGTCTCCCAACTATTTATTTCTACTGTTATAATCAATGTGGCTCATTCTTAAGTCATTATATATATTAGAATTTCTAAACAATTATATCATTATATTAATATAAATATGTGGGGGTTTACAATCCACCCCCTTAAAGAAAGTTTCGTCCTCGAAACTTACCTCAAGTAGCAAATAAATGAGGGTACTTCCCCCGCATCTCTAGCTCCGGTTCCCAAGTAGCTTCTTCCACTCCATGGTGTTGCCACAAAACTTTCACTAGTCGGATGACTTTGTTGCGGAGCACCTTCTCTTTGGCATCGAGAATCTTCACCGGTTGTTCTTCATAGGTTGCGCCGTCTTGACTTTCAATATCTTCCAAGTCTACGACCGGCATTGCATTCGATTGACACTTTCTCAACATCGACATGTGGAACACGTCATGTACCCTAGACAACTGAGCTGGTAACCGCAACTGATACGCCGCTTTGCCCACAACTTTGATCACTTCAAATGGCCCAGTATATCTTGGCGCTAACTTTCCCTTCTTGCCGAATCTAAATACTCCTTTCTTGGGCAACACTTTGAGGAACACATAGTCTCCCACTTTGAATTCCAAGGGTCTTTGTGTTTGATCCGCATAGCTTTTCAGTCTACTTTGTACCGTGCGTAGCCTCTCTCGAATGAGTTAAATTTTCTCAGTAGTTTCTCGAACAATCTCCGGTCCAAACAAACTACTCTCGCCGGCTTCTAACCAACACGTCGGGGATCTATACGATCTTCCATACAATGCTTCATATGGTGCCATCCCAATGCTTGCTTGATAGCTGTTGTTATACACAAACTCCACCAACGGCAAGTGATCACTCTAGCTTCCTTTGAAGTCCAACAGGCAAGCACGTAACATATCTTCCACAATCTATATCACTCTCTCGGATTGGTCATCCGTTTGGGGATGAAAAACTGTGCTGAAATGTAACTCTGTCCCCATGGCTTGTTGTAGACTTTGCCAGAACCGTGCCACAAACTAAGAATCACGATCCGATACGATAGAAAGTGGGACTTCATGCAATCGCACAATCTCATGGATATACAGCTAGCTCAAATTCTCGAATGTATCCGTGGTCTTCATACCCAAAAAATGAGCGAATTTGGTGAGTCTATCCACAATAACCGATACTGCATTATGCCCCCGCAACATTCATGGTAAACCCGACATGAAATCCATGGTGATGTGATCCCACTTCCACTTTGGGATTGGCAAAGACTGTAGTAATCCTCCTGCCTTTTGATGTTCGATCTTCACCTGTTGGCACACCGCACATCGTGCTATGAATCTTGCCACATCCTTCTTCATTCCCTTCCACCAATATTGGCGCTTTATGTCCCTAAACAGTTTTGTGCTACCGGGGTGGATAGCAAACTTAGAGTGATGACACTCTCCAAGTATCTCCTCCTTTAGGGATGAATCATCGGGAACACATAGCCTCTCCCCATATCTCAGTTCTCCATTTCTCAAAGACCAACCCTCCATTATTTCTCCATTCTCCAATTTAGCTCGAATCGATGCTAAGTCAGGATCTAAGCATTGTAATTTCACAACCCTACGTTGAAGAGTCGGTTGAGCCACAAGGTTGAATAAGCATGGTCGGGCTCCATCTTCTCCAACCCATAGATCATAATCTCCAAGGGCATTCTTCAACTTTCATTCACCTATGGAAACATTGAGTTTACCCCGAGACTTCCTGCTAAGTGCATCGGCTACTACATTCACCTTCCCCGGATGGTAGTTGAGTGTGAAATCATAATCTTCTAGAGACTTAACCCACCTTCTCTGCCGAAGATTCAAATCTTTCTGTGTGAACACGTACTTGAGACTTTTATGATCCGAGAACACTTGAAATTTCTCTCCGTACAAGTAACAACTCCACAACTTAAGAGCAAAAACCACAGCGGCAAGCTCTAAGTCATGGGTGGAATAATTCTGCTCATGAACCTTGAGTTACCTCCAGCTATAGGCAACCACCTTTCCTCCTTGCATTAACACACACCCCAAGCCTCGTAGCGAAGCATCGAGGTATACATCGTATCCTTCCCCACTAGTCGGAATGATGAGGACAGGAGCAGTTGTCAACTTCTCCTTCAAGGTGCGAAAAACTAGTTCACACTCTTAAGTCCACATAAATTTTTCTCCCTTCCTTGTGAGGCGAGTCATCGGCATCGCAAGCTTTGAAAACCCTTCCATAAACCTACGATAATAGTCGACTAATCCCAAGAAACTACGTACTTTTGTCATATTCTTTGGTGGTTCCCACTTCATCACTGCCTCAATCTTTGCGGGGTCAACAACTATCCCTTGTTCTGACACAACATGGCCAAGGAATTTCACTTCCTTCATCCAAAACTCACACTTACTCATCTTCGCATATAACTTGTGTTCTCTTAATGTCTGTAGCACAATAGAGAGGTGACGTTCATGTTCCTCGTGAGTCCGGGAATAGATTAGTATGTCATCAATAAACACGATGACAAACTGATCTAGATATGGCTGAAATACCTTGTGTATTAAGTCCATGAAGGCTGCTGGAGCATTAGTCAATTTTAACGGCATTACCGTATACTCGAAATGACCATACCGGGTACAAAAAGTAGTCTTAGGAATATCTTCTTCCTTGATCCGTAACTGATGGTACCCTGTGCGAAGATCAATCTTGGAGTAATACTTAGAACCCCTCAACTGATCGAATAAATTGTCAATCCTTGGCAAGGGATGTTTATTTTTCATAGTAACCCGATTCAACCTTCGGTAATCTGTGCACAACCGTAGTGTCTCATACGTTTTCTTCACAAAGAAGACCGGGGCTCCCCAAGGTGAAGTACTTAAACGGATAAACCCAATCGCCAACAAATGATCCAACTGCTTTCTCAGCTCCTTCAACTCCAAAAGTGCCATCCAGTAGGGAGTAATGAATATAGGTTCGGTTCCTGGATAAAGATCAATCTTGAACTCAATCTCTCTTTGTGGGGGTAACCCTGGTAATTCATCTAGGAAGACATCCAGAAAATCCAATACTATCAACACTACGTCCGTAGGGAATTTATCCCGATCATCTCCCATCAAGCTAGCTAAGAAACTCAAATGGCTCCTCGCCTTAGCTTTCAAGAATTTATTACCTGTAGTAGGAAATGGATGGGAAGAACTTCGATCATTAATAAAACTAAAAACTATCCCTCCTGGTAACTATAATGTAATCCGCTTGCAGAAACAGTCCATTATCGCCCAAAAAGCGGACAACAAGTTCATCCCGAATATGACGTCATACCCCTTTATATCTAGAACAACCAAATCCATAATCAATTCGTGCTCCCCAATACGAAGCACGCAACCCTTGTAGACCCGACTACTACCCAACTGTTCTCCCATAGGCAAGTCAACATTCAATGCATGTTCTAGCTTCTCAAAACCCAATCCCAAATTAATAGCATAAGCAGTACGTATAAAGGAATGATTCGCATCGGGATCAAATAAAATTCGGGCCCAAGAATTATAGAGAAGAATGATACCTTCCACAACGACATTGGAGACATCTTCCTCCGGTTGGGTCAAGGCAAATACTCTCCCCTGAGTGGCGCCGCTTGGGGCTAGAGCTCCCAATGGCCTTTGTTACTGTAGTGGCTTGTTTGTAGCCATTTGTCTTGTCGCTTGGTGGTCCCTCGGTGGAAGCGATGGGCAATTGTGTCTAAAGTGCCCCACTCCTCCACATGCGAAACACTGACGGGGGTCTGTGGCTATCCTCCCCGGTACACCTCCTGCTCCTTGAGCTATCTGAGGTCTTTGTCCCCCTGCATGATCTGGTCGACGGTAGGGTGCCGCTCTCTGTGCTCCACTACTACTAGCACCTATTCGAATCGGACCTCCTCTTGCAAAGTTCTGTTGCCTCAGATTCTCCTCTGTGTCTCTCTCCACTGGTGCCGCTCTATCAACCAGATCCCCATACTCTCGAAATTTGAGGGCCACCAACTTCTCCAGAATAACAGGCCTTAATTCCTGCTCAAAGCATTTGGCCCTGTTGGCCTTAGTAGATAGAAACTCCGTAGCATAATGGGATAGATCGTCAAACCTCCTCTCGTACTCGACCATTATCATGTTGCCCTATCGTAGAGTGAGAAAATTTGCCTTCATTCTGTCTCTAACTGATTCTAAAAAATACTTGTCTTAAAATATTTGATCAAACTCTTCCCAAATGAGTGCATCGGTGTTCCTCCTTCTCTTTACGGAATCCCACCAATGGTCGGCCTCTCCCTCCAATAGATATGTCGCCAAGCAGACCCTAAGGTCATCGGCCACACCCATGCCGTCACAAATCTTCTTCACTGGGCGGATCCATCTATCTGCATCCAGATTAGAGCTTCCTTGGAAAGTGGGTGAGCATTGTCTTAGAAACTCTCGAAGAATGAGCATTCTCCGATTCTCATCCCCATTGCCCGGTACTTGGGCTAGTGGATGAGCTCCCCCATTGTAGTTGTTGTTGTTTCCATTCTGGTTTTGTACCATAGTGGTGAGCTCCCTTAGGCATTGGTAGATGTCGTTCATGGCATCCGGAGGTGGTGGGTTTGCTAGGCCACCACGACCTAGTCCACGCCCACGTCCACCCACTCCGTCCATCCTACACATCAAATCACAATTTAGCTCCTTGATGTACAAGACATCCAAAGTACCACTTTAGTCTAAAGCATATAGTTTAGATAAACTTTCATCCAACAAGATCGTTCAACCTAGTCCTATTTCCCTAGCGGTGATCCATAACTTACAACTCCCATGTAAGACCTAAAGCCTAGGCTCTGATACTAACTTTTTGTAAGGCCCCAAAAACCACCCTGGACGACATTACAGTTTAAATCCATTCACATCCTGAGAGCACTAATATCATCCATCAATAAATGAAATTTCATTCATTATTCAAAAAATTCGAGCAAAGTTTCCTTTGTACGGGGAACTCTATCTAAATCACAACCTGTGCAATTATACTATATTAACCACATTGGGTCCATATATGAATAAATATTGACCACACCGGGTCCATTTGCTCATCAAATAATAAAATTTTATTCATCACATGTCATATCTCCAATATCATCCCAAAAGAATAGACTAAGCCTTGGCCTTCTCATACAAAAGAATATGCCCAACTATGACATTTACATCTCAAATGTAACTAATATAATGCAACAAAATTACAAAAGAAACTAGACTTTACAATGTTTAGATATGAATTTTCTAGTCTAGAACAAAAGATAATGTGGTTCTATGCGTCATTCTCGGGGTCCCCGTGCCCAACTATGGGAGTCTCCCAGTGTGCCGGGTCACCAACTTCCATCTCCTCCTCTAGAACATAATCTAAAAAATATTATTTGTAGGGGGTGAACACTAAGCTCTGTAGGAACTTTCCTCCCATACTCAATCAAGGTTTAGAAAATTATATCAAAATAGTTCAGTCTTATTTTCTAAAATATCATATAAAATTTGAAAGTAAAACAGTGACATTTGAAATAGATCACAAGTTTAAGTATTCGTAATAATTTAAATGAACAGTAAACCAAGTCACAATTAACAACCATAACCATTTCCAACAAGTTCTGGTAGAGTCCCATACCCCCACAAGCTCTTGTTGAAAAATCATTTCAAAACAATACTAATAATCTCATGTTCTCATGTATGTTGATTGCTTCCCATGATTCTACACAATAACTAGTGCCTCGTTCACCCATCACAATCCACAATTCACAATCCCTTTGGGAAAGGGCGTCTACCATCCCAATGGTAGTGACGAGTCCCTCCCCAGGAAAGGTATACTACCCCTAGTTCGAACTCCAGTGAATAATAGTGGTGGCTATTACCAAATAACAATCCACTACAAGTGTTAGGCAACCATCTCACCTCCACTGGGATAGACTAACCTCTAACACTCTACGGCAATGCTCAAAGGCAATTCAAGTCCGTCACAACAATCATACATGAGATATCATTACCAACATTTTCTCAATTCACAAAGGAATCCCAAAATCCCCAAATTTCAGGATTTGTAATACAAGAGAACATTTTATGAAAATAATCAAAAGATCATCACAACATCATTTTATTACTTCACACAAAGCACTAGGGTTTAGAACTCAAAAATAAGGGAAAAATCAAGAGGAATATTCATCTCTCTTGAAAATTAGGTTTTTAAATCAAGAAAAGAGATTTCATGGGTATTCGACCCTAACTTTGTTAAAACATGATCATCATTGGAAAAATACCAAGGAAAGATGGTTTCATAGCATATATATAGGAATTAAATTCAAAAGAGTATATATAATTAAGCCCTAGCCTCAATGTAAGAGAATGGAAGAAAATCCCCTATCTTGGTGTTCTTGAATTTCTAGGGTTTTGATCTTCTTGGTAGTGTAAATCTCCTTGATCTTGTGTTTTTCTCTTCCTCTCTTCCTCTCTAAGTGTTCTAGGGTTTGAAGTGGTGAAAATGGGGCTAAGAAAAACAACATTAAGTATTTATAGTGGAGGAGAACCGGTTGTTCGTGATTTAAAGATTTTTGATTTTTTTGGAAAACCTTCCGGAAGGTTTTTGTCAACCTTCCGGAAAGTTGGCTCTCTGGAGGATTCTTCTGGCAAATTTCCAAAGTTCTTAACCTTCGGGAAGGTTGTGTCTTATGGAGTACTGTTCACGTGAACCTTCTGGAAGGTTTTGCCAATTTTTGTAGAAACTTTCTATGAAGTTTAGGCCTAGTTAGAGGTTGATTTGGAAACTTTTCATGAAAACACTTTTGTAGCCCTAGATGTCTACTATCTGCTGTCCGAATTTCAGATCAATCTGAGTTAGGAATAAAAATTTATGGCGAAAATACTAAGATAATGTCAAACTCCTTTCTACCCAAATCCTTTCCAAAATAGGTTTTAACTTCAAATGACTTCCTAACTTCTAATACACTCCATATTACCTCCCCCAAGGTTTCTCGACCTTCCAGATTAAATGGAGACCTTATATTAACCTAAAAATATTTAGAAACTGACCTAACAACTTCTTCTAAGCTTAAATACCTTCGAAACTTAAACTTTACAATCAATTTGTCTCCCAACTATTTATTTCTACTGTTATAATCTGTGGGTCATTCTTACGTCATTACATATATTAGAATTTCTAAACAATTATATCATTATATTAATATAAACATGTGGGGGTTTACACATAAAGACTCTAAACTTCAATCTGAGAATGACTGGAGAGAATAAGATGCTAGAAATGAATGAATTGGAAGAAATTTGAAGAGACGCGTATGAGAGCTCTGAAATTTTAAAAGAGCAGGCTAAGATCTTTCATGACAAATTCATTGTGAGAAAGTCATTTGAGCTCGGCTAAAAATGCTCTTATACAACACTCGCCTGTCGATCTTTCAAGGGAAACTCTGATCCCGTTGGGATGACCCCTATCTTGTCAAGATGGCCTACCCCAATGGAGCCATGGAAGTCACAAACCCTGAGGATGGTAGGACATTCAAGGTCAATGGCCAAAGACTCAAACCATTCTTTGAGGGTTTTGAAGGACAAGGAGTGGAGGAGGATTTGACAGATCCGGTTTATCCGGACTTGGTGGAGGAGTAACTGGTTTTTATTCTTTTTAGTGTATAGTCACTTTTTTTTACTTACTTTACTTATATTTGATGTTACTTACTTTCTTTTGTTGTATAGTTTTATTTTTCCTAGTTGTAGATATTGGTAGTTTTGTCAAAGCTCAAGTACGAGGTGTTCTCTAACCCTACTCATTTTTTTTATGGTCCTTCATTGCATATTATATCTTCTTTGTTGCATTGAGGACAATGCATGAATCAAGTTGGGGGGGGGGGGTAAGGTGTATCATTTGCATGATACACCAGTGTTTGTGAAAATTTTTGTGGATAATACAAATTTTTGTGGTGAAAATTCACCTTTCACCTTTCACCTTTCACATATCATACATATTTTTGTTTACATTAGTGCAAATTATGTGAAGAATTTTAAATTTTTTTTGAAAAATATCTGAATGTTGATTTGTATTCCCTTATTAAGAGTGTTTGGGTTAGTTGATATGTTGATCGTTGTTTTGAACCTTGAGCACATGAGCATATTATAGAAGTTAATTCTAGGCGTGAGTATCACATATGTATTTGCTTTTAAACTCAATAGTATGTGCACCCTGAATGTGTAATTTTAGCAATTTATGGTTTGGATTCATATTTTAGGCTTGACATAAATAGTGGAGATGAGTCAGGACCCATGAGAGTTTTAATGCCAATCCTTGTTTAGAGGGAACTTACATTTAGTCAAGGAACATTTGATCAAATTTTAAATTTGTTCAATAATCTCATTATGCTTGTTTTGGCTAGGTGCATTTGGGTAGTAGATTGACTTTGTCTTGATATGTACAATGCTCTCCCATGCCTATCTAGAAATGATCTAAGGCCATTTTTGAATATTTTGAGCCTTGGCCTTCTTCTTGTGAAAATATTATCCCTAGTGCCTTGATTGAGCCATAATTGAAATTCATTTATATGCCACACATTTGACCAAGCCAGTGTCAAATGAAAAAAATCTACCTCACCTTGGTTGTTCCTAGAGCTGAATATGAGCGATTGTAAAAGAGAAGGAAGTATGGGGTGGAAACTCAAACAAAAAGGGAAGAATAATGTTGAAACTCAAAGAGTTCAATTGAAAAGGAATGAAAATTCAAGAAAAAGAGAAAAAAGGGTGAGAAGAAGAAAGAATGATCAAAAGAAAAGGAAAATGTTAAGGAAAAGAAGAGAAAGAAACAAAGAGTGTAGTGATGACGTAAGAATGAAAATCCCATGAAAAGGGAGATATCCTTGAAAAAAAGGTCTTTCACTCGGAATAACCCTCTTTGTTATCATATATCCTTCGTTTCTTTTGCCTAAATATCACCCTAAAGCCCCATTATAGCCCTTGAAGTCCTAAGTGATCTAGGGAAGCATGGGAGATGCATACTTTTAAATAAAAAGAGGAGTTAGTTTTGCTACCTAATACCCTAGCATTCCATTCATGAGATTATGCCAAAGTCGTTTCATTTTTCATGCATGAACTTCATTTTTTGATTACATGTGAGCATACTTTGTATTGTGCACAAGATTCTATCTCACATGTACACATGGAGAGCAGGCCAGGATAACTATAGTGTGATTCATTGTTAAGAGAGACCTTTGGTGAGTTTTGCATTGAAACTGAAATTGGATAGCCAATCGAATGTGAATTCTGTTGTGTAAATGCTCAAATTACTTGTTCAAGTCACACACACATGAGTTTGAAAATGAATGTGTAGGTGCATACTCTAAACTAGTATTTGAGGCTATAGTGATGCTCATGTGTGCTTGATTCGGACTTTCGAACGACGTGTTTCGTAGCCCTGTGCTTGAAGGATAGAGGAATATTGCTTAAGTTTTTAATATTCAAATGAATTAGGAATGCCTTGGCCATTTAGATATGTGTCTTGCATTTTGGGTGTTCATTTTGATAGTTAAATGTAGAAATCCATGCCTTATTATTGAAAGCATCAAAATTATAAATCATGCTGCAATTTTGGTAATGACTTTGGCATGATGGTTCAAATTGTGGTTTACAAGTGTAGTACATGTTTTGGGTGGAGGAGAGGTCATTTTTAGGGTGTTAATGGGTAGGTCTTGAAATGAAGTGGAGTGGAAGTGAATTGGATAAGCAGAGGTTTATTTTGCAAATAAGTGAATAGCTACCGGTAGGCCCTACTAGTAGGTTTTGGTCACTGGTCCTACTTCTACCGCAAACCTACCGATAGGTTTTGCTCACTAGAGTGAAACCTATTGGTAGGTTTTCATTAACCTACCAGTAGGCTTTGCCCAGAATGCCAAAAATTAGGGCTTTTAATCGATTTTTTTAGGGGAAACTCTTCATTCTCTCCCTAAATTACAAACCCTAAGACATTTCCCTCTCACTCAAAGCATTCCTAAGCTCTCAAATCCCTCACCAATTGCATTCATCTCTCAAATCTCACTCTTAGGACTGTGATTAGTGGGTTTTAGCCTTTGAACCCTAGTTTTTGCCAAAAATCCCCAAAGCCCTTATCTCCTTTAATCTCTACAAAACCTCTAAAATCTCCTCAATTGCTCGTCATGGGAGGATCCTCCGGGATGTTGTGGACCCGATTGAAGGGTTTATTTTGGCCTTCTTGTCATTGTCTATGTTTGGGGCACTGTTGCTATGTATGACCCGCACAAAGCACACCGGGCGTAGCTCTCCACAACCTGAGGGTGCGAGTGCCCGCCAGAGAAGCAGGGAAGGATCAAGTGGAGACCGTTTTGAGTAACAGAAGAAAGCAAATAATGATGCTAGGAACCAAAGCATCCAAGAGAAGAATGCTACTTGCGAGAGGTATATCGACCGGATATCCCTAGGCCCGACCAATGCAGTTGTGAGAATCATTGAGGCCTACTGGATTGGGTTTTGGTTTGAGCCCATGAATGGGTTCAATTTGGCCCTTTGTAGAGGGTTTTACCAAAAACTCACAGTGGTGGACGAGTTTGAGGTTTTGAAAATGAACGTAAGGGGCAAGACGTTTAATGTAACCCCTACTGTGATTGCCACCTTACTGAAGTATGAGAGACCACCTCCTTTTACCCTGGTGTTCCCACATACTGTCACTAGGATCAAGACCATCCTTGAATTTGTGGTTTTTATGTACGAGGACCCGACTTAGTTTAGGGGAACTATCCAAGTCGGGGGCCTCAAACATTCATACGGGATGATGAACAAGCTTCTGCATTATAATCTGTTTCCAAGGGGCGCTGAGAAAATGCCTAACATTGAAAAGCTTGCCCTCTTGGATGTGGAGATGTCGGGCATGGCTATGGACTTTGCACTTTTCATTTGGGAGGTAATGAAGGACTTCACCGAGACTAGAAAGCCTAAGGTGAACCATTTGGTAACTTGGTCACCTGAATGTGTGACCACTTTAAGGTCAAGGGCTATCTTTTCGACAAATTGACTCCACCTGAGACTGGGGCTATAGGGAAGGCTAGTAGTAGTAAGAGGACGGCGATGAGCTGGGGTGAGCGTACTAGAACTGCGAGACCAGAGCCGTCTGGCGCAGGACCTTCCTCTGCCGAGCCTGTTTCCTTAGGGCCATCCACTTCTGCACAGGAGCGCTCAGTATCTCAGCGACTTGATGCATTGAAGGGGACTGTCTATGGGATCTCCACTATGATGACCAGAATTTTTCATCACACGTTCCCCGGCGAGCTGATCCCAAGTGGACCACCACCTCCAGCAGCTGGATCCTCTGCCTCTGCCCCCTCAGCTTCCACTATAGTTGAGGTGGGGACTCGGAGGATGATGACGATGAGGAAGAGGAGGAGGAATCCGAGGATGATGGTGATGGTGGTTATGATGAAGAGGATGGTGATGATGGTGGAGATGGAGAAGAGGAATATGATACCATGGTTTTTGTTTTTACTTGTTGTTTTGGGTTGTACATGATCAGGTGGAGTTATCGGCCTAGTAGAATAGTCTTTCGGAATTAGAGGCCGTTTTATTTTTCTTTTTGAATGCAATCTTCATGTACCCAACTTTTTGAATACCAAAGTTTTTTGTTCCATCTTGTCCAAGTTTATTTCGTTAATTGGATTATGATTTTTGTATTTTGAATGTTGATGAATTACTTGTGTAAATGGATTGTTTTAATTTCATACTTGTTGGTTTGAAAATAAACTTTGCTAGGGACTAGCAAAGCTCGAGTTGGGGGGTGTGATTAGCACAAAATATTGCATATTTTATGTACATTTACATCCATTTTATACTTACTTTTGTGGTTAAAATGAGCGGAATTGCAATATTCGAGCTTTTAATGGAGTTTCGTTATGTTTACAGGAAAAAGGCTTCAAATGGTGCTTGTTAGGCCCTATTATGATGCTTGAGTTGATTGGCGATGAGGTGGAGGCTTGATGTTTGCTTGAAAGATAGAGGAACCAAGAAATCAGCAAAATAAGGAAAAACCTACTGGTAGGTTTTGGCTACTGGACCTGCACCTACCGCAAACCTACCGATAGGTTTTGGTTACTGGAGTTAAACCTACTAGTAGGTTTCCATTGACCTATCGGTAGGTTTTACTGAAATGCGCCAGAATCTGCATCTCAAGCTCTGTAACTTTGAGGGTCCCACCATTGGTTCTCCCATCATCCCTGCCACTCCTTACACACAAGACACCCCCTTTTCACCCTATCTTGGACTTTTGGATGCTTGGACATAAATGAGGAGAGAGAGAAAGGAGGAAGCTGGGTGTGTAGGCTAGGCCTGCACTAGCCTGACCAACCCATCCTTTTTCAGCCCCTTATTGATTGGATCACATCACACATGCTAGGGAGGATCCATGGAAGTTTTTGAAGAGATCTACACACTATTATGGAGATACATTGTGATATAGAGAGAGAAGCTCCTAAGGAAGAAGATGAATACTGCTAAGAGAGAGAAGTTAATATTTTTGCATTTTCTTCCATACATTGCCTTGTAATTTCTTGTAAGACTTGTTTAAGCTTTGTTTAATGTCTTTAATGCCATTTATCTCAAGTACATTGCAATTTTAGTTGAGTATCTTAGCTTTTACCATTAATGCATTTAAGTTTTCATCTCAAAGTTCTTCAAATAGGTATTAAATGCACTTTTCTGTAGTTTGTGTTTTCTTGCATTAATTTCAATCCAAATCTTCATTTCCTTGCAATGTCTCTTCATTTTGTTTATGTTCTTGCTTTCATTATTAGTAGCTAAGGTTTTAAGTTGGCTAATCCAAGGGAGACCTCTTCTTGGGTATGTCATTTCAACTCATTTTCTTTCCTCCTCGTAGTGTACGTTGATTCAGTTTGTCTGGGTTGAGTGTGGACATGGTTACGAGTCTTGGATATCCCGCAGACTTGTCACGTAGTATGCTTGGATTCTCACTTCCATCCTAGTCCCTCACTTCTCACGAATCAATCGAATATCTAGACACCATTGGAGGAAGGTCTCAAGTTGAGTTGACATTCCTATTGGAATGAACCATTCGGATTAGCCAACACTTGTTTCCCATTTCAATTCCATCAAGATAAAATCACAAACCAAATTCAAACAACAAAAGCTTTTTACACTTCAACATTTTTCACCCAAATCACCTTCAACACAATTAACCTCTTTCCCTGAGGAGAAGACATTGGAATATGATTTTCAAATAAAACACGACACTCGAAAGACTCCCTGCGCTGGGGGAGCACTTTTGTTCACACACACACACACACACACACATACACACACACATTCCATACCATTATTATGTTTCCCATTTCTTGCATCATTCCGTAGGAGAGTGACACTCCCTTATCCCTATAAGTCATACACACACTGAGGGATGATGTCCGAAGATTAGGGAGTACAACGGAAACAATCAAGCACCTGCTCATGCATTTTTCTATAGGGGTCATCAGCCTTAGGCATACTTGTCACCATGTTGACCTTTTAAAACTCTAACCTCTCCATTTTCCTTGAAAGTTTAGCAATCTTAGTTTGGAGATCATCTTGCTCTCTCAACATATACTTTACTCCACTAGACGATTGAGGGGCTGCTGATGATGTTGATTGTTCAGTAGGGTCTGAGATGTCCTAAGACTGGGCACTCTTTGCCAAACAATCAAAATAATCAAATAGCCTTCTTAGGCTCTTTTTTGAGAAATTCTCCATGGCACATCATGTCGATGAACTGACTATGTGCAGGGATTATTCCTTCGTAGATGAAAGTTACCATCTGCCACGGTTCAAAGTCATGATGTGAAACAAAGTTTAAGAGCTCATGAAATCTTTCCCAACATTCATAAAACTACTCATTTGGTTTTTTAGCAAAATTTTGAATCTATTTTTTCAAAGTATTCAATTTATGAATGGGGAAAAATTTATTCAGAATTTTTTTTTGCATTTGATCCTAAGTAGAGATCATCCATGGCTTCAAGGAATTTAGCTAAGTCTTTCCTTTATCTTTGAGTGAGAAGGTGAAGACTTTTATTCTAGCTATTTCTTCTCGCATATTCTGTTCCAAGAATGTACCAACAACTTTCTCGAATTTCTTGAGATGGAGATTGCAGTTTTCACTTGCCATTGCATGGAATTGAGGGAGCAATTGGAGTATCCCTGGTTTAACAATAAATTGGTGTGCTTGCACCTGAAGTAAAACGCACGATAGTGCGGAAAAGCGGGTAGGTTGGAGATAATCCTTCATAGTCTGTCTAGGTGGAACTATAACTGGGTTATACCCACCATTACCTCCTGCTGAGAAAATATTGGGTGGAATAATGTCATCATTATTGTTCTAAGTAGCCATACCTAAAACTGGTGGTATGTCATGTCTAAGTCTAATAAGTCACTTTGCTTGGCCTCTACCCCACATGCAAATCTACTAAAACTAAGAATTAAAATTGTAAGAAAGCAAGAAATAAATTGTAACAAAGATACACATCTGGGCTCATGATGAAAATCACAAGACCTAACTAAATACCTCCGTATCGCCTTAGATTGTCGTTAACTTCCCTGACAATGGCACCAAAATGCTTGCCCTCCAAAGGGGTTGTATTTTGACGAGTACTCCCAAGCGTAAGAGAATAGTATCATGTAGTAACTTGAACATAATTCTAAGGTCATCTCTTCGGGGAAAGATTTGGAATCCAAGGTGATGAAAAATAAAAGGAAAAAATTCTTTGAACTTTGAGAGTTGGAAATTAACTACTAATGAAAACGAAATTCAACAATTGGAAAGACTAGATAATCTTCAACATTCATCCCACGTATGAATAAGAATTTCTACCCTAAATCTATAACTCATATGCTTTTGTTCAAACTAGTACAGACAGATGATTTTTCAACTAAAATCTTTGGGGAGTATCAAAAGTAGCAATTGGAAAATAATTTATGATGAAAGAATCAATATCCTAAAGGTTGTAGAAAACACTACTAACTATCTATACCAAAACTAATTATATATAGATAATCGAAAGTATGCAAACCAAATAGGTTTTCAGAAGCATAACTTATTCAAACAATCATATAAACGCTAAAACCCTAGTTTTAAGGCATCAACCCTAATTCATAGGTTGGGACTCCTCATTCAGATTATCCATAGAAAGACTACTCATTAATGATAATTTAAACAACAAAATATTAAAGAAGACATAATTAAATTCAGAAAAGTAAAAATTGCCTTAAAAGTAAATGCTTGTATTGAAAAACTGAATTTAAATAAAGCTTNTAGTTTGGAGATCATCTTGCTCTCTCAACATATACTTTACTCCACTAGACGATTGAGGGGCTGCTGATGATGTTGATTGTTCAGTAGGGTCTGAGATGTCCTAAGACTGGGCACTCTTTGCCAAACAATCAAAATAATCAAATAGCCTTCTTAGGCTCTTTTTTGAGAAATTCTCCATGGCACATCATGTCGATGAACTGACTATGTGCAGGGATTATTCCTTCGTAGATGAAAGTTACCATCTGCCACGGTTCAAAGTCATGATGTGAAACAAAGTTTAAGAGCTCATGAAATCTTTCCCAACATTCATAAAACTACTCATTTGGTTTTTTAGCAAAATTTTGAATCTATTTTTTCAAAGTATTCAATTTATGAATGGGGAAAAATTTATTCAGAATTTTTTTTTGCATTTGATCCTAAGTAGAGATCATCCATGGCTTCAAGGAATTTAGCTAAGTCTTTCCTTTATCTTTGAGTGAGAAGGTGAAGACTTTTATTCTAGCTATTTCTTCTCGCATATTCTGTTCCAAGAATGTACCAACAACTTTCTCGAATTTCTTGAGATGGAGATTGCAGTTTTCACTTGCCATTGCATGGAATTGAGGGAGCAATTGGAGTATCCCTGGTTTAACAATAAATTGGTGTGCTTGCACCTGAAGTAAAACGCACGATAGTGCGGAAAAGCGGGTAGGTTGGAGATAATCCTTCATAGTCTGTCTAGGTGGAACTATAACTGGGTTATACCCACCATTACCTCCTGCTGAGAAAATATTGGGTGGAATAATGTCATCATTATTGTTCTAAGTAGCCATACCTAAAACTGGTGGTATGTCATGTCTAAGTCTAATAAGTCACTTTGCTTGGCCTCTACCCCACATGCAAATCTACTAAAACTAAGAATTAAAATTGTAAGAAAGCAAGAAATAAATTGTAACAAAGATACACATCTGGGCTCATGATGAAAATCACAAGACCTAACTAAATACCTCCGTATCGCCTTAGATTGTCGTTAACTTCCCTGACAATGGCACCAAAATGCTTGCCCTCCAAAGGGGTTGTATTTTGACGAGTACTCCCAAGCGTAAGAGAATAGTATCATGTAGTAACTTGAACATAATTCTAAGGTCATCTCTTCGGGGAAAGATTTGGAATCCAAGGTGATGAAAAATAAAAGGAAAAAATTCTTTGAACTTTGAGAGTTGGAAATTAACTACTAATGAAAACGAAATTCAACAATTGGAAAGACTAGATAATCTTCAACATTCATCCCACGTATGAATAAGAATTTCTACCCTAAATCTATAACTCATATGCTTTTGTTCAAACTAGTACAGACAGATGATTTTTCAACTAAAATCTTTGGGGAGTATCAAAAGTAGCAATTGGAAAATAATTTATGATGAAAGAATCAATATCCTAAAGGTTGTAGAAAACACTACTAACTATCTATACCAAAACTAATTATATATAGATAATCGAAAGTATGCAAACCAAATAGGTTTTCAGAAGCATAACTTATTCAAACAATCATATAAACGCTAAAACCCTAGTTTTAAGGCATCAACCCTAATTCATAGGTTGGGACTCCTCATTCAGATTATCCATAGAAAGACTACTCATTAATGATAATTTAAACAACAAAATATTAAAGAAGACATAATTAAATTCAGAAAAGTAAAAATTGGCTTAAAAGTAAATGCTTGTATTGAAAAACTGAATTTAAATAAAGCTTTGAATATTGAAGACAATGAATGTAAGATTGCTAGACAATTGAAAGAACAAAACTTAAAAGAAAGAACAGTAGCAAAACTCTCCAAATAACCGTAACACTCTCTAAACGTAAAAAACAAAGAAAACTAAAGAAAGGCTCCAAAAATTAATGTTTTTATTCTCCATCAGGTCTTCTATTTATTCTGGTAGGAAGGAGAATCTTTAGATCTTTGACATATATCCATCCTAAAATTATCTCCTCATCTGATTGGTTAAGAATTCCCAAAGATTTAGCAAAATTTGATCTTTAATTGAGCTTCCCGTGAAAATCTGTTTTTACCTACTGGTAACAACTCCTTCTGTAGCACAACCTACTGGTAGAATAGTAAAACCTACCGGTAGAACTTCTGCACTATTCTTCTGTAGCTCAAGCTACTGGTAGAACCTTTATCTTTCTACCTTCCTACGGTACAACACCTATTATTAGAACTTCCTCTTTTTTCCAAAATAACTTTCAAGGTTCTCGGTTTCTTCTTCTCTGGATCATACTCAATCCCAACTTGTCCCTTGCCATCACGTTAATGCTTAATCTCAAAATTTACACGTAAACTACTTTCAAACATAGAAATCAAAGCATAAGACACAATATGCACTAAGTGGAGCAAGTTAGTTTGTTAGCAAGCCTAAAACGAATATGTTAAGTTATAAAATAATACAATATTGAGCACTCAACACTAGTGTAACAATCCAAGACATGAGACAGTCTCCTATAGCCATGACAGAGTGCGCCAGAAGATTGCTCTACATTTCTACTGATGGTGTTCCAATTGCATCTAAGACTGTGAACCTTTACTCGTATCATACAAGAATCTAATAATCTGATATTCTGTGTATAAGCTGAACTCTACACACCAGATTATCTATAATGTAAAATAAAAGACACACAGGCATAATAGATATTTAATATAATGCAAATATTTTACCCATACAGATTCTCAATAAGAAATGAAGAACTTGTTTTAACTAATAAAATTGAGTTTCATTACTAAAAGTAGGCTTTTAGTGTATAACTCTATCACTATATGCATCTAAAGGACCAAGAGAAGGCCTCTTTCATTACTGAGTAGGGGCTATATTGCTATCAGTTAATATCTTTCGGCTTGAAGAATGTTAGAGAAACATATCAACTTCTGGTCAATCACATCTTCAAGAATTTACATCCACAACATGTTGGTAAAAAGCTAGGTTGCGGAAGACCCTATTACTTAATTAGATTAACCTTTTCAAATCATAAGAAAGTATCAAATAAAACTGAATCTAGCTAAGTGTGCCTTTGGATTATCCTCTAGAAAGTTCCTGGGTTTTATGGTGTTTCAAAAAGGGATAAAGGTGAATACTGACAAAATCCAAGCTCTCTTAGACATGCACACACCTCGCAACATTAACGAGGTGCAATGCTTGACAGGTTGGGTAGTTACACTCAACAAGTTTGTTTCAAGAGCAAGCGATAGATGTTTGTCTTTCTTCAAGTCATTGAGCAAATCCTTTGAGTGGACAAAAAATGTGTATTAGCTTTCAAAAGGCTAAAGTAGTATTTGGGTTCCCCAATACTCTTATCTGGAGTGGAGTCGGGGGAAAGGTTGTATCTTTTTCTTGCTATATCCAAAGCAGATACCAGCTCTGCCCTAGTAAGGGAAGAACAAGGAGTTCCAAAGCCAATATATTACACCAGGAAAATCCTTAAGGGAGCTGAAACAAGATACTCAAAGCTAGAAAATGTAGTCTTGGCCTTGGTGACAACAGCATGAAAGCTACGCCCTTATTTTCAAGCCCATACTATTGTGGTCATGACTGACTCCCCCATTAGGCAAGTCTTAGAGAGACCTAGTTATTAGGAAGGTTAGCCAAATAGGTTATCAAATTATGAGAATTTGATATAGTCTATCAACCTAGAACCCCCATCAAAGGACAAGCAGTAAGATTTCGACTAGAAGCAACTAATTGCACCTATGAGCCAACAATTCATGTATAATGGGGAAGTGTAAAACTTGATTTTCTCACAAATCCTTTATTCTTTCCACTGTTCAGAAAAGTGTACTTCCATCCATTCCACCCAATCAAACCATTGTTGGTCTGGGTTAACCCAAGTTTTCAAAGGGGTGAGCCATTGATCCCAATGCTTCTATTGAAGTTGAGGACGATGAAGTGTTAGAAGTTCTCCATGTGAAATGGGGTAATGCTCAGATAATGTTAGTAATATGTTAGACTTAAACGCAAAGCATAGGGCAAAGTTGGAACCAAAATCCTCAAAATGAATTAGTATTCAATTGTCAACGATGTCTCGAATGGCATATTGAAGGTCAACAGAGAATCGAAGGAAAGGTGGTGTGTTTGAAGGAGGGACATCAATGATGATTTGATCTACTTTCCACTTGGACGCAATTTGAAGATTGAGGAAAGATTTAGATTTGAAGATAAGCCAAGGGTGAATCAAAAGAGAATAGAAGGGGTATAAATTTGGGTAAGCAAAAACAGTAACTAGGCCTTTTAAATAATGGTTTAAGGGTCTTTGGCAGTTACTGATTGTTCACTTACCTGATTGAATGAAGTGAATCAACTATTGAAAGTTGCCTTAAGTGAAATTCTAAAAAAGGAAGAACGGATGTGACTGTTCATTTATTTGTGTTAATTACGAGATAAACCCAATTAAATGAGGGGGGGCATTGCTTGGGCTTAAAATATAAAATTATAAGAACATTTGATGCATGTGTTGTTGGCCAGCTTGAAGTTATTAAAAGGTTTCCACGAGTCAAGATTTGAAGAAAATGTGGAAAATGATCAGTCATAGCTTTGGTTTGAAAAAAGGAATAACTGCCTAGCAGTTACAAATCCAATCAACCGTCGATAAAAGAAAACCGTTGAAGGAAGTGGCTATAAAAAAAGAAAAAGAAGGAAGTTGAAGGACAACTGAAACCCCCACAAGACCCACGATTAGGACATTTAGGAGTAGTGCTCAAGTGAGTTTTGAGAAGTAGCTAGTGCTATAATCAAAGGCTGTTAACTTAGTCTCTCTGTAACTGAAATTCATTCGACTAGATTAATAAAGGAGTCTGTTTTTATTGATTCATTATTTCGTGTATTCATCGCTTTAAAAATTCATTCAAGGAAGTCCTGAAATAAGACATTTGAACCCATCTACAAGCCATCATCTGAAAATTATCTATTAATTGAGGCATTCTGTCGATCGCAATAGATTTTGGAGCAACAGTACCATACCAGAGTTGAGTAAGAGTCTTAGATCTTGTTTTGATGAATTGTAGACATGGTAAATTTAAAATAGTAAATTAAATGAAATTATAAAATAAAAAAACCTTACATTTGTCATATATCTATTGAACAAAAAATAGAAGTATGACACTAAAAATGTTTTGGGTATCGTAGTTGAAACAATAGCCACTACATGATTGATGTTCATGGTCCCTCAATAGAGCTGCATTAGATTTGATATTGTCTCTTGCCTCCAATGGAGTGGGGTTTACCGATGGAACCAAACTGAGCCTGAGTCAAAAACTAGAATATTCTAGCTTATTCGTTAGCCTAGACACAATAATTTCCTTTTAATCTTGAATTTAGCTCAACTTGTCTGATTAAAAACATTGAGCTAATTGAACTCAAGTTGGACTTGTACACACATATACACATGTGAAACAGTTTACAGGGATATATTTGCATTTGAATTCGTTAAAGAGACTTCGGCATTCAATTACACTTCACTCAGATCATCTTCTTTTTTGAGACATAACTAGGCAAGAAGGAAAGGATATCCTCCTCCGAGATAGTAGTTTTCGATGAGCCGGGAATAAATTGACTAAAAGACCTCCACTGAAAGGAGATGGTACGTTCCTTTTTTTGGTGAGTGGTGACCGGTGACCACCTCTATAGTACTTTTTTCGCTTAGCCAAGAAAAAATCCAACCTTTCCAAACCCAAAATCCAAATTCATCACTTTCACTGAATTTTCTTAAACATGTAAACAGAAGGACAAAGACAAATAATTTAAGCATCATATTCACACAACCCAGATATTTTCCATGTGCTGTACAAATAATTTAAGTCTATTTTTTAAGTTCATGTAACATTGCCCTTCCATTAATTCCGTTAATAGACGGAGAATGATGAATCTTCGTCCCGAGTCTCTACCCAAAGACTTTTCTGCCAGCCTTGCATGACTTTGACTCTTACTCTTCACTTATCTTCCGTTCTGATCAACCCTGAAAACATAAAATGAAAAAAGGAGTCACATATACATGGAAAGATAAACACAGCCAGAAAAAAAAATAATATACCAAAGATGATGGGCTATTTCATCTTAATTTTTCTTCTCCCATACTTGTTCAGTGGTTGCTCCGCCCAAACTTCAGCTGTAATCACGGGAACTTCTTCAATTTCAATGGCTAGCACCATATTCTACCTTAATTCAAGCCTCCCTTCAATGTGGTACAACAATAACTCAACGAATATGACTATCCGTGGGGATGATGGATCAGTGATAAGAGTAGTCCTCTCAAGACAAAACAGCGTGGGTTATGTTTGTGGATTCTACTGCATAAACTTCTGCTATGAATACTTGCTCTCGGTCGTTGTTGTTGGTATAGGCAATCCAAGTGTAGTTTGGTCAGCGAACAGAGACCATCCAGTGCAGGAGAACGCGACCTTACAACTAACAGGAGATGGAGATTTGGTGCTACGAAACTCAAATGGCACCAAGGTGTGGTCATCCAATACCACAGGAAAGTCGGTACTGGGATTAAACATGACTGAAGCAGGAAACTTGGTCCTCTTTAACAACAATGAAGCCATTGTTTGGCAATCTTTTGATCACCCTACTGACACACTGCTCACTGGGCAGCGCTTAAACGAGGGCCAGAGACTAACTGCGAGTGCCTCTAAATCCAGTTGGACCCGGGGATTGTATTTGTACTATGCCACGTTAACATCGGCCTCTGGTTTTGCTGCATACACTGAAGTCCATCAAGGCCCACCATTGATGTATTATCAATTGGTACCTGATCAGAGTTCACGCAGTAGTGGCAGATCCAATTATGCAGAATTCCAACGAGGAGGGTTCATTGTTAACTTGGGAACATCTCAGCAAACATTTGCGAGAACTAGCATCTATCTACCTGATTCCTACATTGAGTATCTAAGACTTGACAGTGATGGGCATTTAAAGATATACCAACATGATGAAGCAAGGGGATTTTATGAGGTTCTTGATTTGGTTAGCCATGACCTAGGCGTGTGTCAATATCCTCGCAGCTGTGGAGAATATGGAGTATGCCGAGAAGGGGAATGTAGTTGTCCCACAGGCCTAGACAGAGTTCAATATTTTGATCAAAGTCAACTTCAGTTACCCAGTAAGGGCTGCTCTAGATTAACCCCTTTGTCTTGCCACCGTTCCCCAGATCAACACAAACTTGTTGAGTTAATAAATGTTACCTACTTCAATGTCATCAATTCAGTTGCTGCACTTCCAAATATCAGAGACATAAACGGATGCATGGAGGCTTGCCTGCAAAACTGTTCTTGTGGTGCAGTCTTTTTCAGGTATTACTACAATGTTTCAGATGGGTATTGTTTTATGCCACCTGAGATCTTGTCAATTAGAGAATGGCAAATTCCAAATTACAATTTCATGTCAACCACATATATTAAGGTACAAATTCCATATGAGGCACCAAGTCCTTTGCCAGAAGTTGCGCCATCAACTCCATCTCCAAGAAATCAAACAAATTTTGCAGCAATAATTGCAGGTTCTAGTGCTGGTGCGTTTATGCTTGTATGCATTGCAATTGACATCCGGGTTATGTGGTGGGAACGAAACAAAGATGATGAGGACTATGTCGGCCATCTCCCGGGGATGCCTAAGAGGTTTTCATATGAAGAACTACGCGTTGCAACAGAGGATTTTAAGGAGAAACTTGGTGCCGGAGGATTTGGGACTGTGTTTAGAGGAACGCTTGGAGATGGTACTAAGGTTGCAGTGAAGCGGCTGGACAAACTAAGCCAAGCGATGAAGGAGTTCTTAGCAGAAGTTCAATCAATTGGAAGCATACACCATTTTAATATCGTGCAATTGATTGGATTTTGTGCAGAAAGATCTTGCAAACTTCTGGTGTATGAATATATGAGTAATGGGTCTTTGGATAAGTGGATATTCAACAAGGACCAGGGAGTTTGCCTTGATTGGCAAGCCCGAGAGAAGATTATACTTGACATAGCTAAAGGGTTGGCTTATTTACATGAAGAATGCCGACAGAGGATTATTCACCTCGATATCAAGCCACAAAACATTCTGCTAGATGAAAATTTCAATGCTAAAGTCTCTGATTTCGGATTAGCTAAGCTCATAGATAGAGAAGAGAGCCAAGTTCTAACAACAATGAGAGGAACTCCAGGGTATCTTGCTCCTGAATGGCAACTCCTAAGAATCACAGTGAAGGTTGACATCTATAGCTTTGGGATTGTTCTTCTCGAAATAGTTTGCGGGCGAAAAAACTTGGATTGCCAACGTTCAGAATCTAGCTCTCATTTGCTTAAATTGTTGCAAAAGAAGGCCAAAGAGGACAAACTACTTGCTTTAGTTGAGCATTTGGAGGAAGGCATGGAAGATCATAGAGAAGAAATCGTGAGGATGATAAAGACTGCAGCATGGTGCTTGCAAGATGATCACACGAGGAGGCCTTCGATGGCAACAATAGTGAATGTCTTGGAAGGGGTAATGGAGGTGGACCCAAACATCAGCTATAACTTCACTCATGCAATGGGATCTCAAGTTGTAGCAAATGGTCATGCTTCTACACCACCACAAGCTTCTGTTCTTTCCGGTCCTAGATGAAATACAGACAAGTCATAACTCACTCCCCTTGCAATTGTCTCAAGGTGTGCAAAACTACTTCTAGTTGGGCTCCAGAACTTTTCCTTCTAGCTAGTTAGAGAGTCATTTAGTACCATTTTCAATATAGTAGTTTTGCCCAATTCTTACTAAGGGGCTTAGTAACAAAAAACCTTCGTTGATAAATAGGGGTGTCCAGGGCCGGGTTACCCACGGGTCCTGTTATCTGACCGGAAAAAAATAGACCCGATAGTTGCCCCGCCCGAGCCTAATATCCTTTAAAAGAAGGCTTGAGTTTGCCCCCAAACCCATTATCCCGCCCGAAGCCCGGCCCAAGAGTCCGCCTGCAAGCCCAGCTCAGCCTACCCTACCCTATATTTCCTTTGAATAAAAGTTATACTTTTAGACTATTAAATTTGAAACTTTGAAATAAGTCTTTCAATATCGAAATTTGAAATTTTAAAAATTTAGATATTATAAATAATGTATTATTTTCTTTTCCATGTATTAAACATATAAGTTTTAAATGGTAGAGTAAAACAAATGACAGATAAGTTAGTAAGTGTCAACCTAGTTGAGATTTATTCATTCTATTAGATGTAGTTCATTATTTTATTTATATCCATTTTGACTTTATTTTTAATTTAAAAATATAATTTATACAAACATTAAGTTACAAAAATATTCATTATTTTTAAATAAAGATGTATATAAAAAAGCCCACAAACAGGCCCGCCTAACAAGCCCGCCCAATAGGCTCACGGGTTGGGCTGCGGGTAGCCTACCCTTACCCGAAGCCTGGCTTGGCCCATTCAATAACTTACTTGGGTAAGAGCTTGGGCCTACACTACCCAGGCTCGGCCCGACCCATTGACACCCTTATCGATAAATAGTCAATTGCGCACAACCACCTTCAACGATTATGAATTTCACTAAACCCCTCGTAGTTGAAACGAAATGAAAAATACAAAAATAATCTCCAACTGAAGACTGAAGACACTCATGTAGATGTATTTTTACCACACTCTGGCAACCACTCGACCTAGTCACCCTCCACCCCAAGCTCCAATACCACAAAGCCCGTTGGTCAAAAATTAAACCAATAATTGAGAAGTCAGATAATAAACAAGGATAGAAAGAGAAACAAGATTGAATAGGGAGAAAGAGAAAGAAACTTGTAGAGTAAAAAGATGTAATCTACATGGCATGATGATTTGTGTGTTAATAGTATGCTCTAAGAACAATCATATAGATGTTTTGGGGTTACACTAGCAACATTCATTACTTAATTAAATAAAAGGGAAAGTTTATTTATCATGTTTCTACTTTGTTTCATTTTAATATACATGATATAGTCTATAGAGTATAAATTAAGAAGATGCTTTTTCAAGGAGTTGAGAAGAGAAGACCTATACTTCTTAGTACTTAACTCTTAAATGTTCTTAGTCATAGGATTACTATGCGGGCACTATGTAATCCAGATAGATTAGCATACATTATGTTTACTCATATTTGATATGAGGTGATTCGTCCAAGTCACCAGTGTAGGGACACTAAAGCAGGTGTGTGGGTGCTTGTTAGAGAACAAGTACACTGAATGTGACTATTGACAAACATAGGATTTTTCATATGGAGTTTTACATGCCTGTGAATGTTAAATCATACAGTTACAACTATACAATTAATCCTTAGACTTGAGACACCATGGTTGTCTTGTGCATGGACTTCTATGTTTTAACCATATAACATATTAATATACTAATCATGTAACTTGGATATATATTGTTGGACACAGTTAGACATGCATGAAGACTTATGAGTGTAATGAAATCTGTCACCCTTAGTAATTAAACAGAGAATGTACTATGTGATATTCTGGGATATGACTTAAGGAGTCCTTGTCCAAGGAAGAATGACAATTAGAAAAAGAGTTTTTAATTGATCATTAAGAGTTATAGTCCTAACATCAAACACATAAGATTGAGTTAAGGGGTTTGACAGTAATTTCATACCCTAATAATCCAATTGGGGCATTGTGTGATAGAAGGATTGAATAGTTGTAGACTGAATGAGTTCTTTACTTCATGTTATTCGGAGGTTAATTATGATATTCTACTAGGTGTCACTCATGATTAGTAGAAGCCCGAAGAATGAAATTAATATAAATATATTAATTATTCTTCATAAAGGGAGAATTAGAAGAGTTCTAATTCAAGTTAAATTAAAAGAGTTCTAATTCAAGTTAAATTAGAAATAGTTTTAATTTGAGACGCTACTTGTAATTAATATCAAATGCCTATAATCGAGTATGTTTGAATCCATAGGGTCACACAGAATACAATTGATTGAAAATTGAAGGATAAAGGAGAGAAAACAAATTAAGAGTTAATTGGGGGTTGAAAACCTAATTAAGAGTTAATTAGAGACTTTATTACAATTAATAGTGAATAAATGAGTTATATGTTATTATGAGATAATTGCAACTAGACCCAAGCTAGGATTAGAATCTTCTAAGGGTCTATAAACACCTGTAAGAGGTGGATATGATATAACAATTCTCTTGCTGGCACAAGAAAAATATTCCTCATTCTCTCTTCACTAGTTTATCAATGGTAGAGGTAGATCGTCCAAATTTATCAATTCGTGTGGAAACTGATAGAGGCCATATAATTGTGAGGCTCGGGGTAAAGATTAAATGCAGATTTAAAATTCAATGTTTTTGGGAATGCTTGAAGATCATTAAAGGCACGCTTAAAGAGATAACCTTTAATCTTCTCTATAAATCTAAGGTTTTTCGATTTGTATTAAACATGAGTACATGTTTGAATGAGGGATCAATTTTAATTTTTTTTTAAAATTCCACTGCAATTATTAAATAATTCCTTTCATTATGCTGGCAGAACAAACCAGATGATAGTTAAAGAAAGAAAAAAAAAACCACCCAATGAAGCTAAAGCCGTAGAAATTGAGAATATTCGGAGAGATAGAAGGGAAAGTAACCTATATATAGAGAGAGAGAGAGAGAGAGTGAGTATACTTATCTCACCCACTCATCGCTTCATAATTCGATGAAACACTTAGAGCATTTTCAATCATGACTCAAATTTAGATTCAAATTTAAATTTGATTCTAAATAGTCTAAAAAGCTTCTCCAACCTTGGACCCAAACTTATATCAAATTAAGAAAAAAAAATTCTGGACCCAAATTGAGGGAGACTCAAATCTTATACCAAATTTTCAACAGTAACTTTTTACCCTATCCAAACAAGACCTAAAAGAATCCTTCAACGCCAAACTACCTCTCCCAACCTCTCTTCAAAGATTTTTCCAACGCAGATGACAACCGAATCAATCGCCGGTCCTTTGAAGACTGAAAACTTGTAGGTAAGTTTGTATGATTGCTACAATTCATAGATTTGTGTTTAGGTTGTTGTATGATTTCTCGTGATTGGTGTTTAATCACCGGTGATTGTCGCTTAATCACTGGTATTTAGTTTGTTGTATGAAAGATGGACATGGATTGTTAATTTATGAATCACGAAATCACTAAATATGACATTCCCCTTACTGTCCAAAGTCCAAGCGGCACCTTTACTTAATCATAATTACCCCTTGCTTCTTTGTTGTATTGTTGTAGGTCATTGTGCCTATGAATACCCAAAGAGAGAGAAACCGGGACTATTATATTCACGTGTTAATCTTCCTCCTTTTGTTTTAACAACTAAAAATTAAGACGGATGGAAAAGATTGATCAATATAAGTTTAAAATAATCATCTTCTATCGGTTTCGTGTAGGTCTTTTTTCTTTTATTTGTTTCGAGTTATGGTTTAATATTTCCAAAATTGTGACATTATTTATCTCATAAAGAGACACAATTGAAGAAATTTCTTCATCATTATCATCATCGGATGAAGAAGAGGAAGATGAAAAGGAATTGAGCAAAAGATAATTTGAAGGATTCATTTCTATGGGAATGTTGAAGAAGGGAATGAATGATGTAGGTTATTTATAGAATATTTTGCTTGTAATTTAATTTAGCGGGAAGAATTAAAATGGGGAGGGCATGCATTTTTGGAGGGATTGAAATCTTGAGAGGGATAGAGGTTTTGGAGGGAATGAGACAGAAATGGGAGAGGATTACATGTTTGGTGGAAACAATTAATAAAAATGAGTTTTGGGATAATAAGGAATTTTTTTAAAAGAATTGAGAAAATATTTGAGTTTACTCATTGGAGTGCTCCATAACAAATCAAGCTTTTGATTCAAATTAAGACTCAAATTTGAGTCATGGTTGGAGATGTTATTAGACGGCCATTTTTCAGTAAATCGAGTCAAGATTTGAACAAAAAAAGAAACTTTAGAATGTTGACCATAAGATTTCTCACTGGGGAGAGGGAGAGAGAGAGAGAGACGTGTAGAGGTCTAAAGAAAAATAATAATTTCTTTTTCAAAACAATATTTTGGGTAAATTAAATGAAAGGTTAGTTGTTGAGCGACACACTTCTGAACAAAATAACTTCCATTTGCACCACTCGAATAAAGACTATATTAGGGCATGTTTGTTTGAAGTACAGAGTTTGATCAGATTACATAATTGATTTTATTTTAGGGTTAATTGCATTGGAGGTTCCCAAAATATGAGGTTTGTCTCATTTTGATCCTTAATGTTTCAATTGCATCATTTCGATCATCGAAGTATTGAATATATTTTCTACAAGTGGATAACGTCCACATTGCTAACGATTTTTTATCATAAACTTGTCACGTAATACCTAAATATGGATAAAAAATAATTTTGATAACTCTTAAACAAAATTTGAGTACCTCTTGACAAAAAAAATGTGTTATATGGGTAGTTTTTGACCAAAATTTAAATAGCTTATGATCAAAACTGTGCAATTTTGGTAAATATTTAACCAAATTCGAGTAAAAATTTAGTCAAGAGTTATCTAAATTATTATTTTTTTCCATATTTAAGTGCCACGTGACAAATTTATGATAAAAAAATCTTTAGCAATCTAGACACTGTCTGCTTAAGGGACCATATATAAAGATATTCAATATTTAAAGGACTAAAATGATACAATTAAAATATTGGAGATCAAAATGAGACATATTAATTTGATAAAAAAAAAAGCACAATAAATCAATGCATAAATATTTGGTTTATAAGGACATTTTAATCTTTTTCAATTTTAATACCAATAATGCCTCATTTAGTACTACCTATTGTATGGTATTGGTTTATACAAAATATGAGGGTGTTAAATGCCACATTAGTATTGGTTTATACTGGGACTTGTATCTTGATCCAAATTAACTTGGTAGTAAATGATAATTAGACTAATTTAGTCCAATTTTATCCTTTAATATCCCAAACAACACATGCCCTTAGACTATATACTCACCAGTGGGGTTTTAAACGAGTTGAGTAGCTTAGTCTTGATATTTTTTTTGGGTGGGGGAGGGGGAGGGGGGATTTGAACCCCTGATCTTAAGAAGGCAAAGTCTTCACAAGGTAAGGAGTATTGATGGACCAAATGCTTGTTGGTAGCTTAGTCTTGATTGAGCTCAAACTTTGCTCATTCAAATTATAAACTAAATTGAATTTGATTAGATTTCTAAACTCATTTTGCAAGTAATGTATAACTCTGCTTGAATAGGCTCAATTTAAAAAAGTCTAGTTTATAAATATTTCTAACATTATTTCCAAATAATTTTTATCAAAAAAATGAATAATCCCAAATTTATATTCAAATAGCTGTAGATGTTAAGCACCTCTTTTCCTATTTTCTCTAATAGGTTTTTGGGAGTTTTGAAATTTTAGGTTTTGACGCTAAAATTGATTATAAAAATTTCAAGATTTTTTTTTTTGGAGAAATTGATTATATTAGCATTGAATAATAAATTCTAGGATTAAATTTTATTTTATTGTTGTCGAGAAATCAACTCTTTGTCTTAAAGGCTCTCAAGCTTGTCTCGAGTTATGTTTGAGCAAGAATATTAGGTTTTGGCCTGAATTGAACTCCGTCATTCACAATGGAGCAAAATTTAATCAAACTGAAGCTTGATAAACTTGGCTCAATTTGTACTCCTACCAAACTTGGTTCAATTGAACACTTTAACATAAAAGGACCATATTTTCAAGTGCAAAAAGAAGTCATTTCTTCACCCATTCATGTTTTCACTATACTATTATAGATGATTTTCGTCTGTTTCATCATCAAAAGAGTCAAGTATAAAAAGACACTACATCACTGCATAAAATGTATAGGATAAAAATCACTCTAATCAAAGTAAGGAATGCCAAATATTCACAAGACAAAACAAATAGGATTAATATTCAATAGTAAATCAAACTAGTGTAATTTGACACTGCTAAAGATATATGTTAAACATTATGGTTAGAACATATCGTATTCACAACATGATAGTTAGGACAAACAAAAGGAAAGCTCATACCATCTCTTCATCACCTATTTCATCTGACCTAAACACTACCACCGCCACAACATCCATGCAAATTGCCTTGATTCACATATTGACCCCTTGTTTGTTGTCGATAGAAAGAAGTGGCTTTACTTCAAAGTAACTCCTCCATTTTCAAGTACCCTAGTTGACTTTTGAAGAACCTCTGGTTTCAAAAATTTCACTTCTTATCGAAACTAAGCTTATCCAAGAAAAGGGACTAAAGTAAAAAGAGAAGGGGAAAAGGCAAGAAATAAGAAAAAAAAATTAGAACAAGAAACTACGACTCCATTGACTGACAACTAGGCCTAACATACTACCCCAACAAAAACTTAGGCCTAACAACCAATGTAAGGGCACTGGCTAATCTGGAATGTATTTTTGTCTAGAAAAAGATCAAAAGTTCATCAAAAGAAAAGAAAATTGCCTAAAGAATTTGAAGGGAGCTTTCAACTTCTTCTTCAAAGGAGACCACAAAATCAGTGACTTTAGTGAGAGATTCAATCATGTTTATCGAGTAATGCTATTAGAGCAACTCTAAGGATGCTAGTTAAAATAGCTAGACAAAATATGCCTTTATATTACACTCTATTTTAAAGAGTCACTTGCACTAGTTCACTCCAACAATGCTCTCTATTTTAACTAACTACTTCAAATAACTATTAATAATTAAAATCTAAAATGCTACGTAGCATGCCACATCATTGCCATATTGATGACATCACCTAATGACGTGTCATGCCACGTCATCAAAATTTCAAATTTTGAATTTTCCAACAGTCATATTTGTAATGGTTATATTTTAGCAATGGTCATATTTTTTGATATGTATAAATAGGACCTTCACCCTCTCATTGCCATACACCTCAAATCTATTTATTGGCATTGCCCTCTTCTTTATTTTTATGCTATGGCTCGCCATCCGGCAATCAAGATGATTCTTAATGATTTTGACTCCAATAATGAATTTGAGATGTTAAAGATTTTTGCTATGGAAATGAACTAAGTAGCGAGAAAAGCTCTGGATTATGTCGTGGTTCCATTCAAGGTCATTCAGTTATTTTTCGTAATCGAGTTCAAGGACACAACATATTTTACCGTAATTATTTTGCTGAATCGCCTATTTATCCCCCAAATTTATTTTTGAGGGGGTTTCAAATGAATCTAGCCCTTTTCCTTCATATTTTATTCATGATAGAAGCTTATGATCCATATTTTATCCAAAAAAAAAATGCTACTGGGATTACTAGCTTGTCTTTCTTTCAAAAGATGACCGTCGCTATAAGGATACTTGCTTATAGAGTTTCAATAGATGTTGTTAATGATTATGTGAGGATGGTGAAAGCACAACAATAGCAAGTCTAAAAAGATTTGTGAGGGCGGTAATAATAATTTTTTTCGATGAATACCTCAGGTCACCAAACAATGATGACATTGCTAGATTATTCGCAATGGGTACCAATCGTGGGTTTCTTAGTATATTGTGTAGCATTGAATGTATGCATTGGAAATGATAGAACTGTCCAACAACATGGAAATGTATGTACTTTGGTCACGTCTATGAACCAACAATTATTTTGGAGGCGGTGGTTTCATACAATCTTTTGATTTGACATGCCTTTTTGGGTTACCTGGATCCCACAATGATATCAATGTGCTAAAGCGCTCTTTAATTTTTTCTCTCATTTCAGAAGGTCAGGCTCCTCTGGTTAATTTCTCAATAAACGAAAGCGATTATACAATGAGATATTATCTTTCTGATTGTATATATTCAAAATGGGCAACATTTGTCAAAGCAATTCCATCTCCAACAGGTAATAAACAAATAGATTTTGCAAAATCTCAAGTCAGCTAGAAAGGATGTTGAGCAAGCACTTGGAGTGCTCCAAGCACAATTTGCTATAGTGCGTGGACCAGGACATTTCTGGAGACTTGAAGTGCTTAAGGATTTTATGAAGGCATGCATAATGTTATATAACATGATTGTTGAGGATGAATGTGATGCTAATGAGTTGAACTTTAGTTATGATACAATAGATGAGAGTTCTACTACCACAGTGATACCTGAGCGGAGTTTAAAACTGCTCCAATTTACTCATACTCAACATTGCATTAGAGACAAAGAAACTCATTCCAAACTCCAAGCTTATATAGTCGAGCACTAGTGGAATATGCATGGAAACTTCCTGGCACTAGTTAAGAAAATGTTATTACAATAGTTGTAGTATCATTACTACTACTTAAAAGTTGTTTGTATACTAATAAAAAAGAACTACATCTTCTTTCCCAGGATTTCCATTTGGCGGCGCTAAAACTATTCAGCTTTCAACGGAGGCATGCCACTCGTATCCATTGACATTATTCACTCTTCTTCTCTTAGTTGCTCCATTTGCATTCTCTCTTTTTCTTGTACTAGACGTTCTTTTTCTTGCACCAGATGTTCTTGTTCTTGAAGATAACATCTTTCAAATATTTCAAATTTCTTATCATTCATTACCTTTTTCTCTTCCTTAATCTCTTCTAACAGTTTCACAAGTGCAGAACTTGTTGCATCACCTTCAGGTTCTTTTCTTTTTGATTCTCTTAGTCACTCTTTCTTAGCCTTCCTTCCTAGTGGCTTGTCTAAGGCTACATATGACCCATGATCATCTCCTAAATTTACCAAGTTTGGTGTAAAAGGTGTAAAGCTACCGGGAGTTGCATTAGCTTTTTTTTTTTTTGCTTCTTTGACTGAGAATCTTCCATCTATTTTGGTTGATACCTTAACTCATTCCAACAATTTTCAAACTGAAAAGAAGATTTAAAGAGTTCCTTGTGCAACTCCTTGGCATCACGAATCTAAAAATTCTTACAAGAAAACTCATTATCATGTTATTAAAAATACACTTTTGCAAATCCAAAATATTCACTAATACCTTGTCTTTCTCCGTTAGACCACTTTGATTCAATCTTTCAATCTGTGTAAAGCACCCAAAAAATTTGTTGGTGGCAAACTTAATTGCCGACCAACGATTCATCAAAGATACTTGACTACGGCTATGACATGCCTTAGGTTTATACTCATTGAAGTACTCCCAAACCCTTGGCCACTATGTCTTTGATTTTTTCTCATTTCCTTGCATGGCACCCAAACTAATATTAAGCCGCATCGAGATTATCATAACGTCTTCCTCTACTGTAAAGTTGCCACCTTACTATGTTTTGGTGGTGGATTCTACTTGAGGAGATATTTGTGAAGATTGGCCTATAAACTTATCATCTAAGTTTGTTCTATCATTCATGAGATTGGTGCAATAAGCACCATGTTAGAATGGTTCCATAAGAAAAGCATATAATTCAACATGGCCACCATGCTAAAAATAACAAATAATTGTACATGGTACTATCAAAAAAATATTCAACTCTTGAAGAAATGATTCTTCTTTACAAAACTTCACAACTAAACATTACTAAAACCTAAGTGTTATTGGTATCTACTTGAAGCAAACAAGAACACTGATATGGTCTCACAGCTAATAAAACATTAGAAAAACCCATTTTTGTCTAAACTAGCTGCATCAAAGATTTTAATTTCCATAAGACTAAATCATCAATGGAGAACTGATGAACCAGTTAATGATATCATCATTTGCAAAATATACAACTTTTTTCTCAGAAGCTATGCAACCTATCGTACACCAAACACTACATTTCAATTAAGAAAGCATAAAGATCCTGAACTATTCACTTTTGCAACAATCCAATCTATAGTACACATCATGATCAAAATATACATACCTAGTTTTTAGCTTGTGAAAATTTTGCCTATGCTTTCAGATTGTTTTCAAAACCCAAAAAAAAAAAAATGTCAAATGAACTACTCAATGTAATTTTGGAGTCTAACCCATCATAAGCACAAGCAAATGTCAGCATGAAAAAGAAAATTCACATCAAAATTAGATTGTTCACGGTAAGGGAAATACAATTAAAAAAGAAGAAGAAAAGATCAATCTTTTTCAATGCAAATTAACAAAATAAAGAGAACCTTAAAAATCAAATCTATAATACCACCATTGGAGAGAAAACAATCAAAGCTAAACAACATAATACCCTGATAAAAATAGAATAGGGCAAATTGTCAAGAAGAGTTGAAGGGGTTTTACAGATTTGGGCACTAGGGTTTCTGTCGGCTCAGGTTGGTTAAAATCGATACCCCCATCCAGATAAGTCACACCATATGTCCATACAGAGAGTAATTCTCACAAAACATATATATATAATCACCAATTAACTTTTAGAATACTTCACCTGAATAACTCACACACACACACACACACACACACACACACACACACACACACACACACACACACACACATATATATATATATATATATATATATATAGAGAGAGAGAGAGAGAGAGAGAGAGAGAGCTCCATACCTAGGTGAGGAAGCCTTGGAAGAAGACGATGAAGCCACAACAAGAAGATGATGAAGCCTCTGATGAAAACAATGAAGTCACAGTCGAAGCAAGAAGAATAGAAAATTGGCGCAAAAGAGCAAAGTATCGAGTGAGTTTTGCTCGTCAGAAGTAGTGAGTGAAAAGAGAATGAGGTAAAATAGCTAGGGGATAGAGAGTTCATTAGAGAGAAATCTTAGACTCTGACTCTTCAAAATAGCTAAGATAAGGTTTTTAAAGAGAAGTGCTCTTATGACCTAAAAAATTGAACTAACTTTTTGACCCAATGATATCTCAAGTAGAGTCTTAATGAAGAAGTCTAAGAGTTACAATTACAACAATACCATTAAACCACGCTACTGCCACATCATTAAGTCCAAAAATAATAATTCGCACTATAGATGTGTCGTCCAAATAATATTTCGTTTTGCTTGGGTTTTGTTCAACTATACATGCAAATACTGAAGTTTTGAAAGAAAGGATATTTCTCGACAATGCAATACCATTTATATAAAAAAAACCCAAGCTTTTTACTAATCAAGGGTAGTTTGGAAAAATATTCTCAAATCCAGGTTATTTTGAAAGTATTTCCCAAACTCAAGTAGTTTTTTAAAAACATCAATCTAACAAACGTCTTTGGCTTAAAAACGTTAGTCAAATTGACGTCTTTAACTTTAAAAAACTCATTCAATCAAGTATAGCTTCGATATAAATGTCATTTGGACTGCATTTTCAGGCTTAAAAATGTCAGTCTAACCAAAATTTTTGACGCCATCAATCTCTCTTCTTCTCCCATTTTTTTGTTCCCCAAAATTTCCCCTATCTTTTGAACACAAACCAGAGATCCACCACTCCCAAATCCACCACAAATCCACAACATCCAGTTACTCAGCCAACCCCAGTGACAACGCATTCTATTTTGGCAAGCCCTCATTGACGCATTGAAGTCGTGGAATCCACCATCACCAGTAGCACTCCAGCACCACCACCAGCACTCCACCACTACCAACACTCCTCCATCACGCTAGCACTCCCTCCTTCACTGGTACTTTATCTCTATCTCCCACTTTTCTCCCCCTCGCTCACTAGTACTACACATTACTTTGATATATTTAGAAGAATTTCTCCCCTTATCATGTCTGAAATGGAGCTTAGCATATTTTCCCCCAAAACATTAGGACTTGTCTATATTGTAACAATATATGGACTATTTAAATGGTTGTTTTTAGTTTAACTTTTGTTTGTTTTGCTTTATATAATTGAAAAAAATTGCTCACAATTTTTAAAGGAAGGCCGTGGAAAAGAAAATTGTCGTTGTTGCAGGCCTTAAATTTCAGAGAAGTTGTAAATATATGTGAGTTATGTGGTGATATTTGATTTTAAGGTGAAATGCAACAGTATTAAACCACAAGGATAACATGAATTTGAAAGAAAAAAGAATGATGTATGTGACGCCCCAATTTTCAGGGATCTCGATTAACCCGTTGATCACCCTTCTACCCGCGGAATAACCCATGACATCACTTAACTCGATAACACGTAGTAATAACCCATCCACCGAGGTCCATAACTTAAACAAAATTTGGACATAGCCTTCTTTGCATGAGTAGCTCTACCCAACACACACAACCTGTGCAATCCTAATCATTGACCACATTGGGTCACAACGTCAACTTTCAATCAATATAGCATTGAATACCAACATCCACACATTCATTTCGTTCACAAAAGAATAATGTCCATGAGAGTCTCATTACAGGCCTTTCTCAAAATACAAGTTTTGCACTTAAATTATACAAGGTCAAATGTAAATATATACAAGGGACTACAAAATATAACTCAAGAGCCACAACCCAACTCTGCCGTCAATACGGGCCCAAGTAAGGGTTGTTAGCGGAAGCCTGTCCAACACCTAAAATATATTATCATAAAGGGTGAGCCATACTCAATAGGGTATCTCCTATGGAGATCACTTCTAGCCCAGATGTATAAGAAATGTCATATGCAAATCATCATGTCAAACATCCATTCAAACACATAGATGAATGCTATAATTTCATGCTATGTCATGAGATAAGAACTCACGCATACAATGTAAACCAAGCCCCTACCGGCTCCCATAACACATGCTATTCCATGCGTATACATTCAAGCACTCTACACCCCTGTCACTGATGTTAGACAACCAATGACTACTTGATGAAAATCTGTGTCTTTCTTGGGTAGCTATTTATGGACTTTCACCAATGGTCACCTAACCGATATAATATCTATGAACTTACACCAACGGTTCCACGTACACCGACACACTTTATGGCCTCAATATCAATGGGAGTGCGTATCCAAAATTATCGGGTCTTGCACCCGAGGGAGATTCTAGGCCTTCTTGCTAATCCTGACATATTTTTCAATGCAAACTCGTGTGATTCAGCTAAACCTAGGTCCAAATTTTTTGAGCCCACGTATCAACCCACCAAGAACGGTGTATGATTAAAAACATGCACACACACACACACACACTCATGTCAGAAGCCCACGAATGCAATGGTACCCGTGCATATGCATATATAATGTATACTTGTAATTCATATCATCATGCCCATCATATCATAAAACATATAATAAACATGTCCATTTTCTACAAACATTCATTAGCATGTCATTATGTGATTTCAATCCAATAACATATTTGAATTTCTAAGCATTTTATCAAACACTTAGTAGGCACAAAGATGTAAACACATAGCATGCCTAAACAATCCATTTCATCAAACCCAAATCAAGCAAGAAATGGTTTTAACATGTTCTCATAACCATTTTCTATTTCCTAGATACACTAGGTGTGAGCTAACACATGAGATTTTACCCCTATAGCCCTACCCATTTCATAGCACCACTATAGGTTGAAAATAAACCTAGATAGGAGAGAACCCTATCTCTTGTAGTGTGAGCCCTCGTAGTAGAAATCCCAAACAAATCTTCCAAGCCTTAGCCCCCAATTCTCGTCTTTGAGATTTTTGGAAAAAAGCACAATCTTTGGTGGTTGCGTACCTCTTATTTTGTAGAGAAACTTTAATTCTTAGTTCAAAGCGATCCAACGGTCAAATCTCCGCGGATCTAAGAAGGAAGATGGAAGGGAGGCTTTCTCTTTTCCTTTCTTTCTCTCTTCTCCCTCTCTCTCTCTATCGACTGGCCTATGGGAAGAAAATGGGTGAAAACCCAAGACTTTTCCCTTTTTGTACTTTGTAATTTACTTGGCCCTTGTTGCGCCACACGTCCCACTTTAACTGGTCTAATTTTATTTTAAATCAATTAAATCTCACCCTGCTTTAAGTTTCTTATATTTTTATTGAACTAACTTTAAATTATTTTTTTGATCCCGCGAATAAAATTTGATCGCGATAATTTTAGCCACGCGATATCTAATCGCATCGTAAAATGTAAAAAATCTGGTTGTCTCAGAATTCAACAAAAATTATTTGGGTAACTAGATTTCACAATAAAAATCTAACAGTAAGGTTTGTTTTGTCATTCGAGTTCTAAAAAAATTTAGATTTTCAACCCGTACCGTAACAATTAATTACAGTTTTGTTTTTTTTAATTAAGTTTTAATTTTTTTGAGTTTCACATTCTCCCCCTCCCCACTTAAGGGAATTTTGTCCCCGAAATTGCACACATGTGCAAATATAAAAATAAAATGCAAATGTAACAAGTCATATACAACTTTATGACCACAAGAAATATACCTCCATCCTCAAATAGGAATAAAGAGGTAGTGCGAATAGTGTCATCACGCTCCCATGTCGCCTCCTCCATACCACAGTGCTGCCACAACACCTTTACTAGCATCACAGTCTTGCCACACAAAATATGATCTCGTTTATTCATAATATGCACCAGTCCCTCCTTGAAGGTCTCATTTGTATCAACAACTAGCTCACCCCAATCTACCACATGTGTAGGATCGGAGTGTATCAAGACTGTGAGACTAGCCCCATTTCCCTTAGTCCCATTTCAACATCTCTAACCCTAGAGAGTCTTAGAGAGTAAGAAAGAAGGAGAGAAACACAAGATCAAGGGGAATTTTCACATTGAAGTGGATGAAATCTTCTAAATTTCTTACAAAACTATGAAAGCGGGTAGGGGTTTTTTCCTAATCTTGTCAATTGAGCCTAGGGTTTATATATATGTATGTTTTGACTCTTAATCATAGATATTTGTTATGGAATCCTTGTTTTTTGATGTTCTTTCAAATCTTACCATGTTTTGAGTGACGTTATGGTTTGATAGCCATAAAATTCATGTCCTTGATGCCAAAACCTAGTTTTTCAAGAAATAGAGATTTTTCTCTTGATATTCCTTTGTTCTTGATTTATAAACAGTAGAGCTTTGTTTGAACACTAAAAATTATATATTTGATGATCTTTTGCTTATTTTCTTAAATTATTCCATTGAAAAAAATACATGGGAATTGGGGGTTCTTGATTTACTTGTGATTTGAGAAATAGGTTTGGTATTGTATCTCTTGTGTGATTGTTTGGAAGAACATGGGTGACCATTGACCGGGTATCGTAGAGTGGGTAGATGCATTTCTTACTTCGTGTGGGTTTGAAGGTTCCCTACCACTCGTAGTGGGGTTGGTGTCTTGCGAGGACCAAACCACTATTCGCTCATGTGGTATTGAGGCTGAGGGTTAGTATACTATTCCTAGGTTGCATCCTCACTGTTGATGCGTCAGTATACGCCCTTCCTAAAATTGTATATCCTTACGAGGATTGGGTGTGTGTGTCTGGGCCAAGATATTCTCAATGTGTATTCATGCAAAGTCTTACTTCCTACCTGAGATACATAATGTGGGTAATGGTACAATATGGTTAATGGTACAATTGGGGATAATGATACAAAATTTTTGGAAATGATATATAATGTTGGAAATGGTTCATTGTTTGTAAGTTGGTTTTACTTTATTTAATTTATTGATATCGCATAAACTTGAGATCGGGTAAACTTTCACTGTTTTCTTTCAAAAATTATATATGATATTTGTAAAATGAGACCGATGATTTTTATATATTTTATAAACCTTGTTCAAGCTTGGGAGGATTTTCCTATAGAGCTTAGTGCTCACCCCCTATAAACAACATTTTCAAATTTTGGTCTAGAAGAAGTGCTCGGAGTTAATGAGTAGGTAGTTTGGGAAGCTCAATTGAATGGAAGCGTGGATCCCGAGGGGGATGTATGGAGTTGCTCTCTTTATGTCCTAGACTAGGAGATGCATTTTGAGACAATGTATAGATGATATTTTATTTATTCCGCTGCAAGGTAAATGTTTGATTTTTGGATTTAATTGCCATAGTTTGGCATATTATTTTGGATGATGCTTTGATTATTATGGATGATGAATGAAAATTTGTTTCTTCATGAATTTTATTAGTTGCTCTCATGATATGAATGGTTATAAAATGTAATGCCTTCCAAAGTGAATTTTGGGGTGTTAAATTTGGTATCAGAGCTTAGGAATGAGGTCTTACATAGGAGCTGTAGGTTATGGATTACCACTAGAGAGGTAGGACTAGGTTGAATGAATTGTTGACTTAAATATTATACAAGCCTTATGCTTTGGATTAAAGTGATAGTTAGGGTGTCTAGTATATTAAAAAAATTAAATTATAAATTGATGTGCAGGATGAACATTGAACATGAACGCAGACATGGACGTGAATATGGGCGTGGGCATGGAGGTCAAGCAAACCCACCACCACCACCACCTCCTTCACCTCCTGATGCCATGAATGACATTTATCAATGCCTAAGGGAACTAACCACTCTAGTACAACACTAGAATGGAAACAACAACCACAACGAGGAGTTTCAACCATTAGCACCTGTACTTGCTAACGGGGACAAGAACAAAAGGATGATAGTTCTTAGAGAATTTTTGAGGCAATGCCCACCTACTTTCCAAGGAAGCTCTCACCCTTTGTAGGCGGATAAGTAGATTCACTGGGTGAAGAAAATGTATGATAGCAATGGGAGTTGCCGAGGATCTACGGTTCGGCCTAGCTACATATCTACTGGAAAGGGAGGTAGATCATTGGTGGGATTCGGTGAAAAGAAGGAGGAACACTAATGATTTTACCTTGGAGGAGTTTGATTAGGTCTTCCAAGATAAGTATTTTCTTGAATTGGTCAGGGATAAAAATGAGTGCAAATTTCCTGGATCTCAGACAGGGTAGCATGACAGTGGTGGATTATGAGAGAAAGTTTGATGAGCTATCTTGCTATGCCACGCAATTGATCTCTACTGAGGCCAGGAGGGCTAAATGATTTGAGTAGGACTTGAGGCCTGCCATAAGGGAGAAGTTTATGGCTTAGAAGATTTGGGACTATGGGGATCTTGTTGACAAAGCTGCACTGGTGGAGAGAGACACAAAGGACAACCAAAGATGACATAACTTTATGAGGGGAGGTCCGATCAATACCGGTGCTAGTAGTAATGGGGTGTAGAGGGTGGCACCATACCGTCGCCCAGACCAAGTGGTTGGACAGAGATTTCAGACAGCTCGAGGAGTAGAAGGCTTATCGGAGAGGGTAGGAGTAGACCCACAAGCCTGCTTTGCATGTGGAGGTTTGGGGCATATTCGGAATCATTGTCCGATCTTTCCACCCCAAAAGCATACCCTGATGGTCGAACAAGTAAATGCAAATAAGTCACCACTACAGAAGCCACTACAACAGAAACTGTTATAAGCTATAACCCAAGGCGGTACCAATCAAGGAAGAGTTTTTGCTTTTACCCAACCGGAGGAAGATGTTTCCAATGCAATTATAGAAGGTATTGTGCTTCTCTATAATTCTTGGGCAGAATTTTGTTTGATCCGGGTGCTACTCATTCCTTCACATGCACTACATATGCTATTAAATTGGGATTAGAATTTAAGAATCTAGAACATGTTTTGCATATTGACATGCCTACGGGAGAATGGTTAGATACTAGAAGGGTGTGTAGAGGTTGTGTGCTTCGAATTGGGGAGCAAGAATTAATTGTAGACTTGGTTGCATTTGACATGAAGGGTTATGACATAATATTTGGGATAAAATTTTTGTCCACATTCCATGCGGTAATGGATTGTTTTGGTAAACAGATCTTATTTCAATTGTCGGGAGGGGTAGTTTTCAGTTTCATTAATGATCAGAATTCTTCTGACCCATTTCCCACTACGGATAATAGATTCTTGAAAGCTAAGGCAGGGGAGCCATTTGAGTTTCTTAGCCAGCTTAATGGGATATGATCGAGATAAATCTCAATCTAATGCGGTATTGATAGTGTCAAATTTTTTGGATGTCTTCCCAAATGAATTACCCGGTTTACCCCCACAGAGAGAGATTGAGTTTACGATTGATCTATATTCGGGAATTGAACCCATATCCATTGTTCGTTATTGGATGGCACCTTTGGAGTTGAAGGACCTAAAGAAACAGTTGAACCAACTATTGGCTATTGGGTTTATTCGTTTAAGCACTTCACCATTGGGAGCCCCGGTCCTCTTTGTGAAGAAGTATGATGAAACACTTCGGTTATGCATGAACTACTGAAGGGTGAATCGAGTGACAGTGAAGAATAAATACCCATTTCCACGAATTGATGATTTATTCGATTAGCTGATGGGTTCTAGGTATTACTCCAAGATTGATCTTCGTATAGAGTACCATCAATTGAGGATCAAGGAGGAGGATATTCCTAAGATAGCTTTCTGTAGCAAGTATGGTCATGTCGAATATACTATAATGCCGTTCGGATAGACTAATGCTCCTACAGCCTTTATGGATTTGATGCATAGAGTATTCCGGCCTTGTATAGATTAGTTTGTTATTGTGTTTATTGATGACATATAGATCTATTCATAGACACAAGGGGAACATGAACACCATCTTTTGGTAGTGCTACAGACATTGAGAGAGCCTAAGTTATATGCTAAGATGAGTAAATGTGAGTTCTGGATGAAGGCAGTGAAATTCCTTGGTCCTGTTGTGTCGGAATAGGGTGTAGCTATTGACCTCGCAAAGATTGAAGTAGTGATGAAGTGGGAACCACCGAGGAATGTAACAGAAATACATAGTTTTTTGGGCTCATCTGACTACTATCGGAGGTTTATGGAAGGGTTCCCAAAGCTAGCAATGCCAATGACCTGCCCTACAAAGAAGGAGGAAAGCTTCTTGTGGACCCAAGAGTGTGAACTAGCCTTTCGCACCTTCAAGGAAACGTTGACAAAAAATCCTATCCTCATTATTCTGAGTAGTGGGGAAGGATACGAGGTTTACACAGATGCTTCGTTACAAGGCTTAGGATGTGTGCTAATGCAGGGAGGTAAGGTAGTTGCTTATGACTCAAGACAACTAAAAATTCATGAGCAGAACTATCCCACTCACGACGTAGAGCTAGCTGCTGTGGTTTTTGCTCTTAAGTTGTGGAGGTGTTACATGTATGGAGAAACTTTTCAAGTGTTGTTTGATCATAAGAGCCTTAAGTATATATTCACACAGAAAGACTTGAATCTTTGGTAAAGAAAGTGAATTGAATATCTAGAAGATTACGATTTCACACTCAACTACCCATTTGGGGAAGGTTAATGTAGTAGCAGATGCACTTAGCAGGAAGTCTTGGGGTGAATCAATGTGTTTGTAGTTAATAGGTAGAAGATGATTGAGGCTTTGGAGGAATTTGATCTACGCGTGGATAGACAGAAGGCTTGACCATGCTTGTTTAATCTTGTAGCTCAACCAATTTTCTGAAAATGAATTGTGGAGTTGCAACGATTAGATATAGAGTTGGGAACTATCTGGGGTATATTGGAGAGGAATAAGGTTGTTGAGAACTGGTCTATACATGATGATGAGTTATAATTTTGTGGAAGACTATGTGTACCAAACAATGACCAAGTAAGGGAAGAAGTGTTGGGTGAGTGTCATCGTTCAAAATTCTCCATACATCCGGGTAGTACTAAGATGTATAGAGACATGAAGCGTCAATATTGGTGGAAAGTGATGAAACAATACATGGCTAAGTATGTTGCAAAGTGCGTGGTCTGTCAGCAAGTGAAGGTGGAGCATCAAAAACCCAGAGGATTACTACAGTCCTTACCTATCCCAGAGTGAAAGTGGGATCACATCACCATGGATTTCGCTTTTGATTTTCTACGAACATCACGAGGGCATAATGCCGTATGGGTCATTGTAGATAGACTCACCAACTCTACTCATTTCTTGAGTATGAAGACCACTGACACTTTAGAGACCTTGAACAAGCTTTATATTTGTGAGACTGTTATATTACATGGAGTTCCAATCTCTATTGTTTTGAATCATGATTCTCATTTTGTGGTGTAATTTTTGCACAGTCTACAATGAGCTATGGGGATAGAGTTGTACTTTAGCACTGCCTTTCATCCTCAAACGGATGGCCAATCCGAGAGGGTGATACAAATTTTGGAGGGTTATGTTACGAGTTTGTGTGTTGGACTTCAAAGGAAGTTGGAGTGATCATTTGCCATTGGTGGAATATGCACATAAAAATATTTTTCAATCTAGCATTGGCATGGAACCTTATGAGGCATTGTATGTGAGACCATGTAGGTCCCCGACTGGTTGGTCAAAAGTTGGAGAGAGTAGTATGTTTGGGTCATAAATTGTTCGAGAGACTACTGAAAAAATTCAACTAATTAGGGAAAGACTACACACGGCACAAATTAGACAAAAAAGTTATGCAGATAGAAGAAGAAGACCCTTGGAATTCCAAGAGGAGGACTATGTGTTCCTTAGGGTGTCGCCCCAAAAGGGAGTGTTTAGATTTGGCAAGAAGGGAAAATTAGCCCCAAGATATACCGGACCATTTGAAATGATCAAAGCGGTGGACAAAGTTGCGTATCAACTTCGGTTACCAGTCCAGTTGTCAAGGGTACATGACGTGTTCCACGTGTTAATGTTAAGAAAGTGTTAATCAGAAACAACGCATGTTGTGGATTTGGAAGGAATTGAAATTTAAGATGGAGCAACATATGAAGAACAACCTGTGGAGATTCTTGATACCAAGGAGAAGGTGCTTTGCAATAAAGTAATCCAACTAGTGAAAGTTTTGTGGCAACATTATGGGGTGGAGGAAGCTAGCCGGGAACCAGAGCTGGAGATGTGAGAGAAGTTCCTTCATTTGTTCTCTACTTAAGATAAGTTTCGAGGATGAAACTTTATTTAAGGAGGGTGGATTGTAAGCCCCCACATTCTTGTTTTTATATAATAACGTAATGATTTTGAAATGCTAATATATGTAGTGAGGGAAGAAAGAACTATATAGGTTGAAAAAGTAGAAGTTAGGAAGTGTTTCGGAGTTAAAATACATTTTTGATAGAACTTGGGTAGAAAGAATATTGACACTGCCTTAATATTTGGACCATAACTATTTACCCTGATGTCAGTTTGATCTGAATTTTTTAAAGTAGACACTAAAATTCTAGGGCTACAAAAGAGTATTTACGAAAATATTCCAAATCAACTTCTAAATAGGTCAAAACTTCACTGGAAGTTTCAGCAAAAACTGGAAGTCCATTCGAATGTGAATCTATGTTCAAATGACAGTGAGTCCCAGTACTTTGGTGTCTGCAGAGCTCTGGTGGAAAACTAAAATTACTGGGAGCAACTAACGTTCGAACGTGAGGCAGTAATTTGCACTACTAACGTTTGAACGCCATAATACGTTCGAACGTGAGTTACGATTCTGAGTTTCAGATTCACGCATAGGGGATTGTTTCTCCTACTATAAATACTTTAGGACACTTCCCTTAGCCCCATTTCAACATCTCTAACCTTAGAGAGTCTTAGAGAATAAGAAAGAAGGAGAGAAACACAAGATCAAGGGGGATTTTCACATTGAAGTGGTTCAAATCTTCTAAATTTCTTACAAAACTACGAAAGCGTGGTAGGGGTTTCTTCTTAATCTTGTCCATTGAGCCTAGGGTTTATATTTATGTATGCGTTGACTCTTAATCATAGATATTTGTTATGAAATCCTTATTTGTTGATGTTCTTAAATATCTTACTAGGTTTTGAGTGAAGTTATGGTTTGATAGCAATAAAATTCATGTCCTAGATGTCAAAATCTAGTTTTTCAAGAAATAGAGATTTTTCTCTTGATATTCCCTTGTTCTTGATTTAAAAACTCTAGTGCATTGTTTGAACACTAGAAATTATATATTTGATGATCTCTTGCTTATTTTCTTAAATTGTTCAATACATGGGAATTGGGGGTTCATGATTTACTTGTGATTTGAGAAATTGGTTTAGTATTTTATCTCCTATGTGGTTGTTTGGATGAACATGGGTGACCATTGACCGGGTATCATAGAGTGGGTAAGTGCGTTTCTTACTCTGTGTGGGTTTAAAGGTTTCTTATCACTCATAGTGGGGTTGGTGCCTTACGAGGACCAAACCACTATTCGCTCACGTGGTATCGAGGTTAAGGTTAGTATACTATTCCTTGGTTTGATTGTCACTGTCGATGCGTCGGTATACGACCTTCCTAAAGTTGTATATCCTTGCGAGGATTGGGTGTGTGTGTGTGGGCCATGATATTCTCAATGTGTATTCATGCGAAGTCTTACTTCCTACATGAGATACATAATGTGGGTAATGGTACAGTGTGGTTAATGGTACAATTGGGGATAGTGATACAAAATTGTTTGAAATGGTATATAATGTTGGAAATGGTTCATTGTTTGAAAGTTGGTTTTACTTCTTCATTTAATTTATTGATAATGCATTAACTTGAGATGGGGTGAACTGTCACTATTTTCTTTCAAAAGTTATATATGATATTTGTAAAATGAGACCGGCGGTTTTTATATGTTTTCTAAACCTTGTTTGAGCTTGAGAGGATTTTTCTACAGAGCTTAGTGCTCACCCCCTACAAACAACATTTTTAGATTTTGGTCTAGAGGAAGAGCTCGGAGTTGATGAGCAGGTAGCTTGAGAAACTCAATTGGATGGAAATGTGGATCCCGAGGGGTATGTCTAGAGTTATTCTCTTTAAGTCCTAGCCTACGAAATGCATTTGGAGACAATGTATGAATGATATTTTGTTTATTCCGCTGCAAGATAAATATTTGTTTTTTAGATGTAATTGCTATAGTTTGGCATATTATTTTGGATGATGCTTTAATTATTATGGCTGATGAATGAAAATTCATTTCTTCATGGATTTTATTAGTTACTCTCATGATATGGATGATTATAGAATGTAATGCCTTCCAAGGTGGATTTTGGGGCATTACAGGTTTGGTATTAGTGCTTAGGAATTAGGTCTTTGCTTGGTAGTTTCCGTTGTATTCCCTAATCTCCGCACATCATCCCTGAAGATGTATAATGTATGTGTGGAAGGGAGTGTCACTCTCCCTTGAAATGTGAATCATGTTGAAGGTGATTTTGGTAGAAAGGGTAAAGAGTAAAAATCTTTGTTGTTTGAAGTTTGGTTTGTGATTGTGTTGTGATGAAAATGAAATGGGAAACGAGTGTTGGCTAATCCGAAGGGTTCACTCCAATGAGAATACCAAGTCAACTCGAAACCTTCCTCCAATAGAGCCTAGATGTAAGATTGATTCATGGGAAGTGAGGGACGAGATGGAAGTGAAGATCTAAGCATAACCCATGACAAGTCTACGGGATATCAGAGACTCACAATCCTGTCCACACTCAACCCAGTCAAATCGAACCATCATACTCTGAGAGGAGGAAAGAAAATGAGTTGAAATGACACACCCAAGAGGAGGTCTCCCTTGGATTAGACAACTAAAAATCTTAGCTACTCATACTTAAAGTAAAAACAACAATGTAATGAGAAGACATTATAAAGAAATGAAGATTGGAGCTAAGTTAATGCAAGAAAACATAGACTATAGGAAATTGCATTTAATACCCATCTTAAAGCTTGAAAATGAAGAACTTCAAAGCATTAATGGTGAAAGCTAAAATGAAAGATTAAACTTGAAATGAACTTGCAATGAATAGCATTAAAGACATTAAATGAAGATTATAAGGTTCTTACAAGGGATTACAAGACAATGTATGGAAGAAAATGCAAAAATATTAACTTCTCTCTCTAGCACTATTCATCTTCTACCTTAGACTCTCTCTCTCTCTCTCTCTCTCTATATTCAATGTATTCTCTCTAATGTTCCATAATGGAGTCTCCTTTCTTCCAAAAACGTCCATGGAGTGTCCCCAAGCCTGAGTGATGTGATTCCAATCATAGGGGGTTGAAAGGGATGGAATGGTGCAGGCTAGGACAAGCCTAGCCTTTCTCTCTTGCCATGCCTCTTCTCTCTCCTCCTCATTATTGCAATGGCCTTCCAAGTCCAAGTAGAGGTGAGGGGAGGCTCCTAGACGTGTAGGGGATGTTAGGGGACCTATTGGAAAGTGTAAGTGGGATCCCCAAATAGTAGAGCTTGAGTTGCAGGCTGTCTGAGCAATCTGGGCAAAACCTTTCAGAAGGTCAACAGAAACCTTTCGAAAGGTATGTGTAGGAACAGTTAAATGAAGAAGTCAACAGGAAAAACCTTATGGAAGGTTCATTCTAGTAAATAAAACCTTCCGGAAGGTTTCACTCCAGTAGGCAAAACCTTCTAGAAGGTTTAATCTAGTAGACAAAACCTTAAGGACGGTTTTCAACCAATTTGAATTTTCTTGGTTTCTTCCCCCTCCAAACCTTCCTTTAAGCTACCCCCTCATTTTTATTGACTTCAAACACTTCAATGGGGGTTTAACTCATCTCATTTACCTCATTTTACCTGCATTCATGCAAAACTCCATCAAAACGAAGATTAAACGCATTCCTCCCCAATTTTATGACAAAAGCAAGTATAAAAGGCATATTAGCATACAATAAATGTCATATTTTTGTGTTAATCACACCCCCAACTTGAGCTTTTGCTAGTCCCTAGCAAACATTATTTCCAACCACAAGCTACAAATTAAAATAGAATCCATCCATAACATTCAAAATACACAAATCATATTACAATTGCAAAAATAGCTTTGGGCAGTTATTTAAACAAAAGAAATGTGGTATTTCATTGATCATTTCAAAAAGTTTTTTAAAACGGGTTCAAGTTCCAAACAAACGGCCAAAACCTAAAGATTCTTCTATCGACCGACACAGGAAACCCTAGCTATGTACAACCACAATTTAAAACAAAATATAGAAACTCCTCAATCATCATCCTCATCAAAAACATCCTCTTTCTCGGTCTCCGAATCCTTGGACTTGGACTCCTTATCCTTGTCGTCGTCGTCATCATGGACCTCAATTGTTGTGGAGGGCACTAGGGCAATGGTCGAGGGTCCAGCAGGAGGCTGTGTAGGTCCACCAGAGATAGGCTCACCTGAAAAATGTGTGTTGCAAGAGCCTCGTAATCATGATAGACATCGAGTGCACAGTGAAATCCAATGCATCCGTATGCTGTGGCATGGTACGGGTAAGAGCTGGTGTAGGTGCTGGTGCAGGAGGTGAAGGTGGTGAAGAAGATGTCCCAGCATTTGACGGCTGTGCCCTTGGAGCCCTAGCTCTCCCCCCCAGTCCTGAAAGCCCTTTTCTGACTGCTGGATTTCCCTATAGCTCTATTCTCCGGGGAGAGCAGAGCATCATGTGCATACATCTTCACAAGGTCTGAGCACAGAGCTTTGTGACCAGGCTACCAAAAGGGAGGTTTTCCTTTGGCTTTGCAACTGTGGCAAACTCCCGCATCTCCAACCAAATGAAATACGCCACGTCAATAGCAACTCCCGTCATAAAAACATGATAACACCAACTTCTCAATGTTCGGGTTCTTTTTCGAACCCCGGGGCATCAAGTTATAATGGAGAACCTTATTCATAACCCCGTACGCATGCTTGAGCCCCCCAACCAATGTCGTTCCCGTGAATGTGGTCGAGTCCTCATATGAGGGCCACATACCCCATCACCAAGGCAATCGTGGTAGGGGTCACCTCAAATGTCTTTCCTCTCACATTTGTCCTTAATTTTTCCCCGTCATCACCAAATACCAACAACTTTTCGTAAAATTCTCGACACAAGCCTAAATTGTACCCCTTAACTTCCTCAAACCATAACTTCAACCTCTATTGTTCAATAATTTTCATCACCTCATTTGTAGGTCCCGGTGAAGCTTTATCCATATAATGCTCACAAGTCACGCCCTTCTCCTCAATCCTTTGTTTTCGGGCATCGTGCTTGGCTTTGGTCCTTCTCTCTTGTCTCTCTTGGCCACTTGGGCCCTCCCCAACTCTCTTTCAAGAGCTAGAGCCGGTGGCTTGTGGGGAGTCAGGGGCCGTCCTCTTTGTGCGGGCCATGAGCATCAACAGTGTCCCCACAGAGAGAAAAATCAAAAGCATAACAAAAAGATTCTCCACCGGCTCAAAAACCTCCACGGGCATCCCATTCATTCTAGCCATCACAATGGAGTCAAGAGATTTGACAAAGAACAAAAATCGGTTTGAGAAAAGTTGGCAAAATGGAAACCTAGGGCTTGTGTAGAGCACTTGAAGATTTCAGCTAAAACCCTCTAAATTCAAGTCTTAATCAAGAGAAAGTAAGAAAATTGAACTTTGGGGGAAGTAATTTAAAGGTTAGAAGAGAGTAGGAGGAGAGAAGAGGGATTGAGATGATTTGATTTGGGGAAATGTGAAAAGTTTTTCGAAAAAATCTAACTTAAAACCCTCGTTTTTAGGTTTCAGGGCAAAACCTTCCAGAAGGTCGACAGATGCCTTCCGAAAGGTTTTGCTTACTGCCTATGTCAAAAATTTAAGTAGGAAAAACCTTCTGGAAGGTTTTGTTTTTGACTAAACCTTTCGGAAGGTTTTGCCTTATTCTGTAAAACCAATCCTTTGTTCAAAAATTCATATCCAAACCAATTCTCCTCAACTCCAAAACATTGTAACAGCTTTTCTAAGACATCTAACCTACCAAAAACTTGAACCACGCCTATGAACCACAATTGAATGATCATGCCCAAAGTCATTTCTGAAATTGCAACATGATTTAAGATTTTAATGTTTTAAAGGTACAAGACATGGATTCCTAATTCAAGCTAACAAAATGAGTACCCAAAATGCAAAAGATGAATTCAAATAGCATGGACATTCCTAAATCTCATCAAATATCGAAAGTTGAGCAATATTGCCCCATCCTTTAAGCAACATGCTACTTAACATGTCGTTCAATTGACGGAACCAAAAACACATGAGCAACACTATGACTTTAAATACTAGTCTAAAGTATGCACCTACACATTCATTTTCAAACTCGTGTGTGTGTGCAATGGACAAGTAGTTCAAGCATTTACACAATGGAATTCACATTCACACTAGCTATCCAAATTCAGGTTTAATGCAAAACTCACCAAGGGTGTCTCTCAACAATGAATCACACTCTCGTTATCCTAACATTCACTCCATGTATATATGTGAGGTAGAGTCTTGTGCACAAAATGAAATATGCTCACATATAATCCAAAAATGAAGTTTATGCATGAAAGTGAAACAACCTTGACATAATCTCATGAAAGGAATGCTAGGGTACTATATAGAAAACCAAAAATGATTATTCTTTTCTTCTTCTTACCTCTTTCAAGCTTTTCTTGGATTTTCATTCTTTTTCCATTGAATTCTTTGAGTTTCACATTCATCACCCCTTTGTTTGAGTTTCCACACCATATTTCCTTCTTTTTTACGATCACTCACATTTAGCACTAGGAACAACCAAGGTAAGGCAGATATTTAACATTTTCACTGGCTTGGTCAAATGTGTGGCATAGAAATGAATTTCAATTAAGGCTCAATCACGACACTAGGGATAATATTTGCTCAAGAACAAGGCTAATGCTCAAAATATTCAAAAATGGCCTAAGATCACCTCTAGATAAGCATGGGGGAGCATTATGCATTTCAAGACAAGTCAATCGACTACACAAATGCACCTAACCGAAACAAGCATAATGAGACTATTGAACAAATTTGAAATTTAAGAATTGTTCCTTGAGTAAATGTAAGTCCCCTCCAAAAAGAATTTGCACTAAATCAACATTCAGATATTTTCACAAATTTTTTTAAATTTTTCACATAATTTGCACTAATGTAAACAAAAATCTGTATGATATGTGAAAGGTGAATGTTCACCACAAAAAATTGGTATTATCCACAAAAATTTCACAACTATTGGTGTATCATGCAAATGGTGCACCTCACCCCCCAAATTGTTTCATGCATTGTCCTCAATGAAACAAAAAGATATGATTTGCAATGAAGGATTGTAAAAAGATGAGTAGGGTTAGAGAACACCTCGCACTGAAGCTTTGACAAAATACCAACATCTGCGACTAGGAAAAATAAAACTATATGACAGAAGAAAGTAAGTAACATGAACTAAGAGTAAAGAAAGGAAACAAAAAGCTACTGTACACTAAAAACATAAAAACAGTTACTTCTCCACCAATTTCGGATGTACCGGATCCGTCAAATCCTCCTCCACTCCTTGTCCTTCAAAACCCTCAAAGAATGGCTTGAGTCTTTGGCCATTAACCTTGAATGTCTAGCCATTCTCGGGGTTTGTAACTTCCACAGCTCCATTGAGGTAGGCCACCTTGACGAGATAGGGGCCATCCCAACGGGATCGGAGTTTGCATTGGAAAATTGAGAGACGAGAGATGTATAAGAGCACTTTTTGGCTGAGCTCAAATGATTTCCATACAATGAATTTGTCATGAAAGATCTTAGCTCGCTATTTTGAAATTTTTGAGCTCTTATATGCAACTCTTCGAATCTCTTCCAACTCATTCAGTTCTAGCTTTCTATGATCTCCAGCCATCCTCAATTTGAAATTAAAAGTCTTTATAACCCAATAAGCCTTGTGTTCCATCTCAATTGGTAAATGACAAGCCTTTCCATAGACAAGCTGGTAGAGAGACATGCCTAAGACAATCTTGTAGGCGGTGCAGTAAGCCCATAGGGCATCGGTCAGTCTAGTTGATCAATCTTTCCTATTTGGATTCCTCATCTTTTCTAAAATATTTTGATCTCCCTATTGGCCAACTCGGCTTGACCATTGGTTTGTGGGTGGTATGCAGTGGACGCCTTATGTGTGACGCCATATTTGTGCATTAAAGGCGCAAATGGACTGTTACAGAAATGCGATCCCCCATCGCTTATCATAGCACGAGGCATCCCAAAACCCAAAAAGATGTTCTCTTTCAAGAATTTAACCACGATCCAGTGGTCAATGGTCTTGGTTGGGATGACCTGCACCCATTTGGAGACATAGTCCATAGCCAATAGAATGTATAGATAGCAAAATGATATAGGGAAGGGACCCATGAAGTCGATGCCCCAACAATCAAATATTTCTATAACAAGTACAGGGGAGAAGGGCATCATGTTCCTTTGGGTCACACTACCCAAACATTGGCATCTATCACATTCTTTACAAAATGAAATATAGTCCTTTATCAAAGAGGGCCAATAAAAACCTAACTGTAGAGTTTTCGGCGAAGTCTTCTTTGCAGAGAAATGGCCATTGCATGTCTCTAAATGGCAGAATACAAGGACTTCCCAATGTTCATTTTTCGGTATGCATTTCCATGTGACTTGGTCAGGGCAGTACTTGACCAGGTATGAGTTGTCGAAGTAGAAGTACTTCACATCCACCATAAATCTTCTTCGATCCTCCGGGCTCCACTACGGTGGTATTTGTCTTGTTGCAAGATAATTACATATGTCAGCATACCAAGGACACACAGAATGAATTGAAAATAAATGTTCATCAAGGAAGAAATCAGGGATAGGAATGTGCTCATCGGCCTCTTGCACCACTAGTCGGGACAAATGATCTGCCACTACGTTCTCCATTCCTTTCTTGTCTTTGATTGTCATATTGAACTCTTGGAGTAGGAGGATCCACCTGATAAGTCTCGGTTTGGCATTCTACTTGGATAATAAATACTTCAAAGCAGAGTGATCAGTATAGACTACTATCGATGAACCAATGATTTAAGAACGAAATTTATCCAACGCAAATATTACCGCTAGCAACTCCTTTTCTGTGGTAGTATAATTCAATTGGGCTTCATTGAGCATTTTGCTAGTGTAGTATATTACATAAGGTCTATTTTTCTCCCTTTGACTGAGCACTGCACTGACTACGTAATCACTTGCATTGCACATAAGCTCAAAAGGTAAATCCCACTTAGGTGGTCGTGTAATCGGAGGTGTGGTAAGCATGCTTTTGAGTTTTGTAAAATATGCCTTACAATTATCTGACCACTCGAATGGGACATCCTTAGACAATAAATTGGTCAAAGTTCAGGCCAATGCACTAAAATTGTTAATGAAGCGACGATAAAAACCCGCATGACCCAGAAATGATATGATATCCTTGACGACTCTTGGCGTAGGGAGGTTAGAGATGGCCTCTACCTTTGATTTGTCAACTTCGATGCCTTTCACCGAGATGATGTGTCCGAGAACAATTCCTTGTGTCACCATGAAGTGAAACTTCTCCCAATTCAAGACTATGCTCTTCTCTTCGCATCTCTCAAGAACTTTTTCCAAATTCTCCAAGCATCCACTGAAAGAATCCCCAAAGTTTGAGAAGTCATCCATAAACACCTCAACAATCTTCTCCACCATGTCACTAAAGATTTCCATCATGCAACGTTGAAAGGTTCCAGGGACATTACATAGCCCAAAAGGCATGCAACGGTAGACAAAAGTACCATAAGGACAAGTGAAGGTGGTCTTTTCCTGATCTTCTAATGCAATCTTGATTTGATTGTAGTTGGAGTATCCATCTAAGAAGCAATAGAATAGATGCCCCGCTACTCGTTCTAGCAATTGGTCGAGGAATGGCGAAGTGAAGTGGTCTTTTCTTGTGCACAGGTTGAGCTTCTGGTAATCAATGCACACTCTCCACCCAGTGATCACCCTTGTGGAATAAGCTCATTATACTCATTTTCCACCATAGTGAATCTCAAATTCTTGGGTACTATTTGTGTGGGGCTAACCTATTTACTATTAGCAATCAAAAAAATAATGCCCACGTCAAGTGGTTTCAATTCCTCGTCCCTCACCACATCGTTCATCATTGGGTTCAACCTTCTTTGTGATTATCGAGATGGTTTGGTGTCCTTCTCAAGATAGATACGGTGTGTGCAAATGATGGGGTTTATCCCTTTGATGTTGGCAATTTTCCAACTAATCGCCCCCTTATGCCTCCTCAACACTTCCAAGAGATCTTCTTCTTGCTTTGCATCCAGGGTTAAGCTGATCACCACCAAAAAAGTCTTATCCTCCCCAAAATATGCACACTTCAGATGGGATGGTAGTGGTTTCAACTCCAAATTGGGCTTTTGCTCATTTGATGGGAAAATCTTATTGTCTTGGTGTGGGAGCTTCTCAAATGTAGGAGTCCACTTTTCTACCCCTTTCAAACTCTCTGATTCCTCTTGCTCATCAACTTTCTCTAAATCAACATTCTTCTCTTCAACTCTCAAGATACCCAAAAGCTCCAAGTGTTCAGCCGCCAAGGTGTCAATCCTATTGACTTCATACACCTCCTCATCATCCCCCGGTTGCTTGGACAAGTTGAACACGTTGAGATCCATGGTCATGTTCCCAAAATTAAGCTTTATAAGACCATTCCTGCAATTAATAACAACATTAGTGGTAGCAAGGAATGACCTACCTAATATAACAAGGATTTGGGAACAAAGGTTAGCAACAGGGTGAGTCTCAAGCACAATGAAATCAACATAAAAATAAAATTTATCCATTTGAACCAAAAAATCCTCAACCACTCCTTCAGTGTTCGAATGCTCCGATCTGCCAACTGAAGAGTGATTGAAGTTGGCTGCAACTTTTCAAGTTAGAGTTGCTTGTACGTCGAGTAGGGTAAGAAGTTCACACTAGCCCCCAAATCAAGGAGTGTTTGCCCCACATGGTAATTCTCGATTGTTATGGTAGTGGTGGCAGCCGGGGTCTCTAAACTTTGGAGGGGTATTTGTCCTCAAAATTAAGCTCACTTGCTCGGTGAGGAATGCTTTATTGTGGACATTGAGCCTCCTCTTTATCGTCCATAATTCTTTCAAAATCTTTGCACATGATGGAATTTTCTTTATGGCATCAAGGAGTGAAATATTGATCTTTACCTGCTTAAACATTTCAAGTATATCAACATAATTAGCCACCTTGACAAATGGCTTCAAACGATTAGGAAATGGAGCAGGAATGGGAGAAACATGCACATTTTCATCAATCAAATTTTCTTTCTCACCCACCTCACCACTCTCAGTGTCACCCATGGCTTCTTTTTCTTTTGGAAATGTGGCCTTGGGTGAAACCTTTGGCACAATGGTTTTATCAATTTGTTTGCCACTACGAAGGGTGGTAATTGCCTTAAGTTGCTCACAACTCTCTCTTAAGGGCTCCGATGACTTAACGACATATTGACCTCTAGGGTTCTCTTGGGGTTGAGCGGAGAATTTCCCCTTCTCTTTTTGTGATGCCCCCATGGAGTTTGTCAATTTTGTGAGTTGGGTCCTAATGTCATTAAAATTCGTGGTATTTTGATTATTGATGGTGATCTAGTTTTGATTGAAGGTAGTCTGGCTTTGAATGAAAGAATGAACCATATCCTCTAGATTCCTTTTGTGGGGAGGTTGATAGGTGGGAGAATTGGATGGTCCTTGGGAAAAGCTTTGTGGAGGTGGACTTGGTGAAAAATTCTGTGATGGTGGGTTTGATGAACACCCTTGCGGATTGGTCTGGGTGTATTGGGAGCTAGAGGCTTGCCCTTACCCTTGATACTAATTTTTCTTAAGAGGCACGAGAGGTGAAAATGTATTTGAACCATGAGGAGTGGGGTTCTCACTTCTCCAACTAAAGTTCGGGTGAGTACTCCAACCCGAATTGTAAGTGTTTTAGTGAGGGGAGAATGATTGCCTCGATTTATTAAAGACATTAATTTGCTCGCGATACATTTCCTTACGTACAAGAATGTTGGGGCACTTTGATATAGGATGCTCCACACTCTCACAAATCGAGCAGGATTCCTCAGCCTTTGAAACATTGGACACCTCGTGTCTCCTATTGACCTCAAGACTCTCAACTTTTCTCGACAACTTATAAATTTTTGAAAGCAAGTCTTCCCGGTCTCTCAAGTCATACATCCCTCCCCTTTGTGGTTGATTACTACCCGGAGATGACCTAGGTACATTAGTGGGATCCATAATGTCCCATGATTGTGCATTTTGGGCCAATGTACTAAAGTAGTCGAGGGCTTAATCAGGGTCTTTGTTCAAGAACTCACCATTACACATCCTTTCAATGAATTGGCGATGGCCCGTTGTGATTCCATTCATAGAAGAAACTTACCAATTGCCACGATTCAAAACCATAATGTGGTATGGATTTAAACAATTCCTTGTAGCGATCCTAACAAAGATAGAATTGCTCATTGGAATTTTCAGAAAAGTTTTGAATTTGCTTTCTTAAAGTGGTGGTTTTATGCACCGGGAAAAATTTATTCAAAAACTTAGAAGCCATTTGAGCCTAACAGGCTCGCAAGGCATTCAACCATGTTTTGACTTTATTCTTGATGGAAAAGGGAAATAATTTCAAACAAGCTATGTCCTCCATAGCATAGTTAGCATTGAAGGTTGCAACTATATCCTCAAATTCTTTGATGTGCAAATAAGGGTTTTCCTTTTCAATTTCATAGAATGTAGGAAATAGTTGCAACATCCCCGGCTTAATTAGGAAGAGTTGAGCTTGTACCGGTAAGAGGATGCATGAGGGTGTGGTGCTATGGGTTGGTTGAAGGAAATCCCTCATTGACCTCGCCGGAGGATCAAGTTGGATGTTGTTCCCTTCATTCATGGGAGGGGGAATTGCATTCGTGGATTAGGCATTCTAGGTTCTTGCACTCCCCCACCCCTTTGCATATTTGGATTGACACCTACATTCTCAAAATTATCACCCACGTCCTCGGGTGGGTCTTGGTCAATGTTCATGTTGGGGCCTAAAGGTTGTCTAACCAATCAGTTTTGTTTGTCCCATCTCCACATGCAACAAACTAACTATAAATGAAAATATAAACAACAAATGTATGTACAAGGATCAATGTACCTCAACCCATAATGAAAATCATGGGACTTACTTCCATTATCCAAAACTCAGCTTCTCAATTCAACACTTGTCTTCCCCGGTAACAGCGCCAAAAATGCTTGGTAGTTTTTGTTGTACTCCCTAATCTCCGCACATCATCCCTCAAGGTGTATAGTGTATGTGTGGAGGGGAGTGTCACTTTCTCTTGGAATGATGTCAAAAGAAAGGGCAACGGAATAGTGGATGAATAAAGTGTAAAATGTTGTGTGTGTGAACAAAAGTGCTCCCCAAGCGCAATGAGTGTTTTAAATTTTGTATTTTACTTGGAAAAGTATTCCAAGGTCATCTCCTCAGGGAAGGAGGTGAATTGTGTTGAAGGTGATTTTGGTAGAAAGGGTAAAGTGTAAAAATCTTTTGTTATTTGAAGTTTGGTTTGTGATTGTGTTGTGATGAAAATGAAATGGGAAACGAGTGTTGGCTAATCCGAAGGGTTTACTACAATGGGAATGCCAAGTCAACTCAAAACTTTCCTCCAATAGAGCCTAGATGTACGATTGATTCATGGGAAGCAAGGGATGAGATGGAAGTGAGGATCCAAGCATAACCCATGACAAGTCTATGGGATATCAAAGACTCATAATCCCATCCACACTCAACCTAGTCAAACCGAACCATCGTACTCTGAGAGGAGGAAATAAATGAGTTAAAATGGCACACTCAAGAGGAGGTCTCGCTTGTATTAGCCAACTAAAAAGCTTAGCTACTCATAGTTAAAGTAAAGACAACAATGTAATGAGAAGACATTATAAAAAATGAAGATTGGAGCTAAGTTAATGCAAGAAAATGTAGACTATAGGAAAGTGCATTTAATACCCATCTTAAAGCTTGAAAATGGAGAACTTGAAAGCATTAATGGTGAAAGCTAAAATGAAAGATTAAACTTGAAATGAATAGCATTAAAGACATTAAATGAAGCTTACAAGGTTCTTACAGGGGATTGCAAGACAACGTATGAAAGAAAATGCAAAAATATTAACTTCTTTCTCTAGCACTATTCATCTTCTACCTTGGACTCTCTCTCTCTCTATATATATTCAATGTATTCTCTCTATTGCTCCATAATGGAATCTCCTTTCTTCCAAAAACGTCCATGGAGTGTCCCCAAGCCTGAGTGATGTGATTCCAATCATAGGGGGTTGAAAGGGATGGGATGGTGTAGGCTAGGACAAGCCTAGCCTTTCTCTCTCCTCCTCATTATTGCAATGGCCTTCCAAGTCCAAGTAGAGGTGAGGGGAGGCTCCTAGACGTGTAGGGGATGTTAGGAGACCTGTTGGAAAAGTGTAATTGGGACCCCTAAATGGCAGAGCTTGAGTTGTAGGTTGTCTGGGCAAAACCTTCCAGAAGGTCGATAGAAACCTTCCAAAAGGTTTGTGTAGGAACAGTTAAACGAAGAAGTCAACATGCAAAAACTTTCGGAAGGTTCATTCCAGTAGGCAAAACCTTCCGGAAGGTTTTGCTTTAGGAGGCAAAACCTTCCGAAAGGTTTTCGCAGTGAAAAAGAAATCCAAGGCAAAACCTTCTGGAAGGTTTTCAACCAATTTGAATTTTCTTGGTTTCTTCCCCCTCCAAACCTTCCTTTAAGCTACGCCCTCCTCTTCATTGATTTCAAACACTTCAATGGGGGTTTAACTTATCTCATTTATCTCATTTTACATGCATTCACACAAAACTCCATCAAAATGAAGATTAAACGCATTCCTCCTCAATTTCATGACAAAAGCAAGCATAAAAGGCATATTAGCATACAATAAATATCATGTTTTTGTGCTAATCAATCTTGTCATAGCAATGATGAAGGAGCTGTTCATGCACACATTTCCAAGAAGACCCTCCCGGGAGGACCCATATCACTAGTTGTTGGCCCCTCTGCATCTATCCCCTCTGCATCCACAATGATTGAGGTGGATGATGATGATGAGGATACTGATAAGGATGTAGAGGGATGAAGTGATTCCGATAGAGATGATGACAATGCTGATGATTGAGATAGGGATGGGGAGTAGGATGTTTTGTGGTGTCTGTCTTTTATTTTTGGGTTGGATTGTACGTAGCTAGGTTAGAGTTGTTGGCTAAGTAGAAGAACCTTTAGGTCGTAGGCCATTTTGTCTCTTTTTGATGTCCGACTCCATGTACTCCAACTTTGAAACACATTAATGGAATACCACAATTTTTGTTTCTATCTGTCCAAATTTATTTCTACAATTGCATTATGAATTATGTATTTTGATTGATTGGGAAAATTGTTTATTTAAATGGATTGTTGTATGTTAGACTCTTGTTTTGGAAATAAACTTTGCTAGGGACTAGCAAAGCTCAAGTTGGGGGGTGTGATTTGCACATAACATTCCATATTTTATGTGCCATTACATTCCTCTTTGACTGGCTTATGGGATTAAAGGAGTGGAATTGTGCTACTTGAGCTATTAATGAAGATTTGTGGTGTTTGTAGGTAAAAGGTGATAAATGGTGCTTCTTAAAGCCTTCTCAACTGGTTTGAAGTGAATGATGATGAAAGGATGGCTTGAAGCTAGCGTAGGAGGTGAGGAAACCAAAGAATGAGCAAAAGCAGGAGAAACCATACTGGTAGGATAAGCTGAATCAGCCAAGATTTTACAGATCAGGCTCTGTTATTTTGGGGTCCCACCAGACATTCTCCTACCTACCACTGCCACTCCCAACACCATGGACATCTCTCTTGCACCTTTTCTTGGACTTTTGGAGCCTTGGTGATCAATGAGGAGAAAGAAGAGGAGAGATGCTGGGTGCGCAGACAAGGTCTGTACCTACCCTGTCTAGCCCACTCTTTTGTAGCCTAATGGAAGGAGATCACATCACCTCGCTAGGGGATGATTCCATGTACATTTTTGCATGGAGAATATACACAAAAAAGAGAGATACACATGATATAGAGGGAGGTTGTCTAGGAAGAAGATGAATAGTATTACAGAGAGAAGTTGAGAATTTTATATTTTCTTCCATGCATTGTCTTTCAATTTCATGTAAGAATCTTCTAAGCTTTATCTGAAGTCTTGAATGCCATTTATTTCAAGTTGCTTTAAGTTCAATCTTCTATTAAAGCTTTCACCATTAATGCTGCTATACATTTAAATTTCTTAGCTGTAATTGGGTTTTGAATGCATTCTCTTTTAGTTTAAGTTTTCTTGCATGATCTTAGATACAAACTTCAATTGCTTAAGAATGTTTTCCATTTCTATTGTTGCCTTTCCTTTAACCATGAGCAACTAAATCTTTAAGTTGGCTAATCCAAGGAAGACCTCCTCTTGGGTATGTTATTTCAACTAATCTTCTTTTCTCCCCTCAGTGTACGGTAGTTCGATTTGATTGGGTTGAGTGTGGACATGGTTGTGAGTCTTTGATATTTCGTATACTTGTCACGGTTTATGCTTAGATCCTCACTTTCATCTTGTCCCGAACTTCCCACGAATCAATCCTTCATCTATGCATCATTGGAGAAAGGCTTTGAGTTGAATTAGCATTCCCTTTGGTAGTGAACCTTTTGGATTAGCCAACACTTGTTCCCAATTAATTTCATTACAACACAAATCACAACCAAATCTCAAACAACAAACAATTTTACACTTTTCTTTCACCAAAATCACCATCATGATGATACACCTCCTTCCCTGAGGAGACGACCTTGGAGTACTCTCCAAGTAAAACTCAATATACAAAAGTCTTCTTGGGCTTGGGAAGCAGTTTTGTTCATCCGCATATCATATTTCCATCATTCCATTCCATTTTCTCCTTGCCCTTTCTTTTGACATCCTTCCAAGGGAGAGTGACTCTCCTCTTTTCTCATACATCATATATACATTGAGGAAGATTTTAGGAGGTAAGGAAAACGACAAGGAAAGCAATCAAGCATTTTTGGCGCCGTTGCCGGGAAAGGCAAGCGTTGAATCAAGAATGTGATTTCCAAACAATGGAGGTAAGTCCCGTGATGCTCATCATGGGTTGAGGTACATTGATCCTTGTATATACTTTTGTTTGTTTGTAATTTCAATTGTAGATAGTTTTGTTATATGTGGGGACAGGACAATCAAAACTGACTAGTTAGACAACTCTTAGCCCCCAATATGAACATTGACCAAGACCCACCCGAGGATGCGGGTGACAATTTTGATAATGTAGGTGCCAATCCAAACATGGAACGGGGTGGGGGAGGACAAGAACCTAGAATGTCCAATTCAAGAATGCAATTTCCCCCTCCCATGAATAAAGGGAACAACATCCATATTGAGCCTCCGGCGAGGTCAATGAGGGATTTCCTTCAACCCACACGAAGCACCATGCCGTCATGCATCCTCCTTTCAGTTCAAGCTCATCTCTTCCTAGTTAAGTTGGGAATGTTGCAACTACTTCACACATTCCACGAAATTGAGAAGGAAAACCCCTATTTGCACTTCAAGGATTTTGAGAAAATAGTTGCAACTTTCCTCACCAACCATGGTATGGAAGACATAGCTAGACTTAAATTATTTCCCTTTTCCCTGAGAGATAAGACAAAAATATGGCTTAATTCCTTGAGACCTCGATCCATAACATCTTGGAACCAAATGTTCTCCTAGTTTTTAAACAAATTTTTTCCAGTGCATAAAACCACCACTCTTAAAAAGCAAATTCAAAACTTTTCAGAGAAGCCCAATGAGCAATTCTACCATTGTTGGGATTGGTACAAGGAATTACTACAATCCCTTCCACACCAAGGCTTTGAACTATGGCAATTGGTGAGTTTCTTCTATGAAGGAATCACACCGGGCCATCGGCAGTTCATCGATATGATGTGTAATGGGAAGTTGTTGAACAAAGACCCGATAAGGCCTTAGATTACTTTGATACATTGGCACAAAATGCACAATCATGGAACATTACGGATCCCACCGATGTACCAAGGTCTTCTCCTCAAGAGAGTAGCCAAACTCATGGGGGAGGGATTTATGATTTGAGAGACTAGGAAGACTTGCTTTCAAAAATTGCCAAATTATCTAGGAAGGTTGAGAGTCTTGAAGTCAATAGGAGACATGAGGTGTCTAATATTTCAAAGATTGAGGAGGGATGCTCAATTTGTGAGAGTGTAGATCATTCCATATCGGAGTGCCCTAACATTCCAACACTTAAGGAAGTGTATCATGAGCAAGTCAATGCCTTCAATCAAATGAGGCAATCATTCTCTCAACATTCAAAGACTTACAATCCTGGTTGGAACAATCACCCAAATTTCAGTTGGAGAAATGAGAATCTCATTCCTCATGGTGCAAATGCATATTTATCTCTCGTGCCTCCAAAACAAAATCATTATCAAGGTCAAGGGCAAACATCTAGCTCTCAATACCCCCAGTCCAGTCCACAAGGGTTCATCAAATCCACCCCTAAAAATATTTCTCCCAAGGTCCACCTCCCCAAAGTTCTTCCCAACAAGGACCATCCAATCCATCCACATACCAACCTCCTCACAAAAGAAATTTGGAGGATATAGTTCATGCTTTCATTAAAAGCCAAACTACTTTCAATCAAAATCAAACCACCATCAACAATCAAAATGCCACAGCTTTTAATGACATTTGAGCCTAACTCACAAAGTTGACAAACTCCATGGGGGCATCACAACAAGAGAAGGGGAAATTCCCCGCTCAACCCCAAGAGAACCTTAGAGGTCAACATGTTGTTGAGTCATTGGAGCCCTTAAGAGAGAGTTGTGAGCAACTCAAGGCGGTTACCACCCTTTGTAGTGGCAAGCAAATTGACAAAATCGTTGTGCCAAAGGTCTCACCCAAGGCCACATTGCCAAAAGAAAAAGACACCATGGGTGACACCGACGAGGGTGAGGTGAGTGATAAGGTAGGTTAGAAAGATAAATTGATCCATGAAAGTGTCCTTTTTTCTCCTATTCCTGCTCCTTTTTCTAATCTTTTGAAGCCACCTGTCAAGGTGGCTAATTATGCTGATATACTTGAAATGTTTAAGCAGGTAAAGATCAACATTCCACTCCTTTATGCCATAAAGAAAATTTCATCATGTGCGAAGATCTTGAAAGATTTGTGCACGGTGAAGAAGAGGCTCAATGTCCACAAGAAAGTATTTCTCACCGAGCAAGTAAGCTTAATTTTTAGGACAAACACTCCCCCGAAGTTTAAAGACCCCGATTGGCCTACCATTGCCATAACCATCAGAAATTATTGGGTGGATCAAGCACTCCTTGACTTGGGAGCTAGTGTAAACCTCCTTCCATATTCAGTGTACCAAGAACTTCAGCTTGAGGAATTAAAGCCTACTCCAATCACACTCTAATTGGTGGACCGTGGTGTCCGAACACCGAGGGGAGTAGTTAAGGATGTTTTAGTGCAAGTTGATAAATTTTACTTTCTTGTTGATTTTATTGTGCTTGACACTCACCCTGTTGCTAATCTTGGCTCCCAAATCTCTGTAATACTTGGAAGACCTTTCCTTGCCACATCTAATGCCGTGATTAATTGCAAGAATGGTCTTATGAAGCTAGCATTTGGGAACATGACTATGGAGCTCAATATGTTCAACCTGTGCAAGCAACCAAGAGATGATGAGGAAGTGCATGAAGTCAATAGGATTGACACCTTGGCGGAAGAACACTTGGAACTTGTGAGAATGTTAAAGTTCAATGAAGAAGAGAATGTTTATCTAGAGGAAGTTGAGGAGCAAGAGGAATTGGAGAGTGTGAAAGGGGTGGAAAAATGGATCCTAACATTTGAAAAGCTCCCACATCAAGACAAAAAGATTTTCCCATCAAGTGAGCAAAAGCCCAATTTGGAATTAAAGTCGTTACCTTCCCATTTGAAGTTTGCATATCTTGGGGAAGATGAGACATTCCCGGTGGTGATTAGCTCAACAATGAATGCAAAACAAGAAGAGGAGCTCTTGGAGGTGTTGAGAAAGCACAAAAGGGCAATTGGTTGGACAATTGCCGACATAAAAGGGATAAGCCCCCTCATTTGCGCTCATCGGATCTATCTTGAGGAGGACGGAAAACCGTCTCGACAACCACAAAGAAGGTTGAACCCAATCATGAAGGATGTGGTGAGAGACGAGGTACTAAAGCTACTTGACGTGGATATCATTTTTTCGATTGTCGATAGTAAGTGGGTTAGCCCCATGCAAGTAGTCCCCAAGAAGTCAGGAGTCACCGTTATGGAGAATGAAGAGAATGAGCTCATTCCAACAAGGGTGATCACTGGGTGGAGAATTTGTATTGATTACGAAAAGCTCAACCTGTGCACAAGAAAAGACCACTTCCCAATGCCATTCCTTGATCAAGTGTTGGAACGAGTAGTGGGGCATCTATTCTATTGTTTCTTAGATGGATACTCCGGATATAATCAAATTTAGATTGCATTGGAAGACCAAGAGAACACCACCTACACCTGCCCCTACGGTACCTTTGCTTATCGTCGCATGCCTTTCGGGCTATGTAATGCCCCGAAAACCTTTCAACGTTGCATGATGGGAATCTTTAGTGATATAGTGGAGAAGATTGTTGAGGTGTTCATGGATGACTTCTCGGTCTTTGGGGATTCTTTCAGTGGGTGCTTGGAAAATTTGGAGAATGTCTTGGAGAGATGTGAAGAGAAGAACCTAGTCTTAAATTGGGAGAAGTGTCACTTCATGGTGACACAAAGAATTGTTCTTGGGCACATTGTTTAAGTGAAGGGGATAGAAGTGAACAAATCAAAGGTGGATGCCATATCCAACCTTCCTACGCTAAGAGTCATCAAGGATATCAGGTCGTTTCTGGGCCATGCGGGTTTTTACCGTCGATTCATAAAAAATTTTAGTGCATTGGCCCAACCTTTGACCAATCTATTATCTAAAGATTTCCCATTTGAGTGGTCAAACGATTATGAGGCATCTTTTACAAAACTCAAAAGTATGCTTTTCACTCCTCCAATTATACGACCACCCAAGTGGGACTTACCTTTTGAGCTTATATGCGACCCGAGTGATTACTCGGTTGGCATAGTACTCGGTCAAAGGGAGGATAATAGACCTTATGTAATATACTATGTTAGCAAAGCGCTCAATGAAGCTCAACTGAATTACACTACCACAAAAAAGGAGCTAATAGCGGTAGTATTTGCATTAGATAAATTCCGTTCTTACATCATTGGTTCATCGATAATTATTTATACTGATCATTCTGATTTAAAGTATTTGTTGTCTAAGTAGGATGCCAAACCAAGACTTATCAAGTGGATCCTCCTACTCCAAGATTTCAAGCTGAAAATCAAAGACAAGAAGGGAGTGGAGAACGTGGTGGCGGATCATTTATCTAGACTGGTGGTGCAAGAGGCCGATGAGAACATTCCTATCCCAGATTTCTTTCCTGATGAACAATTGCTTTCAATTCATTCTATTTGTCCATGGTATGCTGACATTTGCAACTATCTTGCAACAAGACAAATACCACCGTAGTAGAGCCCGAAGGATTGCAGGAGATTCTTAACAGATGTGAAGTACTTCTACTTCGACAACCCATATATGTTCAAGTACTGCCTTGAACAAGTTTTGCGAAGATGAGTACCAGAGGGTGAATAACGGAATGTCCTCGCATTTTGCCATTCAGAAGCGTGCGGTGGTCACTTTTCAGCGAAGAAAATTGTGGCAAAAATTCTTCAATCAGGTTTTTACTGGCCCTCACTTAACAAAGACTATGTTTCATTTTGTAAAGAATGTGATAGATGCCAGCGTTTGTGTAGTGTGACCCGAAGGAACATGATGCCCCTCTCCCCTGTACTTGTGATAAAAATATTTGATTGTTGGAGCATTGACTTCATGGGTCCCTTTTCGATGTCATTTGGCTATCTATACATTCTACTGGTAGTGGACTACGTGTCTAAATGGATGGAGGCTATCCCAACCATGACCAATGACCACCGGGTCATGGTAAAATTCTTGAAAAAAAATATCTTTTCGAGGTTTGGGATGCGTCGTGCAATGATAAGTGATGGTGGATCACATTTCTGTAATAGACCATTTACATCTTTAATGTTCAAATATGACATCACTTATAAGGTATCCGCCGCATATTACCCACAAACCAATGGCCAATTCGAGTTGGCTAATAGGGAGATCAAAAATATTTTAGAGAAGACGGTGAACCCCAATAGAAAAGATTGATCAAATAGACTGACTGATGCCCTATGGGCTTACCGCACCGCCTATAAGTCTATTTTAGGCATGTCTCCCTATCGACTCATCTACAGAAAGGCTTGCCATTTGCCGGTCGAAATGGAACACAAGGCCTATTAGGCCATTAAGACTTTGAATTTCAATCTAAGAATGACCGGAGAACAAATAAAGTTAGAGTTGAATGAGTTGGAAGAGATCAAAAGAGATGTGTATGAAAGCTCCAAAATTTCAAAAAAGCAGGCTAAAATTTTTCATGACAAATCCATTGTGAGGAAGTCATTTGAGGACGGCCAGAAAGTGCTTTTATACAACTCTCGTCACTTTATTTTCCAAGGCAACCTCTAATCCCATTGGGATGGCCCCTATCTTGTCAAGGTGGCCTACCCCAATGGAGTTGTGGATGTCACAAACCCCAAGAATGGCCAGACATTCAAGGTTAATGGCTAAAGACTTAAGCCATTCTTTGAGGGTTTTGAAGGATAAGTGGTGGAAGAGGATTTAACGGATCCAGTTTACCTGAAATTTGTGGAGGAATAACCAATTTTTCTGCTTTTCAGTGTACAGTTGCTTTTATTTAATAACTTAATTGGATTTCATGTTACTTACGTGCTTTTGTTTTATAACGTCGTTTTCTTTAGTTTTAGATATTGATGCTTTTGCCAAAACTTAAGTACGAGGTGTTCTCTAACCCTACTAATCTTTTTACTATCCTTCATTGCATATCATATCTTTTTGTTGCATTGAGGACAATGCATGAATCAAGTTGGGGGGTGAGGTGCACCATTTGCATGATTCACCAATGTTGTGGAGATTTTTGGCGAAATTTTTGTGATACAGATTTTTGCTTGCATTAGGGTATATATGTAAAAAATTTGAAAATTTTTAATGAAAAATATGTAAATGTTGATCTATATTCCCTTATTAAGAGTGTTTTGGTATGTTGATATGTTGATCTTTGTTTTGAACTTTGAGCACATGAGCATGCTATGGAAATTGATCCTAGATGGGAGTATCACTTATGTATTTATTTTTGAACTCAACTGTATGTGACCTTTGAATGTGTAATTTCAGCAATTTATGGATTGGATTCATGTTTTAAGCTTGACATAAGTAGTGGAGATGAGTAAGGACCCATGAGAGCTTTAGTGCCAAACCTTTTTAAGAGGGAACTTACATTTACTCAAAAAATAATTTTTCAATGTCAAATTTGTTCAATAGTCTCATTATGCTCATTTTGGTTAGGTGCATTTAGGTAGTAGACTGATGTTATCTTGAATGTACAATGCATCCCATGTGTATCTGGAAGTGATCTTAGGCCATTTTTGATTTCTTTGAGCCTTAGCCTTTTTCTTGTGAAATTCTATCCCTAGTGCCATGTTTGAGCCTTAATTGTAACTCGTTTCCATACCACACATTTGACCAAGCCAGTGACACAATGAAAAATATCTATCTCTCCTTGGTTGCTCCCAGAGCTGAATATGAGTGATTGTAAAAGAGAAGGAAGTATGGGGTGGAAACTCAAACAAAAGGGGTGAATGACGTTGGAACTCAAAAAGTTGAATGGAAAAAGAAAAAAATACAATAAAAGGAGAAAAAGGGGAGTGAAGGAAGAAAGAATAATGAAAGAAAAAAGGAAACTGTTATGGAAAAGAAAGAAATGAAACAAAGAGTGTGGTGATGTTCTTCGAATGAAAATCCCATAAAAAGGGAGGTTTTTTTGATATAAAAGTCTTTCACTAGGAACAACCCTCTTTGAATCCTATATCCTTCATTTCATTTACCTCAATATCACCCCAAGGCCCCATTATAACCTTTGAAAGTCCTAAATGATCTAGAGATGGCATGAGGGATGCATACTTTTAAAGAAAAAGAGAAGTTGGTTTTGCTATCTAATGCCCTAGCATTCCTTTCATGAGATTATGTTTTCTAAACCTTGTTCAAGCTTGGGAGGATTTTCCTATAGAGCTTAATGCTCACCCCTTACAAACAACATTTTCAGATTTTGGTCTAGAGGAAAAGCTCAGAGTTGATGTACAAGTAACTTGGGAAGCTCAATTGGATGGAAGCGTGGATCCCGAGGGGGGTGTCTAGAGTTATTCTCTTTATGTCCTAAACTAGGAGATGCATTTTGAGACAATGTATGGATGATATTTTAAAATTGCAATATGATTTAAAATTTCGATGCTTTCAACGCACAAGGCTTGTATTTCTACATGTAACTACCAAAATGAATACCCAAAATGTAAAACAAATATTCAAACAACAATGGCATTCCTAATTCCTACAAATATCAAAAGCTTGAGCAATATTCCCCCATCCCGTAAGCATAAGGCTACACAACACATCGTTCAAATACCCGAACCAAGCACATATGAGCATTATCATGGCTTTAAATACTATTCTGGAGTATGCACATACACATTCATTTTCATACTCATGTGTGTGTGAAATGATGATTTAATTTAAGCATTTACACAATGGAGTTCACATTCACTTGGCTATCCAAATTAGCTTTGATGCAAAACTCACTAAGGGTGTCTCTCAACAATGAATCACACTATGGTTATCCTGACATGCTCTCCATGTGTATATGTGAGATCGAATTTTTTGCATAAAACAAAGTATGCTCACATATAATCCAACAATGAAGTACATGCATGAAAATGAAACAACCATGTCATAATCTCATGAAAGGGATGCTAGGGCATTAGATAGCAAAATCAATTTCTCTTTTTCTTTAAAGGTATGCATTCCCCATGCTTCTCTAGATCATTTAGGACTTTCATGGGATGTAATGAGGCCTTGGGGTGATATTGAGGCAAATGAAACAAAGGATAGAGGACACCAAAGAGGATTATTCTGAGTGAATGACTTTTATTTCAAAACATCTCCCTTTTCATGGGATTTTCAGTCTATTACTATCACCACACTCTTTGTTTCTTTTTCTCTCTTTGCCTTAACATTTTGTTTTTCTTTTGTCATTCTTTTATTCTTTTCACCCCCTTTCTCTCCTTTTCTTGGTTTTTCATTCTTTTTCATTCAACTCTTTGAATTCAACTTCATTCATCCCTTTTGTTGAGTTTTTCACACCATACTTCCTTCTTTTTTATGATATTTAGCTCTTACGAACAACCAAGGTGTGATAGATTTTTATTAATTTGAATTGGCTTGGTCAAATGTGTGGCATGGAAACGAATTTTAACAAGGTTCAAACATAGCACTAGGGATAGAAATTTCACAAGAAAAAGGCTAAGGCTCAAAGAAATCAAAAATGGCTTAAATTATTTCTAGATAGGCAGGGAGATCATATTACATTTCAAGACAAAGTCAAATAATTACCCAAATGCATCTAGCCAAAACAAGCATAATGGGATAATTGAACAAATTTGAAATTTGAAAAATTGTTCCTTGAGTAAATGTAAGTTCCTCTAACAAAAATTGGCAGTAAAACTCTCATTGGTCCTTACTCATCTTTATTATGCATATCAAGCACTAAAATGTGAACTCAATTGGTAAATTGTTGAAATTACACATTCAAGGTGCACTTATGGGTGAGTTCAAAAGAAAACACATATGTGATACTCATGCATAGGATGAAATTCTATAATGTGCTCAGGTATTCAAGGTTCAACGCAAAGATCAACATATTGACAAACCCATAACACTCTAAATAGGGGAATATAGATCAACATTCAAAAAATTTTCACACAAAATTTTCACATAATTTGCAACTATTGTAAACAAAAATCTATAGGATATGTGAAGGGTGAATTTCACCACAAAAATTTGTATTATCAACAAAAATTTCCACAAAAGTTGGTGTATCATGCAAATGGTGCATCTCACCTCCCAACTTGATTCATGCATTGTCCTCAATGCAACAAAAAATATATGATATGCAATGAAGGACTGTAAAAAGATGAGAAGGGTAAAAAAATACCTCGCACTTGAGCTTTGACAAAAACACCAAATCTGCACTAAGAAAGAAAACGCTATACGCAAAGATAAAATAAGTAACAAAATAGCTTGAAAAGTAAATGATAAAAAAAAGCGATTGTTCACTAAAAACTATACGAGCAGTTAATCCTCCAAAAGGTTTGGGTAAACTAGATCCACCAATTCTTCCTCCACCCCTTGACCTTCATAACCCTCAAAAAATGGCTTAATTCTTTGGTCAATAACCTTGAACATCTTTCCCTCGACGGGGTTTATGACTTCCACAACTCCAATGGGGTGGGCCACCTTGACAAGATAGAGGTGATCCCAACAGGATCAAAGTTTTTCATGAAAAATTGAGAGACGAGAATTGTATAAGGGTACTTTTTGTCTAGGCTCAAATGTCTTCCTTAAAATGGATTTGTCATGAAAAATCTTAGCCCGTTCTTTTGAAATTTTTGAGCTCTCATACGCATCTCTTCAAATCGCTTCTAATTCATTCATCTCAAGCTTCCTATTCTCTCCGTCCATTCTCAAGTTGAAGTTCAAGGTCTTAATGGCCCAATAAGCCTTGTACTCCATTTCAACCGGCAAATGGCAAGCCTTGCCATAGACTAGCCTATAGGGTGACATGCTTAGAATTGTCTTATAAGTAGTGCGGTAAGCCTAATGAGCATCAGTCAACCTAAGTGATCAATACTTCCTATTAGGGTTCATCATTTTCTCTAGGATGTTCTTGATTTTCCTATTGGCCAACTCGGCTTGGCCATTGGTTTATGGGTGATATGCGGTGGACACCTTGTGTGTAATAGCATATTTATGCATTAAAGATACAAATGGCCTATTATAGAAATGAGAACCACCCTCACTTATCATAGCATGAGGCATCCCAAATCTCAAAAAAATGTTCTCCTTAAGAAACTTGACCAGGACATAATGGTCATTAGTCTTGGTTGGGATTGCCTCTACCCACTTGGACACGTAGTCCACTACCAGCAATATGTATAGGTAGCCAAAAGACATAGGGAAGGGACCCATAAATTCAATACTCCAACAGTCAAATATCTCAATAACAAGTACAGGGGAGAAGGGCATCATGTTCCTTCGAGTCACACCACCCAATCTTTGGTACCTATTGCATTCCTTACAAAATGAAACACAGTCTCTGATTAAAGAGGGCCAGTAAAAACCTGATTGTAAAACCTTTGCCGAGGTCTTCTTTGAAGAGAAATGGCCACCACTCGCCTCTGAATGGCAAAATACAAGGACATCTCGTTGTTCATTTTCTGGTATGCATCTCCTCATGACTTGATCAGAGCAGTACTTGAACAGGTGAGGGTTATCAAAGTAAAAGTACTTCACATCCACCATAAATCTCCTTCTATCCTTAGGGCTCCAGTGCGGTGGTATTTGTCCTGTAGCAAGATAATTGCATATGTCAAAATACCAAGGACAAATAGAATGAATAGAAAGTAAGTGCTCGTCAGGGAAAGAATCAGGGATAGGAATATGTTCATCGGCATCTTGCACCAAAAGTTGGGATAAATGGTCCGCCACCACGTTCTCAGCTCCCTTTTTGTCTTTGATTGTCAAGTTCAATTCTTGTAGGAAGAGTATCCACCTAATGAGTCTTGGTTTTTCATCCTGCTTAGACAAAAGATACTTCAAAGCAGAGTGATCGGTATAGACTACTATAGGTGAACCAATGATATAAGACCGAAATTTATCCAATGCAAATACTACAGGCAGAAATTCTTTTTCAGTAGTAGTGTAATTCATTTGTCTTTCATTAAGATTTTTACTAGTATAGTATATTACATAAGGTCACTTGTCTTCCCTTTGACCTAGCACAACACTGACCGCGTAATCGCTCACATCGCACATGAGCTCAAATGGTAAATCCCACTTGGGTGGTCATATAATTGGAGATGTAGTGAACATGCTTTTCAGTTTTTTAAATGATGCCTCACAATTATCCGACCACACAAATGGGATATCTTTGGAAAGCAAGTTGGTCAAGGGTCGAGCCAATGCACTTAAGTATTTTATAAAGCAATGATAAAAACTAGCATGACCAAGAAACGACCTGATGTCTTTGATGGCCTTTGGTGTGGGTAGGTTGGAATTGCTTCAACCTTTGATTTGTCGACCTTGATCCCCTTTGCTGAAACGATGTGCACGAGCACTATCCCTTGTGTTACCATAAAGTGGCACTTCTCCCAGTTGAGGACCAAGTTCTTCTCCTCGCATCTCTCAAGTACTCTCTCTAAGTTTTCCAAAAAACCACTGAAGGAATCCCCAAACATTGAGAAATCATCCATAAAAACTTCCACAATCTTCTCCACCATGTCACTGAAAATCCCCATCACTCATGTTTGAAACGTCCCTGGGGCATTACACACCCAAATGGCATGCGTCAGTAGGCAAAGGTATCGAAGAGGCAAGTGAAGGTGGCCTTTTCTTAATCCTCCAATGCGATCTCAATTTGATTGTAGCCAGAGTATCCATCCAAGAAACAATAGAACAAGTGTCTAGCTACTCTCTCCAATACTTGGTCAATGAATGGCAAAGGGAAGTGATCCTTTCTTGTGCAAGAGTTGAGCTTTTGGTAATCAATACACACTCTCCATCCAGTGACCACCCTTGTTAGAATTAACTTGTCCTCCTCATTTGCCACAACTATAACTCCTGATTTCTTGGGTACTATTTGCGTGGGGCTAACTCACTATCGGCAATCGGAAATATGATTTCTATGTTGTCTGAATTTGATATTAACAATTTACGTGCAAGCATACACGATCAACAAGTAATAAATTGATAAGTAGAGTATCGTTCCCACGGAGAAATATTGCTAATAACTTCCAATTACTAACTTTATATCAATTCAATTTTATTTAAACAATTGGAATTGGCTAAGAATTCACTAATTTAAAACTAAATCTAAACGTAATAATCAAGGGTTGAATTTACCGGATAAAAGAATTTAAGATTACAACTTCCCCTAATGCTTCATATAAATCTTTCCATTCTCTTTCCAATTAATTGATCAAAATAAGTTGTTAACTGAGAACTCAAAGTTATTTATCAAACCACTTTCAATAGTTAGATAAAATTATCTCTTCCGATTAAATTATTATATTCCTATGCAAAATAATTTAGAATAGATTCATTAAGTTCAAACTCTCATAAAAGTTACACACAACATATAGGTATATTCATATCTTATACACAAACCCGACTATTCAATCCTAAGAAAAATTAATCAGACGCATGTCATCATATTCAGATCTAAATCTTAAATTCATCTCTCAATTTCATCTAGGTTATCAAATTAATTGTTGGCCACACAATCATATATTAAGCACAAAATATGACAAACAACTCATATATGATCAATAGAACTAGAAACGAGAGTAAATCAATTTAACTAAACATTAGGTTCCATTGCAATCTTAATAAAATTTAGTTATAATGTAATTAAAAAAAATCATTCTCAATTTAAACAAAATCTTAGAAAAATCAAGAAGTAAAAGTAAGAGAAAAGAATGAAAACTTAGTTGCAATCTTCTATCTCTCTTTAGCCTTTGATTCCAATTTTCTTCGCGTCGCTTCCTTCGATTCTTGTCTTTAATTTCCTCTTAATCATTGGTCTTTTCTTATGTTAGCAGCCCCCAAAATTAGTATATCCCTTTCCAACTCAAACCCTAGCATATATGTAGCATTAGAGTCTAATTTTGGGTCAAAAATAAGTTAGAATTCTCGTCCAGAGCCAACACAAGTACCTAGGCACTGGGATTGTGCTGGAAATTTCACTGTCTGGGTAGAATGTGGGCACCTAAGCACTGGAATTGCGTTGTTCCCTTTTAAGCCTAAACCTTCCCTTGTTTAACCTTCAAAAGTCCAACACTTATGCTCCAAATTGACCTTGTTTCCTTCCAAATGATCTTGTTTGCTTACAAATGATGATTCCTACCAAATAGCATCAAAACACACAAAACAAATAAAAAGGAACATAAAATAATTTAAAACTTACAATTTAAACATGTCAAAAATACTCAATTCGTAGGTATAAAACCCACTCATTAGCCTACGTCAAGTAGCTTAAGTAACTCATCCCCCACCACGTCTTTCATAATGGGGTTAAGTCTCCATTGTGGTTGTTAGGATGGTTTTGCATCTTCCTTCAAGTAAATCCTATGAGTGCAAATGACGGGACTAATCCCCGTAATGTCGACTATAGTCCACCTGATGGCTCCTTTGTGCCTCTTCAATACACATAACAACTCTTCCTCTTGGCTTGCCTCCAAAGTTGAGCTAATTACCTCCGGGAAGGTCTCATGGTCCCCCAAGAATTCATATTTGAGGTTGGATGGTAATGGCTTCAACTCCAAGATGGAATTTTTCACAATCGATGGAAAGATCTTTTTCTCTTGATGTGGAAGCTTCTCAAATGTAAGGGTCCATTTTTCTACCCCTTTCAAGCTCTCCGGCTCCTCATGATCATAAACCACCTCTTCAAAAAATTCCAAGGTGCTCAATAACTCCAAGTGATCCTCCACCAATGTGTAAATCCTATTGATTTCATGCACTTCCTCATCATCCCCCGATTGGTTGCACAAATTGAACACGTTGAGATCCATTGTCATATTCCCGAATGCAAGCTTCATTAGACCATTCCTACAATTAATCACGGTATTAGATGTAGCAAGAAAAGGTCTACCTAATATTACAGGAATTTGTGAATTAGGGTTAGCAACAGGGTGGGTGTCAAGTATAATAAAATCAACAGGAAACTAAAAGTTATCGACTTGGACTAAGACATCATCAACTACTCCCCTTGGTGTTCTAATGCTTTGGTCTGCCAATTGAAGAGTTATTGGAGTTGGCTTCAACTCTTCAAGTTGGAGTTGTTGGTACACCAAGTAGGGTAGGAGGTTGACACTTGCTCCCAAATCTAAAAGTGTTTGCTCCACCTGACAATTCCCTATTAAGATGGCAATGGTAGGGCATTCGGGGTCTTTAAACTTTGGTGGGGTGTTGGTTCTCAAGATTGAGCTCACTTGCTCGGTGAGGAATGCCTTTTTATGCACATTTAGCTTCCTCTTCACGGTACATAAGTCTTTCAAAATCTTGGTATATAAAGGGATTTGCTTTATGACATCAAGGAGTGGGATGTTGATCTTAAATTGCTTGAACATCTCAATAATGTCAGAATAATTAGCCACCTTCATGGGTGGCTTCAAAAGATTGGGAAAAGGGCTGGAATGGGACACTCATGCACATTCACATCAACAACTTTTTCTTTCTCGCTCACCTTACCCCACTCGAAGTCATCCTTAGTCTCTTTCTCTTTTTTCAATGTGGCATTAGGTGAGACTTTTGTCAAAATATTTTTATCAATTTGTTTGCCACTTCGAAGGGTGGTGACCGCCTTGAGTTGCTCACAACTCTCTTTTGTGGGTTCGGATGACTTTATCACATGTTGGCCTCTAGGGTTCTTTTGGGGTTGAGCGTGGAATTTTCCCTTCTCTTGTTGTGATGTTCCTATAGCATTGGTCAACTTCATAATTTAGGTCCAAATGTCATTAAAAGTTGCGTCTGTTTGGTGCACTACATCCTCCAAGTTCCTTTAATGAGGTGGTTGGTAAGTGGGTGGGTTGGTAGGTCCTTGTTGACCAAAACCTTATAGAGGTGGGTTTTGTGAAAACCCTTGCAGATTAGATTGGGGGTATTGAGAGATAGACGATTGACCTTGGTCATGTTATTGATTTTTCTTAGGAGGCATGGGGGGTGAATATGAACTAGACATGTAAGGAGTGGGATTCTCATTCTTTGAAGGCATTGACTTACTCGTGGTAGACTTCCTTAAGTGCCGAAATGTTAGGGCACTCTGATATGGAATGCTCCACACTCTCACAAATTGAGCAATACTCATCGGTCTTGGAAATGTTGGACACCTCGTGTCTCCTATTGACTTCTAGAATTTCCACCTTCTGAGACAACTTGGTGATTTTGGAAAGCAAGTCTTCCCTGTTCGTTAAATCATACATCCCTCCCCCACTTGGTTGATTACTACCCAGAGAGGACCTCGGTACATCAGCGGGATTCGTGATAACCCATGATTGTGCATTTTGTGCCAATGTATCGAAGTACTCTAGGTTCTCATCAGGATCCTTATTTAAAAACTCTCCATTGCACATCATATCGATGAACTGTCTATGGCTCGGTGTGATCCCTTCATAGAAGAAACTCACTAATTGCCATGGTTCAAAGCCATGGTGTGGAATGGATTGTAGCAATTCCTTGTAGCGATCCTAACATTGATAAAATTGCTCATTGGACTTTTTCAAAAAGGTTTGGATTTGCTTTTTAAGAGTGGTGGTTTTAGGCACCGGAAAAAATTTGTTCAAAAACTCAAAAAAAATTTGTGTCCAAGAGGTAATTGATCGAGGCTTCAAGGAATTCAACCATGTTTTGCCCTTATCTTTTAGGGAAAAGGGAATTTCAATCGAGCTATGTCGTCCATGCCATGATTTGTGAGGAAGGTTGCAACTATTTTCTCAAATTCCATAATGTGAAAATAAGGATTCTCCCTTTTAATTCCATGGAGTAAAGGAAGTAATTGCAACATTCCTGGTTTGACAAGGAAGACATGAGCTTGGACTGGTAAAAGAATTAATGAGGGAGTGGTGCTACAATTCGGTTGGAGATAATCCCACATTGACCTCACCGGAGGATCAATTGGGATGTTGTTCCCTTCATTCCTAGAAGGAAAGGGCATTCTAGGGTTTGGAATTCTAGGATCTTGCACTCGCCCGCCCCTTGGGACATTAGCATTGGCACCTAAATCCTCAAAGTTGTCATCGACATCCTCGGGTGGGACTTGGTCAATATTCATGTTTGGGCCTAAAAGTCATCTAACCAATCTATTTTGGTCATCTCGTCCCTACATACAAAACATTATCTACAAATGAAAAGACAAGTAAATAAAAGTATATACAAGGAGCAACTTACCTCGGCCCGTGATGTGAATCACAGGATTTACCTCCGTTATCTAAAAATCACCTTCTAAATTCAACGATTTACCTTCCCCGACAACGACGCAACAAATGCTTGATTTATTCCGTCGACCCTAATCTCTGACCATAATCCTGGTTATGTGTGTATGGATTATACAGATAGGTGAGTGTCACTCTCCCTCGGGTGTGATGCTAGAAATGGGGTGAACGTGTGTGTGGGATGAAAATGTGTGTGTGTGTGTACAAAAGTGCTCCCCAAGTGTAGTGAGACTTTCGTGTTTCATGTTTTACTTGGAATGAAGTATTCCAAGGTCGTCTCCTTAGGGAAGGATGATTGAATTATGGTGAAGGTGATTTTGCAAAAGGTGAAAAAGTGTAAAATCTTTTGAGTTTGAGTTTGAGTTTGTGTGTTTGTAAGTGAAGATTGTTGGTAAATTGCAATAAAAATAAGGTTGGCTAATCCGAAGAGGTCATTCCAATGAGAATGCCAAATCAACTCAAAACATTCAATCAAGGGTGCCTAGGTGCTTGATTGATTCATAGGAAGTGAGGGACTGATGTGGAATGTCAGCTCAAGCATACCCCGTGACAAGTCTACGATGTATCAAGAGCTCACAATCACATCCGCACTCAACCTTGTCAAACCAAGAACTATACACTACGAGGTAGAATGGAGAAGAGTTGATTTAGCATACCCACGAGGAAGTTCCCCTTGGATTAGCCAACAAAAAGGTTTAGCTACTCATAACTAAAGGAAGAACATGTATGATGTAAAGAGACATTTAGAAAGAATGGAAATGAAAATGAAACTTAGAACTTGTATTAATGCTAGGAAATGGTAAACTACAAAGAGAAGTTCATTTAACACTAAAATGGAAAAGTTGTAGAGAAGACAAGTGAAACCCATCAAAGATTATGGAAATGCAAGAACATTGAATTAAACTTGATTACACTTGAAATAAAAGGGATTACTATGCAAGAAATAAAGATTAAAAGAGTCTTACAGCTTACATCAAGTGAAATCAGTAAAGAAATTATAAGAAATTAAGCTTTCTCTCTTTAAAAACTATGTCTTCTACCTTGAGCATCCTTCTCTAAATGTGCTGAACAATGTTGTGTAATGTGGAGAGTATGGTGTAATTTCGTCCATGGAGCCTCTTGGTCTCTAGGTAGACTGAATTCCCGCCTTGGTGAAGCTTGGACACCTGCACAAGCAAGGTGCAAGCATGTCTGCACCAGCCTGCACCCTTTACCAGGCTTTTTCCCTCTCTCTCCTCTTCTCCCATGCCTTCTCTTCCAAAGTCAGAAAACTGTGTAAAAGAGGCATGGGTGTAGGTAGAACTTGTCAGGGTAGGAGTGGGAGAAGTGTAGGTGGGAACCTCAAGTTGGTAGACTGAGTTGCAGGCTTTAGACCTTTTTCAGCAAAACCTACCGGTAGGTCGATGCCCAAACCTATCGGTAGGTTTTACTCTTGTAGCAAAAACCTTCTGGAAGGTTTGAGGTAGGTTCCACAATAGTGTGCAAAAGCCACCGGTAGTTTTATGAGCAAACCTACCTGTAGGTTTTTACTTGTTTTGCTCAATTTTTGGTCTTTTCACCTTCCAAGCCATCGTCAAGCCCCTCCCTCATCTCTATTGACTTTGAGCACTACGATGGGGGCTTAACTTGCGCCATTTAAGCTCTTTACCTGCAAACATACTGAAACTTCATTAATTGCTCGAAATATTGTTATTCCTCCCATTTTCACCACAAAATCAAGTATAAAAGGGGTGCAAATGTATACATGATATGCAATATTTCGTACTAATCTAGTACAATGGTGTCGTAAGAAAAAATGCGAGTTGGTTTCAACCCTCAATTAAAACTTCTAAACAACAGACACTCATGTTCAAATGGACCTTTCATGTTCCAATGGACTTAAGTTCGAACGTGAATTTGCGTTCAAATGTACGGAGGTCACAGTATCTCAGCCTCTGCAGAGTTTTTGAGATTCTACAAAAGTACTAGGAGCTAGTCACGTTCGAACGTGGTATGGCATTTGAATGGGTTGAAGTCCCAATATCTCAGTCCCTATAGATTTTCTAAGTTTTCTGCAGAAGAAGTAGATGCAAGTAACTTTCGAAGGTGGGTGACATTCAAACGTAGCCCCCTTCTTTCCCCTTTATTTTAGTTTCTTCTTTCTTCCTTTTTCCAACCCTAAGGATATAAGTCCACTTAGGTTTTCCTCATTCCTCATTTTCAAGTATACATATATTCATACGCTTAACACATAACAAATAACATGCAATGTATATGAATGCAATGCTCTAATCCGATCTGCCCGTAACAAAAAATGATAGACTCATTTCTCATGAGACCCATGTAAGATCTAAAGTCTAGGCTCTGATACAAAACTCTGACAGTTATTAGAGCCTAAACTACACCATCGACTTTAAACCTTTTCACGCTTACAACGGAAGATGATAAACTTACTTCCCACAAGGTCCATTTAAGACCCGATGCCTATGTTCTGATACCAATCTATGATGCCCCAATTTTCAAGGATCTCGAGTAACCCATTGATCACCCATCAACCTGTAAAATAACTCGTGATACCGCTTAATCCGATAATACATAGTAATACCCCATCCACAGAAATCCATAAGTTAAACAAAATCCGGGTAGATCCTCCTTTGTACGGGGAGCTCTACCCAACAAACACAACTTGTGCAATCCTAATCATTGACGACACCGGGTCCCAACATCAACATTCAATCAATATGGTATCTAATACCAACATTCACAACATTCATTTGTTCACAAAAGAATAATGTCCATGAGAGTCCCATTACATACCTTTATCAAAATACAAGTTTTGTACTTAAATTATACAAGGCCAAATGTAAATATATACAAAGGAATACAAAATATAACTCAAGAGCCATGGTCTGGTTCTATCATCAATATGGGCCCAAGTGAGGGCCGTTAGCGGAAGCTTGTCCAACACTTGAAATATATTCCCATAAAGGGTGAGCCATTGTCAATAGAGTATCTCCTATGTAGATCACTTCCCAACCAAGATGCATATGAAATGTCACAAGTAAATCATCATGTCAAGCATCCATTCAAACACATAAATTTCATAAATAAATGATACAATTCTATACCATGCCATGTGATGAGAACTCATGCATGCAATGCAAACCGAACCCCCATCGGCTCCGATAACATATGTTATGCCATACATATGCATTAGGGGCATTTCAAGCTCCCGCCATTGATATTAGATATCCAATGACTATTTTATAATTGACACGACTTCTATGGACTTCCACTAACAGTTCTGCGTACATTGACATACTTTATGGACTCAATACCAACGGGAGTGCGCATCTGAAATTATTGGGTCTTGTACCTGAGGGAGAATCTAGTTCTTCTTGCTAACCTCTACACATTTTTCAATGTAAACCTATACGACTCAACTAGACCTAGGTCTAACTTTCCCGAGGCCACATATCAACCCACTAAGAACGGTGTATGATTAAAAATATGCACACACATCCACACTCATATCAGATGCTCGCGAATACAATGTTACTTGTGCATATGCAAATATAATGTATACTTGTAATTCATGTCATCATGCCCATCATATAATAAAGCATGTAATAAACATGTCCATTTTCTACAAACATTCCCAAACTTGTCATATGTGATTTCAATTCAAATAACATGCTTGAATTTCTAAGTATTTTATCAAACACTTAGTAAGCAAAAAGATGTAAACACATAGCATGCCCAAATAGTCCATTTCATCAAACCCAAGTCAAACAAGAAATGGTTTTAAAATGTTCTCATACCCATTTTTCATATCCTCGATACGCTAGATGTGAGCTAACACATGAGATTATATCTTATAACCATGCCAATTTCATATCACCAACCTAGGTTGGAAATAAACCTAGATAGTAGGGAACCCTACCTCTTGTAACATGAGCCCTCGTCATAGAAATCCCAAACAAGTCTTCTAAGCCTTAGCCCTTAATTCTCATCTTTGAGATTTTTGGAGAAAAAGCATGATCTTTAGTATGGTTGCGTAGAACAATTTTAATTCTTTGTCTGAAGCGATCCAACAGTCGGATCTTCGCGGTTCTAAGAAGGAAGATGGAAGTGAGTCTTTCTCTTTTCCTTTCTTTCTCTCTTCTCACTCTTTCTATTTGCTGGCCTGTGGGAAGAAAATGGGTGAAAACCCCTAACTTTCCCCTTTTTATACTCTGTAATTTGCTTGGCCCTTGTTGTGCTTATGATGCCCTAAATTCTAGGGTTCCTGTCCCCTTTTTAACATAGCTATATGAAATAGATGGCAAAATAACAACTCTCAGTTCAAATGTCTCCAACCATTAGACTACTCACCTCTACTCATCTAGTTTCAATCCTCAACTCTATCAACAGGCAAACAAAAACTCAATAGCAAAAAACAAAAAAAAATCCAAAATAACACGACATCAGCTCAATGTGAATAACAAAGATAAAGGATCTATGAGGGAAGATTGAACAATGGAATCCTATTATTCAGTTTCTAATTTGTAGATGCATTTAACTAATAGACCCCAAATTAGTAAAAATACCAAGACTTCCCATAACCAAATCCCCAACAGATCCACTCACAAAAAAAAATATTAATTTCCCAAACAAAAAAAGAGAGACTTTGAACCTTATTAATTAAGCATCCCTAGCTTTAGGTAGGATATATGACAAGATTTTTGGATATGCAACAACATAAATGTAAATCCCCACATGTTTATATTAATATAATGATATAATTGTTTAGAAATTCTAATATATGTAATGACGTAAGAATGAGCCACATAGATTATAACAGTAGGAATAAATATTTGGGAGACAAAGTGATTGTGAAGTTTAAGTTTCGAAGGTATTTAAGCTTGGAAGAAGTTGTTAGGTAAGTTTCTAAATATTTTTAGGTCAAAATAATGCCTCCATTAAATCCGGAAGATTGAGAAACCTTGGGAGAGGTAATATGGAGTGTATTAGAAATTAGGAAGTCATTTGAAGTTAAAACCGATTTTGGAGAAGATTTGGGTAGAAAGGAGTTTGACATTACCTTAGTATTTTAGCCATAACTTTTTATTGTTATGTCCATTTGAGGTGCACCTTTTACAGTAGAAACTACACTTCAAGGGCTACAAAAGTGTATCTCATGAAAAGTTTCCAATTCGACCTCTAAATGGGTCAAAAACTTCCTTGGAGGTTGCAACAGACAAAGTGCAGAGATATTGCATACCAGTACGCCCGAAAGTCACCGTACCGGTACTACGTACTGGTACTTCGAACTCCAGAAGCCTTATAGTACCGGTACAGCGTACCGGTACGCCCTGTAAGACCCCTTTTGACACGATTTCGGGTTTTGTCTTCATTTTCCACCCTATAAATACATTAGCACACCTCTTTAAGTCTCATTTTAACACTTCAAACCCTAGAAACACTTAGAGAGGAAGAGAAAACACAAGATTTAGAAGGGATTTACACTTCAAGGAGATCAAACCCTAGATTCTTCAAGAACACAAGGTAGGGGTTTTCTTCCATGCTTGTCCATTGAGGTTAGGGCTAAAATATATGTATGTTTTGACTCATATTTGTATGTCATTGCAATGGGTTCCTTGTTTCTTGGTTTTCTTGCAATTATGGCATGTTTTAACAAAGTTAGGGTTGATTACCCATGAAATTTCTTCTATTGCTTTAAAACCCTAGTTTTGGGGAAATATGAAATTCTCTTTCTACATTCACTCAAGTTGGGTTTTGAGAACTTTAGTGCTTGGTGTGACTAATGGAAATAATGTGGTTGCGATCTCTTGTATTTTTTCTTAATTAGTTATTGGAAATTGTTACATGTTAATTTGGGGATTTTGGGAAAATTGTGGGCTATTGATGAAAATTGGGGATTTTATCTTGTATGTGGTTGTTGCTATGAACATGGGTTGTTAACGACCGAGGTTACTTGTAAGTATGTGATTATGTGTTGGATATTTGAAGGGGGTAGAGGTTACTTGTAAGTATGCTACCTACCAAAGGAGGATATTTATGGACCGAGGTTACTTGTAAGTATGCGGTTATGTGTGGATACTTGAAGGGGATAGAGGTTACTTGTAAGTATGTGGTTATGTGTGGATACTTGAAGGGGATAGAGGTTACTTGTAAGTATGCTACCTACCAAAGGAGGATATTTATGGACCGAGGTTACTTGTAAGTATGCTACCTACCAAAGGAAGATATTTATGGACCGAGGTTACTTGTAAGTATGCGGTTATGTGTTGGATATTTGAAGGGGGTAGAGGTTACTTGTAAGTATGCTACCTACCAAAGGAGGATATTTATGGACCGAGGTTACTTCTAAGTATGCGGTTATGTGTGGATACTTGAAGGGGGTTGAGGTTACTTGAAAGTATGCTACCTACCAAAAGAGGATGTTTATGGACCGAGGTTACTTCTAAGTATGCGGTTATGGGTTGGATACTTGAGGGGGGTGGAGGTTACTTGTAAGTATGCTACCTACCCAAAAGGACATCTAACGACCGAGGTTAGTCGTAAGTATGCGGTTATGGGAAACAAAGCCTTGAAGGGGGTGGAGGTTACGTTTAAGTTTCCCACCTGCCAAAGGTAATATAATATTTCGATGGTGGAATGAATGTTCCTTTTGTATTATGGTGTTACTATTTCATTTCCCACAAGAGCTTGTGGAGGTATTGGACTCTACAAGAACTTGTTGGAAGTGATTATAGTTGTTCATTGTGATTTGGGTTTACTGTTCATTTAAATTATTGCGAATGCTTAAACTTGAGATCTGTTTAAAATGTCGCGGTTTTACTTCAAAAGTTATATATGGTATTTCTGAAAAATGAGACCAAACTATTTTAATTATTTTCTAAACCTTGTATGAATATAGAAGGAATGTTGCTACAGAGCTTAGTGTTCACCCCCTACAAATAACATTTTTTCAGATTTCGCCTATGAGGAGGAGTTAAGAGTAGATGAACCCGCGCATTGGGAAGCTCCTCTAGAGGGGAACGGGAATCCCGAACCAGATGCCTAGAGTTATATTCCTTTTTGTTTTAGACTAGGGAAATATTCTGAGATTTGTAAAGTTAATCCTTTTGAAATTCCGTTGTGCTATATTTATGTAACCTTTTTGGATTGTAATTGTCATGGTTTGGCATATTCTTTTAGATATGGTTCTAAATGCTCTATAAAGGATGAATGAAATCTCTTTTATTTATGGATTTTATTAGTGCTCTCATACTATGAATGATTTTAGATTGTAATACCGTCCAAGGTGATTTTTGGGGCGTTACAGATTTTGGTATCAGAGCCTAGGCTTTAGGTCTTACGTGGGAGCTATAGGTTATGGATCACCGCTAGAAAAATAGGACTAGGGTGAACGATCTCGTTGAATGCAAGTTACCTAAACTTTAGGCTTACAGTACAGCTATACTTAGAATGTCTTGTACATCAAGGAGCTAAATTATGAATTGATGTGTAGGATAGACGGAGTGCGTGGACGGGGACGTGGACGAGGTCGTGGTGGTCAAGCAAACCCACCACCACCACCATCTCCGGATTCCATGAACGACATCTATTAATGCTTAAGGGAGCTCACCACTCTGGAACAAAACCATAATGGAAACAACAACAACCACAATGGGGGAGCTCATCCACTAGCCCAAGTACCGGGCAACGGGGATGAGAATCGAAGAATGGTTATTCTTCGGGAGTTATTGAGACAACGTCCACCTACTTTCCAAGGAAGCTTCAATCCCTTGGATGCGGATAGGTGGATCCGTCGGGTGAAGAAAATGTGTGAAGGCATGGGAGTTGCCGACGATCTTTGGGTTGGCTTGGCAAACAATCTATTAGAGGGGGAGGCTGACCATTGGTGGGATTTCATAAAGAGAAGAAGAAACACCGATGCGCTTACTTGGGATGAGTTCGACCAAATCCTCCCAGACAAGTATTTTCCTGCATCAGTTAGAGACAGAATGAAGGCAGATTTTCTTGCTCTATGACAGGGTAGCATGACAGTGGTCGAGTACGAGAGGAGGTTTGACGAGCTCTCCCGCTATGCTACAGAGTTTATATCTACTGAGGTTAGGAGGGAAAAATGCTTTGAGCAGGGATTGAGGCCTGCCATCAGGGAGAAGCTTGTAGCTCTCAAGATCCGGGACTATGGGGATCTTGTTGATAGAGCTGCATTAGTCGAGAGAGATGTTGAGGACATCCAGAGGTGACAAAATTTCACAAGGAGAGGTCCAATCAGGACGGGCACTAGCACTAGTGGAGTACAAAGGGCAGCACCATACCGTCGTCCAGACCAGGCAGGTGGACAGAGACTTCTGACAGCTCGAGGAGATGGAGCTACCCAGACGAGGACAGACACCAACCCACGTCATTGCTTTGCATGTGGAGGGTTGGGACATATTCGGAGTCATTGCCCGATTTTTCCACCCCAGAAGAATATTCAAGCGACAGGACAGATTCAAGCAAATAAGCCACCACCACCGAGACCACAACAACAGAGACCGTTACAAGATCAAGCCCCAGGCGATGCCAATGAAGGGAGAGTTTTTACTTTGACTCAAACGGAGGAAGATGCTTCTAATGCCGTAGTGGAAGGTATAGTGCTTCTTTATAACTCCTGGGCCCGAATTTTATTTGATCCTGGTGCTACACACTCATTCATACGTACTACATATGCTTTTAATTTGGGATTGGGATGTGAGAAGTTAGAACATGCCCTTAGTATTGACATACCCACGGGAGAATAGTTGGATACAACAAGGGTGTGTAGAAGATGTATGCTTCGCATTGGGGAGTAAGAGTTGGTTGTCGATTTGGTTGCGTTAGATATGAAGGGGTACGACATTATATTTGGGATAAACTTGTTGTCTGCTTTTCCATGCGGTGATGGATTATTTTCGCAAGCGAATTTCCTTTCAACTACTAGGAGGAATAGTTTTTGTTTTTAGGAATGATCGCAATTCTTCTCATCCATTTTTCACGACGGGAAATAGATTCTTGAAAGCTAAGGCAGGGAGCAATCTGAGTTTCCCGGCCAGCTTAATGGGAGATGATTGGGACAAATCCCAATCGGACGCAATATTGGTGGAAGGGAATGAAAAAGGATGTGGCAAGGTTCATAGCACGATGTGCAGGGTGCCAGCAGGTGAAGATCGAGCATCAAAAGCCCAAAGGATTATTGCAATCATTGCCTATTCCCGAGTGAAAGTGGGATCACATCCCCATGGACTTCGTATCTGGTTTTCCACGAACTTCATGAGGGCATAATGTTGTATGGGTCATTGTTGATAGGCTCACCAAGTCCGCTCACTTCTTGAGTATGAAGACCACTGACACGTTAGAGACCTTGAGAAAGCTCTATATTCGTAAGATAGTGAGATTGCATGGAGTCCCTCTTTCTATAGTCTCAGATCGCGATTCTCGTTTCGTGACACGATTTTGGCAAAGTCTACAACACGCTATGGGAACAAAGTTATGCTTCAGCACCGCCTTTCATCCCCAAACAAATGGCCAATCTGAGAGGGTGATCCGGATTCTAGAAGATATGTTACGTGCTTGCATGTTGGACTTCAAAGGAAGCAAGAGCGATTATTTGCCGTTGGTGGAATTTGCATACAACAACAGCTATTAGACAAGTATTGGGATGACACCGTATGAGGCATTGTATGGGAGATCATGTAGATCACTAACTTGTTGGCTAGAAGCTGGAGAGAATAGTTTGTTTGGGCCAGAGATTGTTCGGGAGACTATAGAGAAAATTTAGCTCATTCGGGAGAAACTATGCACGGCGCAAAGTAGACAGAAAAGCTATGTGGATCAAAGATGAAGACCCTTGGAATTGAAAGTGGGAGACTACGTGTTCCTCAAAGTGTCACCCAAGAAAGGAGTATTTAGATTTGGCAAGAAGGGAAAGTTAGCGCTAAGATATACTGGGCCCTTTGAAGTGATCAAAGTGGTAGACAAAGTGGCATATCAACTTCGGCTACCGACTCAGCTATTAGGGGTGCATGATGTATTTCACGTGTCCATGTTGAGGAAGTGTCAATCGGATGCAACGCATATCGTGGACTTGGAAGATATTGAAGTTGAAGACGGGGCAACATATGAAGAACAACTGGTGAAGATACTCGACACCAAGGAGAAAGTGTTTCGCAACAAAGTCATCCAGCTGCAGAAAGTCTTGTGGCAACATCACGGAGTAGAGGAAGCTACTTGGGAACCGGAGCTGGAAATGCGGGCGAAGTACCCTCATTTATTTACTACTTGAGGTAAGTTTCGAGGACGAAACTTTCTTTAAGGGGGTGGATTGTAAACCCCCACATGTTTATATTAATATAATGATATAATTGTTTAGAAATTCTAATATATGTAATGACGTAAGAATGAGCCACATAGATTATAACAGTAGGAATAAATATTTGGGAGACAAAGTGATTGTGAAGTTTAAGTTTCGAAGGTATTTAAGCTTGGAAGAAGTTTTTAGGTAAGTTTCTAAATATTTTTAGGTCAAAATAATGCCTCCATTGAATCCGGAAGGTCGAGACATCTTGGGAGAGGTAATATGGAGTGTATTAGAAGTTAGGAAGTCATTTGAAGTTAAAACCGATTTTGGAGAGGATTTGGGTAGAAAGGAGTTTGACATTACCTTAGTATTTTGGCCATAAATTTTTATCCTTATTTCCATTTGAGTTGAAATTTTTACAGTAGAAACTAGACTTTAAGGGCTACAAAAGTGTATCTCATGAAATTTTTTTAATTTGACTTCTAAATGGGTCAAAACTGCCCTGGAAGTTGCAGCAGACAAAAGTGTACCGGTACTGCGTACCGGTACGCCCGAAAGTCACCGTACCGGTACTGTGTACTGGTATTTCGAACTCCAGAAACCTTATAGTACCAGTACAGCGTACCGGTACGCCCTGTAAGACCCCTTTAGACCCGATTTGGGGTTTTGTCTTCATTTCTCACCCTATAAATACATTAGCACGCCTCTTTAAGTCTCATTTCAACATTTCAAACCCTATAAATACTTAGAGAGGAAGAGAAAACACAATATTTAGAAGGGATTTATGCTTCAAGGAGATCAAACCCTAGATTCTTCAAGAACACAAGGTAGGGGTTTTCTTCCATGCTTGTCCATTGAGGTTAGGGCTAAAATATATGTATGTTTTGACACATATTTGTATGTCATTGCTATGAGTTCCTTGTTTCTTGGTTTTTTTGCAATTATTGCATGTTTTAACAAAGTTAGGGTTGATTACCCATGAAATTTCTTCTATTGCTTTAAAACCCTAGTTTTGGGGAAATATGAAATTCTCTTTCTACATTCACTCAAGTTGGGTTTTGAGAACTTTAGTGCTTGGTGTGACTAATGGAAATAATGTGGTTGCGATCTCTTGTATTTTTTCTTAATTGGTTATTGGAAATTGTTACATGTTAATTTGGGGATTTTAGGGAAATTGTGGACTATTGATGAAAATTGGGGATTTTATCTTGTATGTGGTTGTTGGTTTGAACATGGGTTGATAACGACCGCGATTATGTGTTGGATATTTGAAGGGGGTAGAGGTTACTTGTAAGTATGCTACCTACCAAAGGAGGATATTTATGGACCGAGGTTACTTGTAAGTATGCGGTTATGTGTGGATACTTGAAGGGGGTAGACGTTACTTGTAAATATGCTACCTACCAAAAGAGGATATTTATGGACCGAGGTTACTTGTAAGTATGCGGTTATGTGTTGGATATTTGAAGGGGGTAGAGGTTACTTGTAAGTATGCTACCTACCAAAGGAGGATATTTATGGACCGAGGTTACTTGTAAGTATGCGGGTATGTGTTGGATATTTGAAGGGGGTAGAGGTTACTTGTAAGTATGCTACCTACCAAAGGAGGATATTTATGGACCGAGGCTACTTCTAAGTATGCGGGTATGTGTTGGATATTTGAAGGGGGTAGAGGTTACTTGTAAGTATGCTACCTACCAAAGGAGGATATTTATGGACCGGAGTTACTTCAAAGTATGCGGTTATGTGTGGATACTTGAAGGGGGTAGAGGTTACTTGTAAGTATGTTACCTACCAAAAGAGGATGTTTATGGACCGAGGTTACTTTTAAGTATGCAGTTATGGGAAACAAAGCCTTGAAAGGGGTGGACGTTACTTTTAAGTATGCCACTTGCCAAAGGGAATATAATATTTTGATGGTGGAATGAATGTTCCTTTTGTATTATGGTGTTACTATTTCATTTCCCATAAGAGCTTGTGGAGGTATTGGACTCTACAAGAACTTGTTGGAAGTGATTATAGTTGTTCATTGTGATTTAGGTTTACTGTTCATTTAAATTATTGCAAATGCTTAAACTTGAGATCTGTTTCAAATGTCACGGTTTTACTTCAAAAGTTATATATGCTATTTGTGAAAAATGACACCGAACTGTTTTAATTGTTTTCTAAACCTTGTATGAGTATGGAAGGAATGTTGCTACAGAGCTTAGTGCTCACTCCTTACAAATAACATCTTTTTAGATTTCGCCCATGAGGAGGAGTTAAGAGTAGATGAACCCGCGCATTGGGAAGCTCCTCTAGAGGGGAACGGGGATCTCGAACCGGATGCCTAGAGTTATGTTCCTTTTATTTTTAGACTAGGGAATTATTCTGAGATTTGTAAAGTTAATCCTTTTGTAATTCCGCTGTGCTATATTCATGTAACCTTTTTAGATTGTAAATACCATGGTTTGACATATTCTTTTAGATATGGTTGTAAATGCTCTATGGAAGATGAATGAAATCTCTTTTATTTATGGATTTTATTAGTGCTTTCATACTATGAATGGTTTTAGATTGTAATGTCGTCTAAGATGATTTTTGGGGCGTTACAATAAACAAGGTTGTCAACCAATTGACACTGGTTTAACAGCTTAATTTTGTCTTGGGATAGCACTTGAGAGTTAGTTCACTTTCACTTCACTCTCATCATACTACACTTTTATCTGGCAAACCACAATGACCATCCTATTACTTTAGATGAAATGAAGTCTGCTTGTGGTTAGTGTTGAAAATGTTTTCTCCAATAGGGACTTTTAAAATTGAAATCATTACTTTATGTGGCTAAAAAAATTGAGTTAACCACAAAAAGTTAAGCAACGATAGGACACAACTTTCACAATACACACCAATCTAAAAAATATGAAAGGATGCCACAGTAATGAGAAAATATTACTCGATTTGAACCAGTAAATATACTATGAGAAAGTTACAGTGACCAATAACTTTATTAAAAAAAATTGAAGTAAAAACCTACGACACATGCGAATAATTACTGGCGGGCTTGTTCCTTATTTTGGGTAGCCATTACTTGACAAACAAAAAATAGATTTATTAGTGTACTATACCTTTAAAATAATTGTTTATGCAAGTTGAATTGTATCTAAAGTTCTAAACACTTACCTTATCTCAGAAACAATCCCATTCGATTGGTTTTTTGAAATATTGACATATAGTGCCCAACACCAACTACCTTTGAAGACCATCTCAGTTGGAATTGTGAGTGTTTTTTTTCCTCAGCAAATCACTAATGAGTATCTACAAATACTCCAGCCATGGGCGATTCAATAACCATAACTACTGATAGACCAATTGGGTGCTTAAGACCAACATCCCAAGGACTACTAAGCCTCCAAATTGTGTTCGAGGGTATACATTTGTTATAAGTAGAACTAGCCCAAGTTTGTTCAAATGAGAAAAATGAAAAACAATTTTGATGTTCTTGAAGTAGAGGGTAGAAGAAAAATAATAAACATTCGCAATCACTCCATGTTCACCATGACCCTGCAAGAAAACAAAATTGTTGTCACCGTAGAGTACTGACAAATCTCATGAAAAGTGAATTCAGAGCAGAAACAAGTTCCCACAACAATTGGCCTAATGAAGAATGCTTAGCATTATAATTAATTCTTACCAGCATTAATCCATAAAGTATCAACATATATTTATCTAACAATCAAAAAATATTGTAGACTACCGTATGGGTTCTTGTTAGAAACATTTTCAATTCCAAAACTAACAGAACTGTTCATTTCATATGTGTCTCCATTAGGATACATCTACAAACCATGTACTAAACTAACAGAGTCATATAACCCACTGCCTTTTTAAATTGGATCCATATAACATATAAACCTACGGAATACAATTTATCTCCCATAGACTAAGCCTAATTAAAGAATCTTATTTAGATTAGTTAAGAGAACAAAATGATAAAGAACACGATATAAACAGGTGATGAATTGAAAAAAAATGTAGTTCATAAAAACTGTATGTTTTAATTCCCATTTCACAAGAACCAAAACAAAAAAAAGGCATACCCTGTATTGCACTAATAATAGGTTAGGTGGTGTGTCCATATGTGCTTCTCTACAATGTTATCAACAAAAGAAAAGAGGTAGAAAGGAAATTAGATATATTTTTTGTTGAGCCATAATAGTGCGTCACCATTACAAGAAAATTTTCACTGCCTCCACTTTGGGTAGATTAAAATCTCAAATAAATATGGTCAAAACAGCGGGGAAGCTTGGTTTAAACAATTTTTTTAAGCGAATTTAAATTTGCGATTAAATATATAGCTATGATGGGTAGATTTGAATAACATATCAAAAGGTTGGATTCGCTTTGCATAAAATGACTGGAACAATTGGTGATGCTTCCTTTTTAACTGCATTGCTTTCAATAACGGAGAACTTCAATTCACCTCAGTAACTTAAATTACGAATAAGAAAATCAAGACCAAGAAAATTCATATAAATCTATATAGCATATATAAATATAAATGTGTGCACATATATGTTGGTGTTTGAGAATAATTGAGCCAATCTTAAGTAATATCGTGCCAACCTGCTAGGAAAGGGAATTATGAGCCTTCACGTATCATCCATGGTTGTTGACTTCTTACTCTTTGGCCGGTTGATTAATTGAGTTTGGCGAGCAATATCTAGTATTATCTCTATTACTACAAACAATATGTTTAAAACTGAATATGAAAATCCCTAATTCTATTGCATAAATGGCAGAGAGAGAGAGTTGTACCGATAAAATCTGAGATGTATTTGCACAGAAAAAAAGCTAATTAACATATATCAGTGGAAGAGAATACCAAGAAATACAAGGCTGAGAAATAGAAAGACACACAGAGTGAAATGTGATGAAATGCCTAGACTGAATCAAATTCCAATTAGGAGTATTGCAATTGTTGAGGTTCATATTGATTGTTGATATAAGCATTGTAACTCCAGACTTTAAGACCCAGAATGCGAAGAGTCACAAGGACTAAGGGCGACAGATGGTGAGGTGAAGAAGAAGGAGATCTGAATGCGTTGCCAGCAGCGGAGAGAGAGAGAGAGAGAGAGGAAAACAAAGGGGTCTAGGGGAAAAAAGAGAGAGAAAGGAGTTTATTTGGAGTGAGCAGTTTTTTAAGGGAAGAAAAGTACCCATTTTTCAAATTTATTTCTATTAATTTGATATTTATTGTAATATAATAATAACTATTATATCAGCACAAATCTGGTATTTACCATATATATATATATATATATATATATATATATATATATATATATATATCTGGCATCTGTATATTTTTGACTTTATAAAATTATTTAAGGGTATTTAAAGTGTAATAATTTCATTGACTATAAAAATGTATGATTGATATTAGCTAGTTTGTTAAGGTTATTTTGGTCAAATAAAAGTTTTTCACTTTTATTGTCATTTAGAAATAGTATAGACTAATTAGTGTACACGTGTGTTGCACGTTAATTATTTTAAATAGTAAATAATATATATCATTCTCCTACAAATAATCAAATATGATATGAACAAAAAAAAAATTAATATGTATTTTGCACTGAATCAGAGGAACAAGATGATTGTTGCATATGTTGTAATCAACTATGTTCAACTCAGTACATAAATTTCATACTTCACAGCCAAACTCATTACAAGATCTACTTAAAATAGTTAATATTAGTCTTTTAACATAATAAACTAACATTTCCTACAGTTGTTGTCTTGAAGTATTAGATTTACCTTTGACTTTTTAATTTTATGTAGACATGATCAAGTCATGGGTCTTTAACATTCATTCAAATGTTTCTTTGTGACTTCACATAAGTAAAGCATGTAAATCTAGTTCCCAAAGAAAAGCAAAAAAAAAAACTTAAAACACAATAAAGATCAAATTAGAGTGATCATAAAAAACCAACAATTAGAGAAATTCATGTTGACTTTTATATAGATGACAAAAAATCATCAAAAGATGAATGATTGGCAATGGAATCCATAATAAATATTACAAATTAAAGATCAGTACTTGGTAACCATGTGTGTGTGTGTAAGAGAGAGAGAGAGAGATTGCCTCTTAGGGGCACATTTTTAACTTTAGAATGAGATTCTTGAGAGGTTAAACATTCTTCTTCTCTTTTATTTTTCATGCCACCTCTGTTGAAATAATCAAAGCATCCCATTTCTCTTTTCAATATCTATCAAGCAACGTTATGAATACTTATACTTAAACATGAGAAACAAAACAAATTTATAAGAGTAACTTTGTGACTCTAGAGTCGCCATGAGTAAGAGGAAGAGTTACAAAATTTCACAGTTACACAAGTATAGATTTCAGTTCAATCAAAATAAATTCCAATATATGTTTGGAAAGTATAAATTGTAATTGATACATTAAATATGGATACGTTGAATGCATAAATATGAATATTTCTGTCTAGAATCCACAAAGTCACTTCGTGACCATTTGAAACCATATTTCATAATTTTAAGAGCCTAATTCCAAAATTACTGTAGTTTTTAGGTGAAGAAAATTTTGATTTTAAAATATTAAAAGAGGGTAAAATAGAAGAATAATTTTTTTTTAAGATAGTTGGCATTTATATAGAATAAAATATATCAAGATAAATTCTAAGATTTGATATTTGTTCTTTTCAGGACCATACAACAAAATATAATATTAGGAAGTTAAGTCATAATTATTTGAGGTGTTTGAAATCGATTATAAATTTTAGGATTGAACTTAACATTTAGGATCAATATTTATTAAATATTTGAAAAAAATAATATAACTTGACTTTTGAAGCTTTATTTCTTTAGGATCGATTATAAAATGTTATGATGTATTTGTTTTGTTAGAATTTGAATCCAAAAAAATATAATTTAACCCACAAATTTGTAGTTTTTGATATGACACTTCATCTGGTACTATCTTGTTATACATAATAAAATCTGTTCGAGGGTAATTTGGATGATTAACTATAGAAAAATATAAAAGTAATTTGAATAGTTAACTATAAATGGATACAAATAGTTAGCTATAAATGGATACAATTGCCTTTATCTATATAATAAAACAGGATGGAAGTTGAATTTTATCCCCACTAAATTTCCCCCCCCCAAAACCATCACATCCAACCCAACCCAATCCAACCCATAACAACATCTCCCTGTAACACACAGAGCAACCTGATGTCCTCTCTCTCATCTCAGTCTCTTCTCTCTCATACAGACAGTAGTGAGTCCCCTCTTCTGCACAAACACCCTCCCCCCATTCCTCTTCTGCGCAAACACCATCCCCTTCCCTCCCCTTCCCTTTTTCTGTTTCTCCTTCCCCTCAATCACCAAATCACCACCACCAGCCCAGCCCCAACACTGATGCCTCCCTTTCAGTGAAGAGTATGTTGATTATTGATATCGGGTGTCTCAAATCTTTATCGCCCACCGGAGAAGAAGAACTTGAAAATCTGCGATCAACTCTCAGCTCATGGGGTTGCTTCCAGGTCTGGTTTTTCAGCTTCTCTCCATTAACTTGTTGTAAAGACACCGTGGAACCCAATATTATTTTGCTAGTAAAACATAAATTATTTTTTTCCTATAAATGATCATTTGAGCAATCAGATTGTAGAAGCCTAGCCCCAACAGCTTCTCTCTCTGCCCCTCTACCATCCCAACCCCAACACAACTCCGGTGAACTCTCCCTTTCCCCAATCCCTTCCTAATGCACATGAAGTGTTCATCAAAATGCCTAAGAAAAATACTTACATTCTGTTCCACACGCACACAACACACAATTGGGGTTTTGGGTTGAAGGGTTGTGAGGTTTAAAACATGTGTTCATTTTCAGGTGGGAATCAAAGGTATTGCTTTATCAACAAATAATTGGAACTTAATTATGATTTAAACGTATATTTCATAACTTATGACCTAATGATGATATATGCGGTAAGTTTTAGGATTATTCAAGGGTTAGTGCTTGGTATATTCATACCCAGTTAGCAGCTACCTTTACCAAACTATGAATGGTCTTTTGTTTTGCTTTTATATAGTTCTTTAAATGATTGAATTTGTTCTGCTTAGTTTATTCTTTAAATGGTTGAATTTGTTCTGCTTAGTTTATTCTCGATACAAGTTTACCTTTTTTTGATAAAAAGCTACCGGTGAATGGGTTTTATGTGGGTAATGGGTTGTTTGATTTTTGCATAATTCCTTGGATTTTGATTGTTTTATACAGGTTCCAAAGTGCCCTGAAAAGGTTCCTTTAGCTGAATACAAGTTCCAGAGTTTAGGTACGTAATTGATCCACTTTGCTTTGTATATGATTGTTGTTTAAGGTGCACAAAATTGGTTTGGGCAGTGGACTTTAAAGATTTTTAGGTTGAATGGCTAATTTAAATGCTTGATTTCAATCTCTTTGTTGTTTTGCCTCAATGAGTAATTTTAGTACTTGAGAATGTGAAGCAGTAAGCGTGATTTGTCTAAAACTTACTTATTTTTGAAGCAATAAGCAATAGATAATTATTTTTGTTTATCGCATAAGGAGGGTAGTTATCTAATTTTTTTTTTTAAACTTACTTAAACTATTTAATAATTTCTCTTTCTATGAAATTATGTTACCTATTTGAGCTAAGTAATTTTAGTGGATTGAAGGCTTAGATGACTCCTTGAATAAGGAATGATGATATCTAGAGTGTTTTAGAATTTAGAGTCTGAGTTGTAGGATTAGTACTTTAGTGCTTTGGACTTTATTCTTTAGTTTTGGAATAATTTCTTAAAATAATAAAGTCATAATATTATTACTTTTGTTGATATAGAATCCTATGAATATTAATTTTATTTTTTCCTATTCCTTTTAAGTCTATTGTGAATTTTTTGTTTTTTTTAGTTTTTGTGGTGTTGTTGAATTATATAGTCTTTTTTTTTTTTTTTTTGATTTTGTAGTTGGTATGGCAAAATTAAAAACTGGTAACTTGACTACTGATTATTGTTGAATTTTTTATATCCCCTTGAGAGTTTGTTTTTATTAGCATACTGTTACTGAGATTAATAATTGATAATTTTTCATCATTTGTAGGTTAAATGAGCATGGTGGTGTCGTATTGATTTCTTAATCTTGAGAAGGTATAAATCTTTGTCCCCTACACATTGTCCCGATCATCACACCATCTCTCAACGATTCAAACGCACTCAATTTCGACTTATTTGGTTGAAATAAATAACTTATTCACGTACTTGAAATGTTTTGGTTTTTTGGTTTTTGCAAAATTAAGAACTTTGACACTTTGCGATTTAAGAACTATGTACAGTGTCTTCAAATACACATGATATAGAGTGAGTTTAGGCTTTCAATTTTGCACGTGTCTGAATTCAGAGCTTAATTATTTCGCGTTCAAATTCAATGTTCAATTTTTTTTTAGTTGCACCGTGCCTTCAGGCACGGGTTATCCCTAATACTATTATATAAGGACACAATAATCAATCAAAAATTTTGTATGTTTAGGTATTTTTATTAGTAGTATAGATATAGATAATGTAACTAACTCATTCTTTTATACTCTTTTAACATGTAATAGTAGATATGTAAACCCCCACATGTCTAAACTATCAACAATCGTCCAATTAGCTTCATTTTGCATTTAACGTCTCCATTTACATCCTAAATCAAAATATAAGAATAATAAGTATATTTAGGCTCCAAATAAGTATAAAAGGCTAAATATCAAAAGAGAAAAAAATATATGACATTTTGCATTCTCATTAATTAGCTAGCTTAGAGGAATTGAAGAAAAATATTTATGGATATGCTAGTTCTATATCATGTTGTTATAAATGATTCTAGGAGACGGATGATAATTTGGTTTTGGTTAATGAATGATGCTAGACATGAATCTTTATGCAAGCCATACTATCTATATTGGAGATGAGTATGAGATAGAATTTGTGACAAAAGACACCCAAACTCGAGTTAGACAAGTATAGAAGAACCAATCAGTCCGACAGACTACCTTTCACCAATTTGATCATAACTCTTTGTTGAAAAGTCCAAATTGTGCACCGTTATTTTTGTTAGAACCCTAACTCGTATATCTTTCCAACCATATAGGTCACACATACTATAACTACCTGAGTCAAATCAGTTCATTCTCCGAAGTTCATCAAAAATCTGCACTGTGGTGTTCCTTGGATAGTAAAGTGTTGTGCTTTCTTCTTAGACTTTGAAGGTGTAATCCCTCACATGTTTATATTAATATAGTAATGTACTTATTTAGTGATTCTTATATATGTAATGACGTAAGAATAAATCATATATATTGAAACCGTAAGAATAAATACTAGAGAGGAATAAAATAGTAATTTCAATGTTTTGAGTGTAAATTTATTTTAGTTTTGAAATAAATCATAAAAATAAATGTTTTTAGGTTAAAATAACATTAAAAATGAATTTGGAACGTCGAAAAATCTTAGGGTAGTCATATGGATCAAATTGAAGATTCTTAGTGGCAAAACCATAATTTTGGAGAAGACCCAAACAGCCTGTGAACAGTAACTTCGGGGCTGCTGTGTTTAAAACACAGATTTCAACCCCTTTTCACTCCTCTTTCACCCCACACCTCTTGGAACCTTAGAGGAAGATTAAGGGAGGAAGAAAAGGGAAGAATGAGGTCAGTAGAGTTTGAGTTCTTACTTGGAATTTTGATTCAAGGTAGGGGTTTCTCTCCCTCTTGTTCATTGAGGCTAGGACTATATATATATATATGTTTTTGACTCTAAATCTTATATATGTGTTAGAAAATCTTTGATGTTTGATATTCTTGCAATTATTATCATGTTTAAAACAAGGCTATGGTTGGATTGCCATGAAACCTCTATTTCTTATTTTAAAAACCCTTGTTCTCATGAGAGGTGGATTTTTCTCTCAATATTCATTTGTTCTTGATTTCTAAAATTTTAGTGCTTTGTGTTGAGTAATAAATGATGTTGTTATGATCTCTTGTATTTTTCCTTAAATGGTTATTGAAATTGTTACATGATAAATTTGGGAATTTTTGAGATATGCTTGTAAAATGAGAAATTGTGAATTTTGTATTTATTTGGAATTGTTGTTGAATTGAGAATATTTTAGTTTTCTCATTTGTATGGTTGTTGTGAAGGACTTGGATTGCCATCGAGAGATGCCGTAGAGTGTTAGAGGTTAGTCTATCCCAATGGAGGTGAGATGGTTTCCTAACACTTGTAGTGGATTGTCATTTGGTAATGCAACCACTATCGTTCACGGGAGTTCGAACAAGGGATGTTATACTTTTCCTGGGAAGGGACACGTCATTGCCATTGGGATGGTAGACGCCCTTTCCTAAAGTATTGTGATTGTGATTATGATTGGTGGACTAGGTATAATCGTTGGGTAAATTCATGAGAAACAATCAACATACATGGTAAGGGGATGAACCAATATACATGGGATGATGAGTTGAATCGTCTTGCCGGTGCATTGGTATGAGACAAGGCATCGGAAGGTGCTCTTCCTAAATGGCTTAAAGTTGACATGATATATTGTTGTGAAATTTACTTTATCCTTTTCATTTGATTATTGTTATGACTTAAACTTGAGATCTGTTTAAAATGTTCTGTTTTTCCTTCAAAATTGATATATGTTATTTACGAAATGAGACCGACCAATTTTTATCTGTTTTCTAAACCTTGTTCGAGTTTGGGAGAATTTTTCTACAGAGTTTCGTGCTCACCCCCTACAGTTAACCATTTTACAGATTATGGGCCAGAGGAGGAGCTCGGTGCTAACGAGCCGGGCTATGGAGAAACTTCATTAGAGGGGTACTTGGATCCCGAGTGGGACATCTAGAGATGTCATTTATTTTTGTGCTAGACTAGGAACGATTATGTACAATCATGTAGAGTCTAGTATTTTGTTTATTCCGCTGCTAAGTTCAAATGTAATTCTTTTGATGTAGTAGCCATGGTTTGGGCTTATTCTTTTGGATAATATTGTAAATATTTTATGGATAAATGGACCCGGTGTGGTCAATATAGTATAATTGCACAGGTTGTGTTTTGGATAGAGCTCTCCAAACAAATAAGATTTTGCCTGAATTTTGTTAAATTAAGGACCTCCGGTTATTTATGGATTTTATTAGTTGCTCTCCTGGTATGAATGATTTTAGAAGGTAATGTCTTCCAAGGTGATTTTTGGAGCGTTACAAGATAGTACTTAAAAAAACACTCGTGTCTTCAAGGTCAAATTGAATTTTGTTGATGTTTTGTATTGTATGTTAACTTGAAAGGAAAGTGTATATATTAAAATAAAAAATTGTACACTTTGTTCCATGTGTAGAAGTATTTGTGTAGTATCCATATATTTTATTAATTATCGAATACGTATAATGTGTATCTATTATGTATCCTCGAATATCATATTCAGTATGATATCCGATGCGAGCACGTCGACCTTAACAAAATATTTGTGCTTTATAGGTTATGAATCCAACTTTTGTGAATATTGTTTGCAATAAATCATGCATCATGTTTGTCTATTGGGATAATAAACTTGTTTTGAACTTATAATATTTTTATACTTCTAATGGACAAAATTACCATTTAGAAAAAATAATTATTCAATTGGTCTATCATTTGTACATAATTAAGATTATACAAAAAAAATATATATTAAACAAATACCTGAAAGTAACCGTAACCCATGAACATGAAAGCAAAGATATCTATATACCCACTTGTTAAACAAAGGGGAAATTGGGTGTGGATATACTTTGTAGGTGTTATTTGGATATAAGTTATCAGTTTTAACATATAAGCATTTAAGTCCAAAATAAGTATAAAAATTTGTAAGTATTCTTCTTCTTTTTTTTTAATATTATTGAATTATCGCTACCTTGATTCATGCATAACTGATATAGAAATATTTGAAAAGATTCTTTACAGTGTTATTGTGACATGTACAATCGTTTGAATTTTTAAAAACTGATATCAATTCATTTGAAATTATCCTTTTGAACTAAATTTTTTTTCTTCTTCAACATTTCAATTTTTTTCGAATAAGCTTTTCATTTTACATGGCATGAAGCAATTTTTATTTATTTTTTATTTTTTGTGTAGCAAGATTTTGGCTTCTTCTTCACCATTTAAGAGTTTTATCTTCTCTTCTAGCCAGACGGAAATTACTCAACTAGACGCTTTGGTTTCGTCTTCTATTTTTTTTTTATGAATCAAATTCTTTTTGAAAAAAATGTATCAACATTAAAATCAATGTGATAAGTTACTCAAAAATAATGTAATAATATATTAAACAATGTGACAACATATTAAAAAAATGTGACAAGGTACTCAAAAATAATGTAACAAGTTACTCAAAAATAATGTAATAATATATTAAACAATGTGACAAGTTATTCAAAAATAATGTGACAACATATTAAAAAAATGTGACAAGGTACTCAAAAATAATGTGACAACATATTAAAAAAAATGTGACAAGGTACTCAAAAATAATGTAACAACATTTAAACAATGTGACAAGTTACTAAAACATAATGTAACAATATAAAAAACAAAATGAGAAGTTACTTAAAAATAATGTGACAACATATTAAAAAAAATGTGATAAGTTACTCAAATTTGTTATTTTAAGATCACAAAATTTAACAACATCAAATCTTGAAAATTATGATTCCGAAAATAATGGAACCAAAAATATTATTTTGATTCAAAAATTTGGAATGGCCAAAATCAATGGCTTTCCATTTGAAGATCGAAGTAGATTCCATGTTTGAGGGCAGTGGAGAGCGGTTGGCGTGATTCAAGAAGGCGTCTTTTAGATTTCCATAATCGGTTTTTGATGCTTCAGTGAGTTTTGTTAGAGGGTATTACAATTATTTTCATTCAAAGTGTACTTTTATCCAAATTCTTTTTTTAAATGCACTTTTGCTCTAAGCCGAAGTATCCTTAAACAGATCCACCATATACTCCATATCTTTCTCTGCGAACCTAATTACCTACTCAAAAGAGAGGCACCCAAAAAAATTCTAGCATGTAAGAGATTGCAATATTAGGGAGAAGCATGAAACCAAACATATTAAAGAGACTACACCACATATTTTTTTTAGTCTTTGATAGTTTGCAAATTAAAATTTGAACATATAATTGGTATGAAAACAACTCTATTTGTAATTGAGTGAATCTTTGAATTGTATATTCATTTTATAGTACATTCTTTAGATCTAAAGTCAAATCAGTCCACTAAACTCTCTAAGCTCATTACAATAGAAAAAATAGCACATGCAATTTCTTGACAGACATATTCACAATTATAAGAATCATATGAATACCTGCGTGCTCTAAGTGTGCACATATCAATTGTTTGATTCATCCACTCTAACTTCTGATGGCCTCCTTTATTGATCTAACTATATATACAACTCTACCCACCCACCCACACACACACACACACACTCACATGTCACCGTTGCAACAGGATCAGAAGGGCTATTTTGGAATTGAAATTTTCACAAATTAACATCACATATTGGGATTGAAATTTTCTAAAATTTTGATTAGCTTTGGATGGTGTATGTAATATCATTATTAACCTTGATCTATCTATCGGTAGGTGCTTGTTATTTCATTCTGATTTTGATATTGATATAGCTTGATATGGCAAAAAATAAAGTTACTGTAATGTTGTATTGGTGCTGGAAAATGTCCTACGGTTCAGAGGATGGGGTTGGACTGGGCTTAGTACAAGTTGAGGCTTATATGTAGATATCCCGCTACAAAGGTACCAAAAATGACTTCATATGTCCAAATGGAAATTGTGAATGACGAACTTATGGGTGCTATGCTTAATGTGGTATTCAAAAACCAGATGTTGAACAATGTTGCTTTGTATGGGGAGACAGAGGACATCAACACATTCATTTGTGACAATCAGACAGTGGGGTGCTAAACAATCAGCAGAATGTCTTACACTGATTTGTTCAGACGAGAAATAGGCACCTCGACATTTCCAAATTTTAGGATGACGAGTGAATGTTCCTTCCCCATAGGGATGTAGTTTTCAAATGGATCAAAAAAGGATTGATTTGGGTGAACTAGGAAAGGGCAACCAATCACTTATGCAACAATGTCCAATTTAGGAATATGAAGAAATGTGTGCAAATAATTACACAAATGACTTAGATGAAGAGGAAGAGTATGAGAAATTATTGACTAACAACTCGGATGATGTGGATAGAGATAGGTAACCAAATAAGGTTGGTGGGGAGGTTCGTATGCATGAGCTTGACTCCCCGTTCTTCACAAACATTGAATGGGGTAAGCATGATGAAGCTGGTAGCTTACCGTTGTTTTCTTTTGAAATGCAATTATGGGATTCGACAAAGCTGGATTGTTTGAAGGATATGGTTTTCGAGGATAAAAAGGCACTGAGGAAGCATTTGGATGATGGAAAACCCGCCGATGTGCCAGAGGATTTCATAACATGTTATGCCAGATGATACATCATGTTATTGATTCATGGGTGTTTGTTCGTAGGTAAGTCATGAAGCAAGGTGAAGCTCATGTTCCTCCTCCTACTTGCGGATCTTATTGTGGTAGGACAATACCGAGAGATGTACATCATGACTAGACATTACACTAAGGACATCAATGGCTTACTTATTCTGCTTCAGGTATACTACAACTGTCGTATCGATTTTACATATTTTAGTACTAGGGATAACCCGTGCTTGAAGGCACAGTGCAACTAAAAAAAATCAAACATTGAATTTGAACACAAAATAATCAAGCTCTGAACTCAAACACGTACTAAATTGAAAGCCTAAACTCGCTCTATATCACGTGTCTAAAGGCACTGTACATAGTTCTTAAATCGCAAAGTGTCAAAGTTCTTAATTTTGCAAAAACCAAAAAACCAAAACATTTCAAGTAAGTGAATAAGTTATTTATTTCAACCAAATAAGTCAAAATTGAGTGCGTTCAAACCGTTAAGAGATGGTGTGATGATCGGGACAATGTGTAGGGGATAAAGATTTATACCTTCTCAAGATTAAGAAATCAATATGACAACACCATGCTAATTTAACCTACAAATAATGAAAAATGATCAATTATTAATCTCAGTAACAGTATGCTAATAAAAACAAAACTCTCAAGGGGATATAAAAAATTCAACAATAATCAATAGTTAAGTTACCAGTTTTTAATTGTGACATACCAACTACAAAATAAAAAAAAAAAAAGACTATATAATTCAACAACACCAAAGAAACTAAAAAAAATTCACAATAGACTTAAAAGGAATAGGCGAAAATAAAATTAATGTTCTTAGGATTCTATATCAACAAAAGTAATAATATTATGACTTTATTATTTTAGGAAATTATCCTAAACTAAAGAATAAAGTCCAAAGCACTAAAGTACTAATCCTACAAATAAGACTCTAAATTCTAAAACACTCTAGATATCATCATTCCTTATTCAAGGAGTCATCTAAGCCTTCAATCCACTGAAATTACTTAGCTCAAATAGGTAACATAATTTCATAGAAAGAGAAATTATTACATAGTTTAAGTAAGTTTCAAAAAAAAAATTAGACAACTACCCTCCTTATGCGATAAAAAAAAATAATTATCTATTGCTTATTGCTTCAAAAATAAGTAAGTTTTAGACAAATCACGCTTATTGCTTCACAATCTCAGGTGCTAAAATTACTCATTGAGGCAAAACAACAAAGAGATTGAAATCAAGCATTTAAACTAGCCTTTCAACCAAAAAATCTTTAAAGTCCATTGCCCAAACCAATGTTGTGCACCTTAAACAACAATCCTATACAAAGCAAAGTGGATCAATTACGTACCTGAACTCTGGAACCTGTATTCAGCTAAAGGAACCTTTTCAGGCCACTTTGGAACCTGCATAAAACAATTAAAATCCAAGGAATTATGCAAAAATCAAACAACCCATTACCCACATAAAACCCATTCACATGTAGCTTTTTATCAAAAAAAAGGTGAACTTGTATCCAGAGTAAATAAAGCAGAACAAATTCAATCATTTAAAGAATAAACTAAGCAAAACAAATTCAATCATTTAAAGAATAAACTAAGCAGAACAAATTCAATCATTTAAAGAACTATATAAAAGCAAAACAGAAGACGATTCATAGTTTGGTAAAGGTAACTGCTAACTGGGTATGAATATACTAAGCACTAACCCCTGAATAATCCTAAAACTTACCGCATATATGATTATTAGGTCATAATTTATGCAATATACGTTTAACCCATAATTAAGTTCCAACTATTTGTTGATAAAGCAATACCTTTGATTTAAAACAATACCTTTGATTCCTACTTGAAAATGAAAACCTGTTTTAAACCTCACAACTCTTTAACCCAAAACCCCAATTGTGTGTTGTGTGCGTGTGGAACAAAATGTAAGTATTTTTCTTTGGCATTTTGACGAACACTTCATGCGCATTAGGAAGGGATGGGGAAAGAGAGAGTTCATCGGAGTTGTGTTGGGGCTAGGATGGTAGAGGGGCAGAGAGAGAAGTTGTTGGGGTTAGGCTTCTATAATTTGATTGCTCAAATGATCATTTATAGGCAAAAAATAATTTATGTTTTACCAACAAAATAATATTGGGTTCCACGGTGTCTGTACAACAAGTTAATGGAGAGAAGCTGAAAAACCAAACCTGGAAGCAACCCCATGAGCTGAGAGCTGATCGCAGATTTTCAAGTTCTTCTTCTCCGGTGGGCAATAAAGATTTGAGACACCCAATATCAATAATTAACATACTCATCAATGAAAGGGAGGCATCAGTGTTGGGGCTGGGCTGGTGGTGGTGATTTGGTGATTGAGGGGAAGGAGAAACAGAAAAAGGGAAGGGGAGGGAAGGGGATGGTGTTTGCGCAGAAGAGGAATGGGGGGAGGGTGTTTGCGCAAAAGAGGGGACTCACTGTTGTCTTTCTAAGAGAGAAGAGACTGAGATGAGAGAGAGGACATCAGGTTGCTCTGTGTGTTACAGGGAGCTGTTGCTATGGGTTGGGTTGGGTTGGGTTGAATTGGATGTGATGGTTTGGGGGGGGGGGAAATATAGTGGGGATAAAATTCAACTTCCATCCTTTTTTATTATATAGATATATTCATGTAAAGCTTATATGCAAATATTGTTAATAAAATTTATCTAATTTATGTAATTGTGGGCATAGGAGCATTTATCACACATTCATCCACAGAGATTGCTTGATGTTAGCTTGCACCCCATGGTGTAGTGGATGGAGCAGGGTTACCCGTGGAGGAGGCCACACCACATGATGCTGCATTTGCACCACCAGATGTGTTATCTGCAGGCTCTCAAAAGTGTACATTAGTCATTAAATCTTTCTAATTGTTGTTAATTATTTTTGTGTTACCTATAGGCCATGGCATTTTTTTTATAGTTACAGTTGGGATGTGCCATTTTCTGAGCAACACACCTCTACACATGTTCTTAGACATTATAGAGATTAGCTTTACCAGACATGGGATAAACATGTAAAAAAAACACTTTGAATTTGAAAGTTGAAATTGTTGTATGTTTTAGTAGGTATGGTGATTGTTGTTGTTGGTTGTCGTGGTTTGTTTGTGATTTGTTTGTCGTGGTTGTTGTGGTTGGTTTGTGTTAGTTGACTTATTGTTGTCCTTAAATCAAATATTGTAATATGTTTGATTTGTTCGGTAGTTGTAATTGTTTTGTAGTGCCTGATTATCGATTGTAAACAGGTTGTTATTTTTTGGTGGTTCTATTATTAGAGGAAACTTGGCCAAAAAATTTATTATGTTTACATTATGCGCTTACTTTATGTATAATTGATAAAGAAGTTCATATTTTAGTGTCGTGTATAGACGAAGTTGACTTGTTTTGGTGGTTAATAATTGCATTGTAATATGCAATAGTTGTTAGATTAAAATTATAAGCACGTTTATAAACTATTCGGGTCCTACTTGTTAATAATATGCTCTAAAATCAGTCATATAGATGATGTTTTGAGGTTGTACTAGCAACATTCATTACTTAATTAAATAAAAGGGCAAGTTTATATCATGTTTTTATTTTATTTCGTTTTAATAGACATGATATAGTTCATAGAGTATATGTTAAGAAGATAGTTTCTCAAAGAGTTGAGAAGATGTGACCTATACTTCTTAGTACATAACTCTTAAATGTTCCTAGTTATAGAATTACTATGCAGGTACTATCTAATCTGGATACACTAGCATATACTATGTTTACTCATATTTGATATGAGGTGACTCGTGCAAGTCACTAGTGTAGGGACACTGAAACAGGTGTGTGGGTGCTGACTTGATTCAAAATGTGTACACCCAAGTGTAGGCTGTCAAGTTGTAGTTATAATCTGGTTAAGTCCGGAGTTGAATCCACAGGGAACTAATGTTGGTGTTTTGAAGTAAATAGTGACAGAGAACAAAGTGACTGGAACCATTGGTATTTGAAGTTATGATGTTTATGGGATTTCCTAGACATAATATAAGATTCTTTCCAAAGGGATTTACTAGACAAAATATAATATTCTCTCAAATGTAAAAGTCACCCTTTAACTCGAGGATCTGAACATGAAGTTAATCATCCGGTTGTTATATTTATGTTTGGGAACTCAATTAACCTCTGTTTCAATAGCAAGTTAATTAGATGATAAAGATGGAATGTGAGAATTAAGAACATGGTTCTGATGTTTTTATAGAGAGTTACAACAATTGTATGTGTCGAGACTCAACTCGTCTACAAACAAGCATATAGTTCTACAAGTCATCCAACCACTGTGTTAGTATTCTATTCTTAGTTGAAGCACAATAATGGTGAAGATTGAAATGTAGTCATGAAAATCTAGTTGAAGTACTTGCAAAGAACCAATGAGTCTTTTTATGCCAAGAGTTAACTTGTCTTAGAAAAGACTCATGATTGTACAAAGTACCTTAACTTGCTAGATGCATTCAATCATTCAATAAGCAATCATAAGATAAAGCATTAAGCATAAAAGGAAAGCACAAAAATAACTTCTGAATGATTTATACATGTCCATCACCTCTTACTAAAGAGTGAATGAGAAACTACTCACTCTTCATGACTTTGAGAAAGCTAGAAAAGTGAGTGATTCTCATCCTTCCAAGTAGAGGAGTTTACAAGATACAATACACTACACAATAAGGCTATTTTCGACGAAGAATGAGTGAATCACTTTCTACCCTTCAAGGCTTTGAGAAAGCTAGAAAAATGGAAGAGTTTCACTCCTCTAAGGGAAGAGATAAGCTCAAAAAATGGAAGCTAATGAAATTAATAAAGTAAAAGAAAACAATAATGAAGTAAAAGAAAACAATAACAAAGTAAAAGAAAGCTAGTTACTTTTGGAGGGCTTTTCCACTTCCAAAGATGATTTTTTTACAAGTTCCAAGGGAAGGTATTTATAGACAATAAGGGAGGGTAAAGGTCATGTTAGGAGGCTTGGAATTACACTTTTATCCCCCTCTATTTTGAGCTTTGACAGTTGGCTCCCCTGAAGTTTGTAGCTTTGATAGTTGGCTCCTCTATAAAGAACAACAATTAATGCATTAACCCTAATTCACACACTAACCCTAATTTGACTTACTTTGACTCTTTTAACTTGTTTAACTAACACAATTGATCTATTAAATTAATTAAATTATGCATTAATTATGGTTAATTAGGTGCTTGTTAGAGAACAAGTACACTGAACTTGATCATTGACTAAAGTAAGATTTTTCATATGAATTTTTACATACCTATCAATGTTAAATCCAAAAGTTACAGTTATACAATTAATCCTTATACTTGAGACACCATAGTTGTCTTGTGCATGAACTTCTATGATTTAACTATTTATCATATTCATATACTAACCATGTAACTTGGATATGTATTGTTGGATATAGTTAGACATGCATAGAGACCTATGACTCTCATTTCTATGTGATCTTCTAGTGTATGACTCAAGGAGTCCTTGGCCAAGGCAGAATGACATTTAGAAAAGAGTTTCTAATTGGTCATTAGGAGTCATAGTCCTAACATCAAACATATAAGATTGAGTTAGGGGTTTGACAATAATTTCATACCTTTGTAATTTAATTGGGGCATTGTGTGATAGTAGGATTGAATTGCATGGAAACTGCAGATTGAATGGGTTTTTTATCTACTTCGTACTATCCAGAGGTTGATCATAATATGCTGCTAAGTATCACTCATAATTAGTAGAAGCCCAAAGAATGAAATTAATATAATATCAATTTTTCTTAATAAAGGGAGAATTAGAAGAGTTCTAATTCAAGTTAAATTAGAAAAGTTCTAATTTGATATACTACCTATAGATAATATCGAATGTCTACAACCGGATATGCTTAAACCTATAGGGTCATACACAATAGAATTGATTGGAAACTAAAGGATAAAGGAGAGAAAACCAATTAATATTTAATTGGGGTGAATGCCTAATTAAGAGTTAATTAGGGATTTTATTACAATTAATGGTTAATAAAAAGATCATATATAGTTATGAGATAATTGCAACTAGACCCAAATTAGGATTAGATTGTTCTAAGGCTTTATAAATACCTTCATATAGGAAATGGATATATTTGATAATAACTCTTTCTAGCACAAGAAAATCCACCCATCATTCTTCCTCTCTATTAGTTTATCAAAGGTTGAGGTAGATCCTTCTAATTATCAATTCGTGTGGAGACCGATAGAGGCCAAACGATTGCGAGGCTTGGGGTAAAGATCTAATTCATATGTGAAGATCAAATATTCTTGAAGAAAGCTTGAAGATTGTTAAAAACACGCTTCAAGAGGTAACTTTGAATATTCTCTATTGATCGAAGATTTTCAGTTTGTATTAAACATGAATAGATATTGCAATTAGGAATCAATATTTATTTTTAAAATTTTGCTACGTTTCTTATATGATTACTTTCACTATTTTTATGGGCAACTACCAAAATTTATTTAAACGTGTTCTAACAATTACATTAACATTTTAATATTGTAGATGATATGGGAGCCTTCCACAGTAGATGTATTAGTTAGCCTACCTGATTATTACCTTTTGGAGTAGGATCTGTGGAGAACACTGTCACTACCCATAGGTTTTGATGTGGTTAAATGGCTTTTCCCCAACCGTGTTCTGCAATAGTTTAGTTTGACACAGTTGATACTATTGGTGTCTGATCCTGTTAGGTAGTTGCATGTTACTCACCGTTAAGGTAGGCCGAGATATGTCTAGGTTGCTACGCCTCAGCCATACATAGAGTTATGAGATCATCGATATAACATTATTGTTAGGGGAAAGGCCAACGTTGGTCAGATGGATCCAACTAATCTATACATGGTATTGTACTAATGTATTACTTGTCGTCTTGTAAAACCCAGGTAAATTTGAATTTTTATAAAAAAGGGTAAAACTGTAATTTGTCACAACAATACGGGTTGAAAACTTGAATTTTTCTAGAACTCGGATGACAAATCGAACCTCACCATTGGATTCTTCTTGCGAAATTTAGTTACCATGTCAATTTTCATTGAATTTCGAGACAGTCAAATTTTTTGTGTTTTACAAGGCAATCGGGAGTCGGATGACCTAAAAATGAGACATGGAATTAAATTATGAAAATTGGATGAGAATTATATAAAAATATTTTGAACTTGAACCGGAATAAAATTTAATCGTTTCGGTATGAAATCAGACTCGGGAATGGAGGACATGTGGCGCGACGAGGGCTAAGCATTCCAAGGGGTATAAATAGGGGAGAAAATCAGATTTTCTCCCCCATTTCAGCTAGGTTTTTACTTTGGAGAGGGAAAAGAGGAAAAAAAGAGATAGTTTCCAACTTCTCTCTATGACCTATGACTACCCTTTGGTCGAATTGACTTGGGCCAAGAACAAATATTGCTCTACGCGGCGAAGGCTACAAAACCATACCTAAAAGGATGGATTTCACCGAAGTTGCAAAGACAAGATTTTGGGAAATCAAGGGTTTTGAGCTTGATCTGTGTTCTTGAAGTTTTCTACAGTTGTTTTACGCTTCAAGAGGTAAGGTTTTCTCCCTAATTAGGTTTATTTTCAACCTAGGATGATTATATGGAATGGGTAGGGTGTTAGAGGTGTTAATTTGATGAAATGGGTATTGCAAATGGGTAAAATCAATTCTAGCATGAATTAGTATTTAGAAATTGCTAGCTTGTAATTTCTTGAAAAATTGTGATATGTGGGCAAGCTATATTTTTATATTATGCCTTGGAGAATTAAGTGTGTTATTTGCATAAGACTATGTGATAACATGCTTAGACATTTTTGTTAGGTATAATGTTGATATATGCTTGGTGATGTATTGACATTAAGATGATTTAGGGTAATTATATGCATATGATATAATTGGTCATGGAATATGTTGAAATGTGGTTAAAATGGTTCATGTGGCACTCATAACATATTGAACATAAAATTAGTATTGCGATTGTACATTACATTGCATATGCACGAAGACATCACATTCATGGGCATTGGCATGAGTATGGGTGTGTGTGTGCATGATTTTTGATCAAACACCACTCTTGGTGGATGATGCGTGGGCTCGGGAAGGTTAGGTCAAGGTCCGACTGAGTCGCACGGGTTGCATTGAAAATTGGGTCGGGGTTAGCAAGAAGGACTAGACAATCCCTCGGGTGAGAGACCCGGTGATTTGGATACGCACTCCATTGGTATAAGAGCCTATAAAGTGTGTCGGCGTACGCGGAGCCATTGGTGGAAGTCTATTGATGTCGTGTCGGTTGGGTACCTGTTGGTGGAAGTCCATAAATACCCACCCCAAGAAAGACCCGGATATTTAAATGGTCATTGGATGTGTAATATCAATGGCGGTGGCTTGGAATGCCTAGTTTTCATACGTATGGCATTGCATGTGTTGAGCGAGTTGGTGAAGGCTTAGGTTGAGTTGCATGAGTGAGTCTCATCTCATCTCATGGCATGATATAGTGGGTCCATCATTGAATTGCATATTCTTGAATGACTGATTGTTGCTTGTTGAATTTGCATGTGAACATTTCATATGCATCTAGGTTGGAGAGTAGCCTATTTAGGAGATACCCTATTGAGCGTGGCTCACCCTTTATGGGGACAATATTTCAGGTGTGGGATACACGTCGGTAGACGACTCTCATTCGAGCCCTCATTGTTGAAGAAAAGCCGAGATGTGACTTTTAAACTATGTTTTAGTAAAATTAAGGTATAATTTAGTTTTTAGACATGTATTATTGTAAAGTGAACTCATATGAACTGTATATTACTTAAAATAGATGTTGTATGAGTTTGGGTTGATTTTGCATAAGGTTGGAATGGATTGGTATTGAAAAAGGATGGAATCGGGGGAAAATTGAGAGGACCTACCTGTAGAACGGTGAGATCTTCTACCGGTAGAACTTTTCTAGTAGGCTTTTCCTATCAGTATAACGTCAAGTTTTGTGGTAGAACATTTCCAATGATTTTTCCTACCAGTAGAACGATAAGAAATCTCCAAGTAAAACTTTTCTAGAAGGTTTTCCTACCGGTAGAACATGGGCATCTTCTAACGGTATGTTTTGTTTAAATATCAGAAATTCAATGTTTTTTCTATGATATCGGGCCTTGAGTCTCTTTGTTCCAATGATATAAATGGACAATAAATGAGAGTTAATTGATGTATATTGGACCTTTGATGGGTCATGTGATTGAATGGTATACAGGTTATGCGTTTGGGAGTACCCAGTATAAGGGAGACTCTGCTCAAACTTTGTATTATTGTGATCCCAGTAAAGGGGATGTTGTGACGTGATGTGGGGTTATGTGACATTCACGGGTATTTCTGCGGGTTGATGGGTTATCAATGGTTTGACAAAGGACTCCCAGTTTTAGGGGCATCACATGTCTTATCAATCCACCTATCCCGCAACCTGAAGTTGGTTTCCAACCGGTCGATACTATCATAAAGCTGTTGGTATGTGTTCATAATTGTTTTATTCATATTTACATGTTACCTTCACTACTTCAAACTTAGGTAATACTATATTTGTGACGCCCCTAAAATCGGGGGTCCCGTTGACAACCCGTCAACCTGCGAAAAGTCCGTGAGTGCCATTTGGTCCGACATCTTACCCATAGTATCCCATTAACCGGGATTTTTAACACACGTTTGTAATCCGTGATTTCTTAGTCGTTCAATCCAACCGGGGTTCATTATACCCCCTATATATCCCATTTGTATCCTTGGAATGAGAGAAATCATAGCCTAAGGACTTGACAAAGAAATCTTAAAATTTCAGATTTTTGAAAAATCTTCTGGAAGGCTTTGTCCACTGGAAAAGTTCTTCTGGAAGGTTTCATAGACCTTCCTACAGAGGCTACTCCCCTCCTAGATGCATATGCAATGGTCTTATGCAACTTTCCACAACAAGTCTATCTTATAACAATTTCATGAAATGCAACGATGGAAGATTCATAATGCCAAGCCATGTAATGAGATGAAACTCACTCATGCATGCTATCCCGAGCCCACACCGACTCTCACAACACAATACGATGCATATGTGTAAAACAAACATCTTTGATGAAACACATCCAAAGATCATTTTGAAATCAAACCATATTTCATAAAACCAATTCATTTTTGGATGGTTCCCATCAAATGAATAATTTATGCAACAAAACCATGTGTCTTTGTTGGGTATCGGATTCCGGAATCAACCGCTGGCTCCATACGCCATTACACTTTTCCGGAATTTCACCTCAGGGAAGTGTATGAACTAGGTAGCCGGGCCTCTCACCCGATGGAGTGTCTATCCCTTTTTGCTAAACCCGACACAAGTTTTCTCATGTATGCAACCGTGCGACTCCATAGGATATTCTATCCCATTTTCCCGAGCCCACTATCTACCAACAAGAGTGATGGTTGATTTTACCCATGCATACTCCTCATCCACACCCATGCCCAATTGCAATGAATGACACATGAGCAACGTAATCATATTCCATGGAATTTCATGTCAAAAGCACACAATTTCCATAATAAAAAATATGCTTAATATATCAACAAGCATAGGTCCACATGTTACAACCAACTCATCATGATATTTATGTCAAAATAACAACATTGAACCATACAAGGCATTTAGTCAAACACCTTAGATGCACAAATCATGTTATCACATTTTCTATGCAAGTACCACCCAATCTTAAGCATAAGTTAAACACATAACATGCTTAATGAAATCAAATCTCAAGGGGTTACACATGTTAATTCCCTACACCAAAATGGACTAGAAGCTTGTCTAGGCCAAATTCATACCCATTTCTCCAACATGGCCAAATAACCTAAGATTTTCAACACTCTAACCCATAACATAACACATTCTAGGTAGAAATGAACCAGGGTAGGAGAACCCCTTACCTCTTGTAGCGTAGAATGAAAACTAGCACCTCCAAGAACACCCCCAAAGCTCAAGACTTGGATTTCTCCAAATTTCCGTCTTTGAAACTTCGGTGAAACTCTTCGTTCTTGGTACCCACGCGTAGCCCTCGTCACGTAGATCGACTTTAGTTCTTGGTCTGACGGATTTCGACCGACGGATCTTGAGAAATCGAAGGAAGAAGACTTGAAAACCAATTTTTCTCTCTTCCTCTCCTTCTCACGTGTGGTGTGCTGAATAGAGAAGATATTTGTGCTGAAATATCTATTTTAAGTCTTTATTTATACTTTTAATTCCGCGGCCTACATCGTCCTACTTGTTTATCACTTCCGGGCCCTTTTTCGTCCCAAAACTATTCATTTAAATCCGGATTATATCCAAATAAATTTTATTACAACTTTAACCCAATTATGAATAAATTTTAAAAATTCCTTTTTTTGGGGATCTTTAAAAGTTCAATTGTCACCTAAATCGTCTCGTAATACGTGCAAATTTTGACTATCTCAGAATTCGACAAAAATTGACAGGACAACTCGATTTTGCGATGCGAATCCAACGGTGAGGTCCGTTGTTCCATCCGAGCTCTATAAAAATATATATTTTAATCTTGCATAACGGTGAAAAATTGCCCTTTGTCGAAAAAGTTCAAATTTTTCCCGGTTTTACAATATTCGTATGTTTATGTAGAAGGAGACATTCACGTAGATATATCACACTGCATATCAGAAATGTGATGGTCATCTAGACTTGTTTAGCGGCTATGAGCCAAATTAGAGCAAATAAGGGGCATAAGCTCCAAGGGGCTGTTTGGTATATGGGTTTTTTTTTTTTTTTTGGGGGGGGGGGGGGGTTGGAACATGGGTTGGGGAATAAACCCCCTTAAAGCCATGTTAAGTAAATATGAATTTAGCCTAGGGTTTGAAATCCTGCCCAGTCATGGCCTGGTCATGAAACCCGTGGGGGAGGTGGGTTTATGGGTTTTACATTCAAATGACATTTATACCCCCCATATATTCATACCCATGTTTGGATTAAATTGGTTAAGGGGCACAATAGTCATTTATATACAAATACATTATCATAATAGTCTTATATCCCTGCGCATATCAAACATGGGTATGTATAACATTAAATATTGAATCCCATCTTTAAGTTTGGAAGTCTTTGGACAAGCCAATCCAAACCCCTTCCAAAAACATACCAAACAGGTCACAAGTGTTTAGGGGCCATTAGTGAGCATCGTCGTCTCGTCCATCCACTGCTAGACGTTAGGTAGCCACTAGTTGCAGCACTGATTCCTATATCTCAACATGGTATACATATGCCATGACAAATGGAAGCTACTAGCTATGGCACAAGACATACTGATTAACCCTAAAAGAATGCGTACTTGAATTAGGATTTAGGGTTAATTGTGTGCGCAAACTAGGTTAAAGTAATTAATTTATAAACTACTAAAGTTAATGTGTAGTTTGTATATTTTGCAGGGTTTCAAGGATAGATATGGAAATCAAAGAGCACCAAAGTGGAAAGGCTAAAACAAACCAACGGAGGCAAGTGCAATAAAGGAGTCAACAAGTCAAACAAGGAGGCTGCCAAGGCAAAAATATAGAGAAATGTAACCATCCAGATGGTGGTGGTGGCGTCCGGACGGTGCTCAAACTGCCTCAAGTCTCTCTCCTCTCCCATTGGTCCATGTGAGCAACAAATCAACCCTGATTGGTTGTCCGGGGCGTCTGCCGCCTTACTCCCTCCTACCGGTGCCTATAAATAGCCCTCTTCAACTCATTTTTCAGGGTATAGCAAGAGATCTCAGTCCAGTGCAAGAGAGGAGAGAAAAGAGTAAAGAAAGAGAGAAAGGGAGACTTTAGTGAGAATTTCAGTTAGAAAGTGAGTGAAGCTCTGCCCTAATCACTTCAGCCAAAATTTTCTCTACTTCTACATTTCTGTTTATCCTTTCTACTTGGAGGGTTGAACCTCTCCCACTTTGGTGCCCTAGCCGATAATAAGAGTGACAGTATTTCAACTATTCCTCGGTGAAGGATTTGTGTATTTTGTTTTTGGTTGTAATGGGATTATTTCACTCCTGTTGCTCGTCTATAGTAATGAGGTGTGAGTAGTCCGTTTATACTCTTTGGTCAAGGGTAAATGCATGTATGGTACTAGTTTAAGTTTTGGAAATGCCAATATTTTATTTATGCATTAATGTTTATACCTCCCTTAATTGATGGATAATTACTATTATAATATTCTCATGGTTTTGAACACCGAGTAGAGCTTAATACTATATATCATACTATCTATAATTATTACATACTTCATGCATGATACAATGATGAATGTAGTTGGGCTTTATGTAACAGTCAGGAGATTGGTTATAAACGGGTTAAATCTAGTCATACTCAATGCTTTTGATTCAATGCATAAACCGGAACTTCATTTTCATTGAATCATCAACTTGCAGATTGAATATCTAAATTAAACCTTTTGAATGGTTCACCTTTGAGTTTACTAGGGTTATTTGATTTTTGCATGGTACATAGACCTTCCGGCTAACCTAATCAGTTGCTATGATATGGTTCAGTTATACATCAAACCTATTGATTAGCTTTCCAGTAAAATGGGACTTAATTGTTGTAAGGTGGCATTTTCATAAATGAGCAGTATAATGCATGTTGAATCTCTAAAATGAAGAGTATCTTTCATCATTTTTATTCAAAGTTTTAGTTAAGTGTTTATTTGATAATTCTAAGCTCACACCGCAAGTTATTTCATTGCACACTACACACATACAACAATCATACTGTTTTCTGTTTTGAATACCAACAGTTAGCTTCTTGTAGGTTCGACCATGGACTTAACCAAGAAATATTGCAATTTGACCACTTATACTTGGGTATCTGGCATAAATCAGGTTAGATCACATACCTCCTCAGCCATTGATACTATTTCCACTACTTCACATCTTGACCCGTCACCTTCCTTTGGTTTCCCTTCTACAACATGTCCACCTTCTACATTTGATGCCTTAGTTGTTGATCATGGCACTCCACCCTTTGCCTCATCATTATCAACACCTCTACCCTTTATGACACATACCACCACATTAGTTGCTCATTCACTCGCCCTCTACATTTGTGACATCTGCCCCATAGTGACTCCAACCTCTCGTTGCGCACCTACATCACCATCATATAAATCTCCATGCATACCTTTATAGGAGACGGTTGCTACTAGAGATGTGACACAAATCGATACTTTTGTGGGGCACTATTAGTCGATGTGGTGTCTATTGCAGCGATTGTACCACCCATGGCCCATAGGTCGACCTTTCCTATTAGAAATAACCAAGGTTCAGGAGATGATGAGGGTCCTGTTGAGGGAATGACCTAGAAGCCTTCACTTTTAGGTTGAAGGTAGGGCAGAGCTGGGCCTAAAGTATGATATGGCGTGGAGTTGGGGGTTGTAGGCACCATGAACATGATGTTAGAGATGTTGGAGTAGCAAAAGTAGATGCCAACACAATGTAGCACTTGGTGTATATTGTTAGAGATGTTAGAGTAGCGAAAGTAGATGCCAACACAATGTAGCACTTGGTGTATATTGGTTATTTTTTTTGTTACATTTATCGTGTTGTTATATATAACAATTTGTATTATATTTATTATTTGTTTGTTATTTTTGGTGTACATTCCTAACGTTAATCAACAATTTTATTTCCATATGTGCCATTCCAACAAAACATCAATCCAAGAATAGTCATATGTACTAGCATATTATAATGAAGAATAAGTAATAATAAAATAGTAGAAAAAATCTTTCTCCTTAACTGCAAAATATTTTTTCATGGTTCGTCATCTTCGTTTGGCATCTCAACATTAGAAATACAACCTAGTTCCCGATCCAACATCAAAGTTGTACGTTCTTCTTCCATTAGCCCTCCTCAACGCGTTCATGTGAAATGCGTTGCATGTTGAACATATTCAAGTGTATGGCCTTGCAATTTTTTTATGCATGAAAACACAATAATGTTCTTTCATGTTGTTGAGGAGACTAAGCGTATAGTAGACTGAGCATTGTGTGGTCACATCCATGTACAGTGAGCTAAAGCTGACACATCAGTGGATAGGTTTAATAATTAGTACCAATTCGGTTGTGTCACATTTAGTGCCAGAAAGATGTGGGTTATGCTGATTGCACACTCATTGCCTATATTTGCACTTAAAGCGTCTGTTGCACTGAGCATTGTGTGGTCACGTCCATGTACAGTTGATGCGTCGGTGGATAAATTTAATAATTAGTACCAATTAGGTTGTATTTTTCCATTTAGGATTCAGAACCTGTGGGTTGTGCTAATCGAAATGTTATTGTCTGTATTTGCACTTAAAGTATCTAGTACACTGAGCATTGTGTCATCACGTCAATGTCAGTGGGTAGGTTTAATAATTAGAACCAATTAGGTTATGTTGTCACATTCAGTTGCTGGAAGACATCTAGTGATATGATCCAACGATCTTTGAATTTTAGACTTATGCTACTTGCTTTCACCTATATAAAGTTCATAAATACTACACATCATTGTACAAGTAATGTCTTCATCTAGTGCATCAGTAGTTGCGAACAATCGTCAATGAAAGAGAATGTGGTTGTCAAAATAAAGAGACAATGACTAAAAAAGTGAGAGATATACTGATACAATATAATATTATGACGACCTACGCCGAGAATGGGCCTTTTTTGTCAATAAATCAAACGCATTACACATGGAATCTAGTAGAACTTCATGCAATGTGCCATATCGATGTTTACAGACGGTGCAAAGAGTGAACAGGGAATACTATGAATCAATAGGTAGATGAGTCCGAGATGAGAACAATAGGATGTTACTCCATCAGTGTGGCTACCACCATGGCATCAGTTATGGATGTGAGATAACACTTATTGAAAGAAATAATATTCTGACTACTGAACAATACCTATTGGATGACTATGTGCTAGTGTTTAGTCATTAGATTGTCGTCAGTGTCAACGATTAGTTATAAAAGTATTGTCAAAGTAATAAGTGACTGCTCATCTCAGTGTTTTCAGTGATATATGTAAGATCACGTGCGACGCCCTAAAAATCGGGGGTCCTGTTGACAACCCATCAACCGCGGAAATGCTCGTGAATGTCGTTGGATTCGACATCACGCTATTGTTATCCCATTACCGAAATTTTTAAACTCACACAGAACTCCCGTGTTCCATTAGTCATTTAATTCCATCGACATTCAATATATTCTAATGTATCTCTTTTAAAGTCCATTTGTATCACTGGAACCAAAGAACACATAGTCCAAAAGTCTGGCAATGCATTCTTAAATTTTTATATTTTTGAAAAACCTTCTGGAAGGTTTTTACATAGACCTTCCGAAAGGTTCACTAGAAAAGTCCTTCCGGAAGGTTTTGCCCAGAATTTTATGCTTCCTTAGTTTTTCATTTCCAACTCAACCAAAACCTTTCCAACTCCATCCCAAACATGTATAATAACATTTTCATCATTATACATAATCCATACAAGTTCTATTACATGTATTTCCAAAGTTTTACATGTCAAAAAATCATTTTAAAATTTTTTTTACAAAATTTCATAAGAAAAGCCACAAGTCGGCTTTTCTTCACCCTCGAGGCCCCGAATGTGAGTCCTCTCTTGGCACGAACGCCACACCTGAAATGTTTCCCGTATAGGATGAGCCAACGCCCAGTAGAAAATCTCCTACAGAGGTTACCCCCCAACTTAAGTGCATATGCATTGTTCATGCACCACATCCACAACCATTGAATCATTCCAATCAATAACATATATGTTTCATGTTGGATTCTACCTTGCCATGCCATGAATGAAATAGATTTACTCACGCACCTCAACCCGAGCCTTCACCGGCTCTTACCACACTATGCAATGCCAATGTAAAACATTTATCTTTGATGAAATACATCCAAAGATTATTTTGAAACAAAACTCATGTGTTTATAAAAATTAATTCATTTCTGGATGTTTCCTATCAAATGAATCATTCATAGAGCCAAAAAAAACATGTGTCTTTATTTGGGTAGTGGACTTTTGGTGTTGCACCCCCGGCTCCACACACTGATATACTTTTTTAGATTTACATCATCGAAAGTGTATAAACCAGTAGCCGGGCCTTACACCCGAGGGAGGATCTATCCCTTCTTGCTATACCCAACACAAGTTTTCCATGTATGCAACCGTGCGACTCAGTAGGATCTTCACCCCCACTTTCCTGAGCCCACCCATCAAACACCAAGTATGGTGATTGATCTAACCATGCACTCACACACCCATACTCATGGCCAATGATGCATTTTTCCGTGGAAATGCAATGTGATGCACTGCTCAATCAATGTCATGCTCAATGTAATGAATGTCAATGAGCCAAATTTAAGCCACACATCTCAACATGTGTCATGACAATTTATCTCACATATCTAAAATCACCAAAATTCATTATTATGTCAATACATCATCAACATTTATATACCCAACACATATTACAAACATGGCATTACACAATCTCATGCCAATCACTCTCAATCACAAGGCATAATATTAAACATATAGCAACCAAGCAATTTTCATATCTCAATTTCAAGTTAGAAAATCTATTCTAACCAATTTTAATACCCATTTTCACACCCATTTCATCTATTTCATATGCATAGGTGAGTGATATATATATTTCCTTTTTACCTATTGATTAACCCTAATTAAGGCATAATTTAATAGGTAAATTGTGTTAGTTGAATAAAGTAAACTAGTCAAAATAAATCAAATTAGAATTAGTGTGTGAATAAAGGATAATGCATTAATTGTTGTTCTTTTCAGGATTTTGTGCGTCAAAGCTACAAACTACTGGGGAGCCAATTGCATTAAAGCTACAAACTACTGGGGTGCCAATTATCAAAGCTCAAAACAAAGGGGGATCAAAGAATTCAAGGCCACCTAACAAGACTTTTATGCCACCTAACAAGACACAAAGCCACCTAACAAG
>CAUOFW020005057.1:3560843-3593743 GCA_963454935.2 Ilex paraguariensis
GGGGGGGGGGGGGGGGGGGGGTGAGGTTGCACTATTTGCATCTTACAATGTTTGTGGGAATATTTCGCACAGATATTCGCGTCTGCCGACACTAAAAAAAAAAAGGAGAATATTCCGCGCACATATGCAGCTACCGACACTCAAAAAAAATAAATAAATAAATAAAAAATGGGATGCCTTTATAAGGTTTTCAAAAAAAAAAAAATTTCTCCCATCCACCGGTGATTGGTCTCCCCTTCTTCTTCCCTTCTTTTTTCTTCTTTCTTCCTCTTTTCTTCTTCTTCTTCTTCTTCATCGTTCTCTCTGTTCTCTGTAAAAACAACTCACCCCCTGCAAATCCATGACCATATACGCCGACGACCCAGTCCTTTGTTTAATAATTTGTCTTATATATTTGTATTTGTTCATGGGTGCTCTTTTTCTGCTCACACTTAGGGTGTGGGGTTTCCAGCCTAACCTAAATCTCCCTCGAGTTGGTTAATTGTTGTGTTTTGTTTGTTGGTTTCGGCAGCTAAACAGATCTCTACACTCACCGCCTTTCCCTCTTTCTTCATCTTCATTTTCTTCTTATTTCTGTTGTGCTATTCTCTATAACACGACCCAACTCCCAACAATCCCATGACCATATTCCCCGAAGACCTAGTCGTTTGTCTCATGATCGGCATTTGTTTACTCTATTTGTACATGGCTCTTCTTCTTCTGTCTGCATTTAAAATCAAGGGTTTTCGTCCTAGCGAAAACCCAGATCTGCGTAGAGAAGATTAATTTGTGTATTTTCTTTGTAGGTTTCGACAGTTAAACAGATATCTACCCTACAACTTGATCTCCAAACTCCACACACTGGTAAATTCGAAACATTGGGGACAATGTTCGGTTTAGGTTGGGGGTGTGATCTACGATTCCAGTTTGTTATAGTTTTATATTTAAAAAAAAAAGAAGATTGTTCTGGATTGCGTATTTTTACAGCATTTTTGCTTATATTTTATGATCACATCAAATGCAGCTTCAATCGTCTTTGTGACTGGCAGACGTTAAAGAATCAGATAGTGAGTCTTAAAGCATAGGAAGCATGGATNAATGATGATTTCTTTTCGAAAAAACCCATATGATAACCGAGCCACAAGAAAATGCACTTAACATACCTTGCTATCCATTTTTTGCACCCTCTTATAAATCAGTATGACATAGAAAGGCAAGAAAAATAGAAAAGAAGATGGTGGCTAATATTCAATGAAGAATTGGTGGAAAAAAAAACAGGGAATTACCAAGAAAGTGAAAAATGAGAAAAAATGAAAGAAAGAAATATAANGGTGCTTGTAAACAATATGACAGGTGTTTTCACATGAAAAAATACAATCAGTGTTCTGAACCAATTTCAGGTCGTGCAACCGATCGATTAAACTGGATAATGTATGAGCAGAGTAAGAATTTTCCTGACACGCCATCTTATACCAGTCCGGGACATACACGTTATGTGCGACAAGAAGTGGGGAGGGTCACTAATAATGACATAGACACAAGCGATGAATCGGATTAAATTTTTACTAATAATGACAAAGCTGTTGAAAAATGTGTTTTGGGGATGAAGGTTAATAGTTCGAATGATTTTTTTTTTTTGTGTAAATATTTGTTTATGTACAAAGTCATTTTGTTTAAATAAAAATGTGGGTCGAGTAAGGATTGTCCTAAAATGCCAACCTGTAGCATGGGTAGGGACTTATCCTGAGACGCCATAGTTTTCCAAGTTCAATGTGTGCATTTAGTCTTTTTTTTTCAACTTTTATAGATAAATGTGTATGTAAATAACTTTGATTTTTATTCGAGAGAAAAAAAAAATAGGAAATTGCCAAGAAAGTGAAAAATGAGAAAAATGAAAGAAAGAAATACCATTTCTAGGCAAAAGATCGAAAAGCAAGAAAGAGGTGTGCTACACTACATTAAAAAGGGGATAGCTTTTGAATACCATTGACGTCATTTCATTAGCCACTGACCTCTGGCCACATTACAACCTATACAAAGTCCTAATTGATCTCAAGTCTGATGCATGTGTGTGTTGTCGACCAAAAACTGGGATATGTTACATAGTATTTTTTTAATTGCATTGATATTCTTCCATGAGATTATATCAAGAACATAATTAGTCTACTTTCTTAAGATTTTCACTCCCTTTCTAACTGTGCATGTGATTCTTCGATTGACCATCATCTGATCACATGCCCTTTGAGAGACAAGTCACTATAATCGGAGTGAATTTTTTGCTGAGAGCATTCTAAGAGAGGGTTGAGACATCAAAGCTATCCATGGAATGTGATAAAGTAGAATATTTGTTATATAACAATTCTTGCTACTAGAATGATCATTCCTACTACACAGGAAATTCCAAATACTAATGTAACAAGTGTTTATTTTTGTATAGAGTACGTACCAATGACAGAGAAGTGTTCGGGAAACAATTCAAAATTAAGGGATGTGTGTCTCAACAATTATGTTGCTAACTCATTCTGATCTTACATATACACATCTTTTAATTGGAGTTTGTAGGTAGCTTCACTGGAAACCTTCACTAGACAAAACTCGTCCACTAGGGATCACCTAGGGGTCTAACGGCTTGTTGCATATGGTAAATACAATTGTGTTATCTACGAAAGTGATTTTTTTTTGTTATGTTGTTATTTATTACTAGGGACTAGTAATGTTTAGGTTGGAGGGTGTGATTAACCCTAATTAAAACATAATTTAATAGGTAAATTGTGTTAGTTGAATAAAGTAAACTAGTCAAAATAAATCAAATTAGAGTTAGTGTGTGAATAAATGATAATGTATCAATTGTTGTTCTTTTTAGGGTTTTGTATATCAAAGCTACAACTACTTGGGAGCCAATTGCATTAAAGCTACAAACTACTGGGGTGTCAATTATCAAATCTCAAAACAAAGGGGGATCAACGAATTCAAGGCCACCTAACAAGACTTTCATGCCACCAAATAAGACTTTTCAAGGCCACCTAACAAGACTTTCACCCTCCCTTGTTGCCTGTAAATACTACCCCTTAGGACTTGTAAAACATTCATCTTTTGATAGTGAAAAACCCTCCAAAAGTATTATTGTTTTCGTTATTGCTTATTGCTTTCTTTAAGTATTGTTTTCTTTTATTATATTATTGTTTTCTTTTAATTTATGTTTTCTTTTACTTTAAGTATTATTTTCTTTTATTGTGTTATTGCTTTCTTTTATTTCCATTGCTTGAGCTTCTTTCTTCCCATAGAGGAGTGAAGCTCTTCCACTTTTCTAAAGCATTACCAAAGCCGTGAAGGGTGGAACGTGATTCACTCATTCTTTGTCGAAGATCGGCTCCTTGTGTAAAATGTTTTACCTTGTAACTCCTCTACTTGGAAGGATGAACATCACTCACTTTTCTAGCTTTAACAAAGTAATGAAAAGTGAGTAGCTTCTCATCTAACCTTTAGTAAGAGGTGATTATCTAGAAGTTATATTTATGCATTTCGTTTATGCTTAGCTCTAGTCTTTATTTCTTCACAATGTCTTCTCATCATATTGTTGTCTTTATTTTAAGCATGAATAGCTAAATCTCTTAGTTGGCAAAACCAAGAGGAACCTCCACTTGGGTATACCATTTCAACTCATTCTCCTCCCCTCTTTCAGAGTTCAATGGTTCGGTTTGACTGGGTTGAGGGTGGATAACTTGGTGAGTCTTTGATATTCCGTAGGCCTAGTCACGGTTTATGCTTAGATACTCACCAATCTTACCCCTAGCTTCCCACGAATCAATCGTTCATTCATGCTCTATTGGAGGAGGGTTTCGAGTTGAGACGGTATTCCTATTGGAGTGACCTCTTGGATTTGCCAACATTTGTTTCTCATTTTACTAGCATCAAAACAACTTCACCAAACAACTTCCAACAATCAAAGATTTTACACTTTCTTTCTCCCAAAATCACCTTCCCCTCGGTTTACTTCCTTCCCCGTGGAAACGACCTTGGAATACCACCAAGTAAAACACGATCCGTGAAAGTCTCCTTGCGCTTGGGGAGCACTTTTGTTCACACATACTCACATTTGAAATCTCATTCATCCACCATTCCGTTGCCCTTTCTTTTGACATCATCCCTAGGAGAGTGATACTCCCCTTCATTCATATACTATACATGCTAAAAGGTGATGTTTATATGTTAGGAAACAACAAGGAATTTTGTCAAGCACCTATACATTACATATAACACTATAGATAGGAAATGAACCAAAGTAGAAAAACCCCTACCTTAATGAAGTGTGGAGACTTCAAAAACACCAACTACACCTCAAGACTTTGATTTTTCTCAAATCTTTGACTTTGAAACTTTGGTGAAACTCTTCGTTCTTGGTACGTACGTGTAGCCCTCGTTGCGTAAATCAAATTTAACTCTTGGCACAACGGATTCCGATAGACGGAACTCCGGGAATCGAAGGAGAAAGGCTTGAGATTTTTGTTTTCTCTCTTTTCTCTCTTAAATGTGTGAACCAGCTGGCCAAGTGGCATAAAAATATCTGATTTTTCAGATATTAACTCCCTTCGTCACCCAAATTGTCTCGTAATACGTGCAAAAATCTAACTATCTCATAATTCGACGAAAATTAACATAACAACTCGATTTTGCGATACGAATTCAATGGTGAAGTCCGTTGTTCCATCCGAGCTCTATAAAAATATGCATTTTAAACCCGCATATTAGTGGCAAATTACTATTTTACCCTTTGTCAGAAAAAGTTCAAATTTTTTCCTGGTTTTACATCCTTCCCCCCTTAAAAAAAATTTCGTCCTCGAAATTCATACACACCTATACATTCAAACACATGCATATGCAACAGTCATATAAGATTAAATGACTATAAGAATGTACCTCCATCCTCAAATAAGAAAGGATAATTGGTACGGATGGTATCCTCGCACTCCCATGTCGCCTCTTCCACTCCTCGATGCTGTCATAACACCTTCACTAGCCGTACGGTCTTGCCTCGTAAAACCTGTTCCCAGCTATCTATGATGTGCACCGACCAACTCACCTCAATCCACCACATGTGTCAGATCTGGAGTATACTTCCGGAGCATAGAGACATGGAATACCGCATGAACATCCGATAAATTTGGTGGTAACGCCAACCGGTAAGCCATTGTACCCACCTTCTCGAGTACCTCGAAGGGCCCAATATACCTCGACGACAACTTTCACCACTTGTCGAACCTAACCACTCCTCTTTTAGGCATCACCTTCAAGAAGACATGATCTTCCACCTCAAACTCTAGAGGTCGCCGCTCTTTGTCGGCGTAGCTCTTTTGTCGGCTCTACGCCGTGAGAAGACGCTTCTGAGTCAAGTCCATCTTCTCCGAAATGTCTCTATTCAATTTCAGACCCGTAGAAGACCTTTCTCCTACCTCCGTCCAACAAACTAGAGAACGACACGGCCTCCTATATAATGCCTCATAGGGTGTCATCTGTATACTCGCCTGATAACTATTGTTATAGGCGAATTCCACCAAGGGCAGGTGATCTTCCCAGCTACCTTTGAGATCTAGGACACATGCCCGTAGCATGTCCTCTAATGTCTGGATAGTCCTCTCCGACTGACTGTCCTTTTAGGGATGAAAAATAGTGCTCATCATTAACTGTGTCCCCATGGCTTGCTGAAAACTCTCCCAAAAATGAGCCGTAAATCTGGGATCCCGATCCGATACTATAGATATGGGCACCCCATGCAATCGGACAATTTCTCGTATTTACAACTTGCAGAATTCCTCCAATGTGAAGGTCATCCACACTGCCAAAAAGTGTACCGACTTGGTAAGTCGGTCTACTATCACCCACACCGTGTCATACCCCCGTGATGTCTGTGGCAAAGGGGTCACAAAATTCATCATGACATGCTCCCATTTCCACTCGACTACCTCCAAAGGCTGGAGTAACCCTGCTGGCCTCTGGGAGACATCTCCTGACAAATTCTCCAACGTCTCTCTTCATCCTGCTCTAATAATACTAGCGACGAAAATCATGATACATCTTCATGCCACCTGGATGCACAGCAAATCGGGAACAATGGAACTCTTTAAAAATCTCCTCTATGAGTTCCACAGACTGGGGAACCACAATCCGTCCCCTGAACTGAAGACTACCATTTGTGTGAATAACCCAACCTTCGCCACCCGTACCCAACCGTACTCGGTCCCTTATGGACACTAACTCGGTATCCTGTCCCTAGACTCAATCACCCTACTTAGTAGGGAACGCGTAGCCACCAAGCTCCCTAAAATGCCATGAGCATGATCAGTGTAATGCAACCCGAACTGTCCTACAATCTCGAGCATCTGCCACTCCTAGGAAGCCATGCTAGCCATAACCCTCGGCGACTTCTGGCTGAGCCCATCAGCCACCATGTTTGCTTTACCGGGATGGTAATGCAAAGTGAAGTCATAATCCTTCAAGTACTCCATCCTCCTGCATTGCCTCATGCTGAGGTCCCACTAAGTGACAATGTACTTCAGACTCTCTGTTCACCATATAAATAGTGGCCCCAAGCCTCCAAGCCTTCAAGGTAAAGACAATGGCCGCCAACTCCATGTCATGTCTGGGGTAATTTTGCTTGTGGTTCTTTAACTACCGAGAACCATAAACTACTACCCTCCCGGACTGCATCAAAACACATCCCGGTCCGTCCTTCAAGGTATCACAACACATAGTGTACCTCTGCCCCCTTTTCGGAACTATCAGAATAGGGGCTAAAGTAAGCCTCCTCTTCAACTCTTGGAATGCATTCTCACAAGAATCATTCCACTCAAACTTGACCTCTTTCCGGATCAACTTCGTCATAGGCGTAGCCAATCCGAAGAAGTCCTCAATGAACCTCATGTAATACTCTACCAATCCCAAGAAATTACGTATCTCAAAGACTGACTTCGGCCTCTCCCAATTCATAACCGCCTCAACCTTCTCCGGGTCTACGAATACACGCGAAGCCAACACTACATGTCCCAAAAATTTCACCTCTATAAGCTAAAATTCACATTTGGTGAACATGACATACAACTGATGCTCTCTTAATGTCTGGAGAACAATCCACAAGTGATCCTCATGCTCCTCTTCAGACTTGGAGTAGATTAGGATGTTGTCAACAAAGACTACAACAAACTGATCTAGGTAGGGTTGAAGCACCCTATGCATGAGATCCATGAATGCCGATGGAGCATTCATCAAACCAAATGGCATCACTATGAACTCGAAATGCCCATACCGCGTTCTAAACGCCATCTTAGGGATATCCTCCTCCCTAACCCTCAACTGATGGTAACCAGTACAGAGATCTATCTTGGAGTAGACCCGTGCCCCTTTCAGTTGATCAAATAAATCATCAATCCTCGGCAAAGGGTACCTGTTCTTGATAGTAACCCTATTCAATTGCCGATAATCTATGCACAGTCGAAGGGCCTTGTCCTTCTTCTTAGCAAATAACACCAGAGCACTCCATAGTGAAGTGCTTGGTCTAATAAACCCCCGGTCCAACAATTCTTGAATTGGACCTTGAGTTCTTGCAACTCAGCTAGCGCCATCCTATGTGGAGTCATAGAAATGGCCGATGTACCCGGATACAACTCAATGGTGAAGTCTACATCCCTTTATGGAGGTAATCCCGGTAGTTCATCCGAAAAAATGCCCTCGTACTCACATACAACCCGAGGTAGAACCAACTCCTGTCTCGCCTCGTCCTCTAGGGTAGGACTAGCAATTCAACCCATCAATTATCCATGCCAACGAGAATTATACACGACTTGGGGTAAAACATCTTGTTTCCTCCCCCTGGAACTTGAAACAAACACCTTCCGGCATATAAGCAGTGACCCTCTTCTGATCACCATCAATAACGACTCGGTGTGCTGTCAACCAATCCATTCCAAGGATCACATTAAACTCCGACATGTCCATGACCCTAAGGTCCACGGTGAGTAAAATCCCTGATATCTCTAACTCACAACCCCCACATATTTGATCAATTCTCACCCTAGCACCTAGGGGAGAACTCACATGCAATGACTCTTTCAAGGTATCGACCTCTAAGCCCAAATCTTTCACACATGATACAACAATAAATGAATGTGATGGACCAGAATCAAATAACACTCTAGCCCATAAGCGAGGGAGTAGAAATGTACCTTGTATCACCGACGAATCTACCGGCTCAGGCTGTGGTATCATGGCATAAACACGCCCCTGGGTCCTTGAAGTTTTGGCTTGTGAGCCTTGGCCTCTACCTCGACCCATGCCTTTACCCATCTGGCCTACTTGTTGAGTCCCCGCACGAGAAGTAGTAGGGCCTTGTGCAGTGCTCTAGTACTGATACTGACTCCCTTGGCCGATGGTAGGGTAGTGAGGAGTATACTGTGTCTGTGGTTGTCCCATTGAAGTCTGGGACTGTGATGACCCATAACTTTGGGATCCTTACCTCTGAGGATAATCTCGATTCATATGCCCCAGTTGGTGGCAATGGAAACATACTCTCTGACAAGCCTGACTAGGAGTCCTGACGTGTCCCCCGCCTTGGGAGGATCGACCTTGGTCCTGGCCTTGATGATCACGGCCTTGTCCCTGGAACCCTTGCGGAGTAGAAGTCCTCTACTTCTTCCCCGAACTAGAAGAAGAGGATTGGCCCTCCTTCTTCTTGTCCTTAACACTCGCTTCCCGGATGTTCCTTGCGTCATCCACCTCTCTTTCAATGGTCAAAGTTGTGGTGACCATCAAATCAAAGTCTTGGATAAGAAGACCAACCATTTTATCCCGGATGGATAACTTCAAACCATCCTTGAATTTTCTAACCTTTGCCACATCGGTGGCCACATAGTCATCGGCGAAACGTGCTAATTCTGTGAACTTAGCCATGTATTCCATCACCGTCATGGTACGTTGTCTCAAATCTAGTAATTCCCGAGCCTTTGCATGTCTAGTGGCAACTGGGAAGTACTTCCCCAAGAAGAGTTCCTTGAACTTAGTCCATGTCATAACCTCCAAGTTCTTGGAGTCCTTGACCCAATCCCACCACACTTGGGATTCCCCCTCTAGTTGGAATGTAGCTAGGGTTATCTTAGTGGCATCGGAGGTGATCTCCATAGCCCTCAAGACCTTATTGACCTGCCAGAACCAATGGTCAACCACCATAGGATTCGTCCCTCTCATAAAGATCAGAGGCTGATGTGCCTTGAACTCCTGGAGGTTGCTTGTGCCTCCTTGTCCTCCACTTACACCAATTTGTGCAATAGTGGCAACCATAGCACTAGCATGTGCTATGGTAGCAGCCGTCGTACCAATAGCCTCCACTAAGGCTTGTTAGTCAAAAGCTGGTGGTGCTTGGTTATTGTTCTGTCCACCCCGACGTCCCCTTCCCCTACTTGCCATCTACACACATGTCAGATAGCAATAGAGCATTTATTTAGTATCTCATGATAGGGACCAAACTTGAAACGTTGAGATTTATCTCTTTATTTCCCTAGTAAAGTCTATGCCACCCACTAGTAACATTTAAACCTTGAACTATCCCGTTTATTTCTTTTCCGACTCCCAAGGTTATGTTTTCTAACCCTAGTGTCCCTTTCCACATACACTTTACCATGTATATCATTCACATAAGCACATAGCACGTAATCATGTAAGAAAATGTGAGCACATAAGATGAAATGTACAATGCATCCAATGGTCTAGACCCAATGCTCATCAAGCCCTAGGTAAATCACAAACCTAGGCTCTGATACCAAGTTGTGATGCCCCAAAAATTGGGGGTCCCGTTGACAACCCGTCAACCCGTGGAAATGTCTGTGAATGCCGTTGGATCCGACATCACGCTATTGTTATCCCATTACCGAAATTTTTAAACTCACACGTAACTCCCGTGTTCCATTAGTCATTTAATTTCATCGAGATTCAATATACCCCAATGTATCTTTTAAAGTCCATTTGTATCCCTGAAACCAAAGAACACATAGCCCAAAAGCCTGACAATGCATTCTTAAATTTTTATATTTTTGGAAAACCTTCCGGAAGATTTTTACAAAGACCTTCCAGAATGTTCACTAGAAAAGTCCTTCCAAAAGGTTTTTACTAAAACCTTCCAAAAGGTTTTACCCTCTGAAAAAATTCTTCTGGAAGGTTTTGCCTACTAGACCAAGAATCTACATTAACCTTCCAGAAGGTTGTAATGACCTTCCGGAAAGTTTTGCCCAAAATTTTATGCTTCCTCAGTTTTTCATTTCCAACTCAACCAAAACATTTCCAACTCTATCGCAAACATGTATAATAACATTTTCATCATTATACATAATCCATACAAGTTCTATTACACGTATTCCCAAAATTTTACATGTCAAAACATCATTTTAACAAAAGTTTTACAAAATTTCATAACAAAAACCACAAGGCAGTTTTTCTTCACCCCCGATGCCCCGAATGTGAGTCCTCCCTCGGCACGAACCCCGCACCTGAAATGTTTCTGTATAGGGTGAGCAAACGCCCAGTAGAAAATCTCCTACAGAGGCTACTCCCCACTTAAGTGCATATGCAATGTTTATGCACCACATCTGCAATCATTGAATCATTCCAATCAATAACATATATGTTTCATGTTGGATTCTATCTTGTCATGCCATGAATGAAATGAGATTCACTCACGCACCTCAACCCAAGCCTTCACCGGCTCTCACCACACTATGCAATGCAGTGTAAAACATTTATCTTTGATGAAATACATTCAAAGATTATTTTGAAACAAAACTCATGTGTTTATAAAAACTAATTCATTTTTGAATGTTTCCGATCAAATGAATCATTCATAGAGCAAAACAAAAACATGTGTCTTTATTTGGGTAGTGGACTTTTGGTGTTGCACCCCCGGCTCCACACACCGATACACTTTTTTGGACTTACACTGTCGGAAGTGTATAAACCAGTAACCAGGCCTTACACCTGAGGGAGGATCTATCCCTTCTTGCTATACCCAACACAAGTTTTTCATGTATGCAACCGTGCAATTCAGTAGGATATTCAATGCCACTTTTCCAAGCCCACCCATCAAACACTAAGTATGGTGATTGATCCAACCATGCACTCACACACCCATACTCATGGCCATGGATGCATTTTCCCGTGCAAATGCAATGTGATACACCATTGCTAAATCAATGTCATGCTCAATGAAATGAATGCCAATGAGCCAAATTTAAACCACACATCTCAACATGTGTCATGAAAATTTATCTCATATGTATAAAATCACCAAAATTCATTATCATGTCAATACATTATCTAGCATATATCAACATTTATATACCCAACAAATATCACAAGCATGACATTACACAATCTCATGCCAATCACTCTCAATCACAAGGCATAATATTAAACATATAGCATGCCCATAAAATCACTTTTTCATGGAACTACCAACCAAGCAATTTCCACATCTTAATTTCAAGTTAGAAAATCTATTCTGACTCATTTCAATACCCCTTTTTCACACCCATTTCATCTATTTCATATGCATAGGTGAGTGATATATATATTCCCTTTTTACCTATAAATTACATATAACAATATAGATAGGAAATGAACCAAAGTAGAAAAGCCCCTACCTCAATGAAGTGTGTAGACTTCAAAAACATCAACTACACCTCAAGACTTTGATTTTTCTCAAATCTTCATCTTTGAAACTTCGGTGAAACTCTTTGTTCTTGGTACGTACGAGTAGCCCTCGTCGCGTAGATCCACTTTAATTATTGGCTCGACGGATTTCGACCGACGAAACTCTAGGAATCGAAGGAGAAAGGCTTGAGATTTTTGTTTTCTCTCTTTTTTCTCTTAAACGTGTGAACCAGACGGCAAAGTGGGGTAAAAATATCTGATTTATCAGATATTAACCCCCTTTTATACTTTTAATTGAGTGGTCCACAATGCCCCGCACATTTATTATTTTCGGGTCCATTTTTCGTCCCGAAACGATTCATTTTAATCCAGTTTAAGTCCAAATTAATTTTATTAGAACTTTAATCAAATTATAAAGAAATTTTTAAAACTCCATTTTTGGGGATGTTTGAAAGTTCATTCGTCACCCAAACCGTCTCATAATACATGCAAAAATTTAACTATCTCGAAATTCGACAAAAATTAACGTAGCAACTTGATTTCACAATTTGAATTCAACGGTGAAGTCCATTGTTTCATCCAATCTCTATAAAAATATGCATTTTAAACCCACATATTAGTGACAAATTACTATTTTGCCCTTTGTTAGAAAAAGTTCAAATTTTTCCCGGATTTTACATCACGATTCATCAGTGTTGTGTACATTCCTTACTTTTGTGAATATATATACACATTATTCACAATGTAAACCCTACACTAAAATCCCCAGAAAGACAATAAAAGATGGTTCATCCTCATGAAATGACCCCCATATCTTGACAAAAAGACGCCAACACTGACGTCGAGGTGCAAACCAACATCAAAGTTCATTGTCAATCATTCTACCATCTCATGGAAACCACACAAGACCCAGTAACGTAGTATGGACGATTATGTTACTTTCGCAATGAGCCAATCAACATTCATAACCCTTTGAAACACACCAATCATGTGATTATTGGGCCTACATTCAATATTCGGCATTGGCAAATCTATTACCAATCTCTGGGACCAAAGTGGAGGAAATCTTATTTCAAACACTATGAATTTGAAGTATACTATTGTTCGCAAGGATTACAGGTGCCAAAACCACGTTTAGTTGATATGTACGAGGAATGAAACTCAAGCAACTATGATGATATCGTAGCAAGATTTGAGCGTGAGAATGATCAAATGCAATGATGTCTAGATCGATTCCATGCAATCAAATATGAAAAGATAGAGCATTAGATCCTAACGAGACTATTAGTGAAATTATGGGGGGATCCATTTCTGGCTTCTGACCATGAACTTTTTGACTATATTGAATCAAGTGATGACGATTTTGAAAAATTTCTCCCTGTTAGTCTGTGCCCACGTGATAAACCACTGTGTTTTTGGGTACATGGTCCTCATTAAAAAATGTATGTTGTTGTACATCTATTTCATGTTATTTGAAGTTGATCCTTACTTTGTATTTCAGATAATAAAATAATTATTACCTTATCAAAATTTACGTTATAGCCAATGATGGAAATATGTGTCAAAGAATTAAACACATTCTGCATTTGCACAGTTGCAAAAAAAAAAAAAGAATCTTAGGTCATCAATTATACTTGGCATCCTTAAAATTGAAGATAAGAATGTAGTTGTGTGTAAAAGTAGGTTGAAAAAGACTAAAATGTTGAAAATAATTTGACCAAGAAAAAAAAATTTGGCATCATCACTGTGAAAACTTTCATTAGCTATATTTGCTCAAAAAATGTCAATTGGATTGACATTTTTATGTTAAAGATGTCAGTTTTATACAAACATCAATTCGAATGATGATTTAAATGTGTTTGAATTCACTGGGGTTTGCATTGAAGGCATCAATTGAACTTACTTTTTAAGTAAAAGATGTCAATTGAACCAAGTTTTTAAAAACTACCTTGAGTTTGGGAAATACTTTCGAAACTGGATGGGTTTGGGAATTTTTTTTCAAAACTACCCGGGTTGTAATCTCCAGAAAACCTAGAAGATATCATGTCTAATTGGCTAAGTAGAACCAAAAAGTTGAATATGATTGATATGCATTTATATCGCACAAATCACTTAGACAAGCACCAGTAAGCAACGTAGGAAAGAGCAAAATTTGTGTGAATTAAGAAATACAAAGAGAAACACATCCTCAAGTTTTGTTTTCTTAGTTTAAGCAAACAAATAATAGTGCATTCAGTAAAACCATAGGACAACCCCTTCACTGTTGCATGTATTATTTTCATGTCCATGCATTGAACTTCCCTTCCCTTAGAACAAGAAGTCAAAGATGAAACCAAATTGACCATCAGAACTTTGAGATAACCTACTATGGAAATAATGCAATCCACAAGCTAAATAGTCAAGGGATAAACTGTAAAATTCTCTTAAATGTTTCACACATGCATATTTTTGTACTTGTACAATTCTTATCTATAAACATAAAACTAAAAAGAAACTGCATGTTGAGCATAATCTAAACATGTTCTAATTCAAGTTTTGTACTTACTAATTTTTTCCCACGATAATAGAGGAATGGTTATCTAAGGTCAACTAAATTTCATTTTCTTTAACAACATTCTCTCCCATAAGTATTCTGGCACTCAAAAATTATAAAACCAAATATTAAACAAAGACATAATATGATGGAATAAGACAAAATCTACTATGAGTTACACTCCCTTTTAACTTATAAATACTATAAAGAAGCACAATACTACATTAGCAAAAACACTAAGAATTTAAAATAGCAATTGAAAATTTTTATTATTCTTTCCATAACATGCCAATGATATTTGGTAGGCTTGCTAGTAAATCAGCTAAGTATCCCCTACTTCATATGCAATGTCAAGTCTAGTACAATCAATCGCAAAACGCAAACTATCAATCGTTCTAAGCATATTATTTTTATTGTAAAAAAACAAGCAGATTTATGTAGGTGCAAATAACTAAGTCAAACAAATTAAAAGATAGAAAAACAATATTGGAAGTAAGAGAGGAATAGGAAGAAATATGTCATCCGGTGTGTTCTTCATTCAAAAAGGCAAGGCTTATTTATAGGCAATACAAATAGTCTTCTTGGTAGAAAGATGGAGGGCTCCCATACCCATTAAATGTAGTTGCTATTTGTGCATTGTATGGTCATGTCCAAATACTATTTGCTAATATTTATGTATAGTAGTCATCCATATTAATAGTATTTACAACATTCCCCCTTGGATGACTATTTACATAACACTAGGATCAAAAATCCAATTTTGATAAAATCGTTAGGATCTTAAGCACTGCCTCGTTAAAAACCTTGCTAAGCAAAACCCAGTGGGAAATACCTTAGCGAAGGAAAAAAAGAGTACATGTCTCCCCCTGTTGCAAGCCTCCATTCAAGATGATGATTGTTCAGCTTGATAGATCTTTGAGACGCCGCATTCCAATTTGGTTCACCAATTTCTGGAATGTAGTCAGTGGGAGTGCTTTAGTGAACAAATCTGCAAGATTTTCAGTTGAACGAATCTATTGAACATTAATATCACCGTTCTTCTCCAGCTCAAGTGTGTAAAAACATTTTGGTGATATATGTTTTGTTCTATCACCCTTGATATATCCTTTCTTAAGTTATGTGATACAAGTTGCATTATCCTCATATAATATTGTTGAGATGCCTTTGGTTGAATATAGTCCACTTTGCTCTTGAATATGTTGGATCATGGATCTTAGCCAAATACTTTCTTGACTTGCTTCATGGATGGGTAGTATTTCAAAGTGATTGAATAATGTAGCAACCATTGTTTGCTTAACCGATTTCCATGATGTAGTTGTTCCACCATAAGTAAACACATATCTAGTTTGTGATCGAGCCTTGTGTGGATCAAAAAGATAACTAGCATCTGCATATCCAATTAACTGTGGGCTTTAGTCGTTCATGTAAAATAGCCCCATGTCCACTGTACCACGGAGATATCATAATACATACTTGATTCCATTCTATTGCATTCGAGTTGGTGCTGAGCTATACCTTACCAATAAGTTAACTGCAAATGAAATGTCTGGCCTCGTACAATTTGTTAAATACATTAGTGCACCAATTTCACTGAGATATGGTGCCTTTGGACGAAGAAGTGTTTCACCTTCTTCTTGAGGACGAAATGGATCATTTTTTATATCTAATTATCTAACGATCATTGGTGAACTCAATGGATGTGATTTATCCATGTAGAATTATTTTAAGATCTTTTCTATGTATGTTGATTGATGCACAAAAACTCCATTGAATAAATGTTCAATCTGTAGGCCAAGATAAAATTTTGTTTGTCCAAGATCTTTCATCTCAAATTCACTTTTTAAATAGCTAGCAGCTTTTGTGAGTTCTTCTAGAGTGCCTACTAGATTTAAATCATCAACATATACAACAATAATAAAAAAAAATGCACTATTAGATCTTTTAATAAAAATACATGGACATGTCAAATCACTGACATATCCCTCTTTCAAGAGATATTCACTAAGACGATTATACCACATCCGTCCTGATTGTTTTAATCCATACAACGATCGTTGGAGTTCAATGGAATACAACCTTTGAAACTGTGAGTTATATGCTTCTGGCATTTTGAATCCTTCAAGGATTTTCATGTATATCTCGTTATCTGACGAGCCATATAAATACATAGTAACGACGTCCATTAAACGCATATCCAGCCTTTCAGAGACCGCTAGATCGATAAAAAAATCTGAAAGTGATAGAGTTCATTACGGGAGAATAGGTCTCCTCGTAATCAATACCAAGTCTCTATGAGAAATCTTGTGCCACAAGTCGTGTCTTATACTGTACAATTTCATTTTTATCATTTCATTTTCTCACGAACATGCATTTATATCCAACGAGTTCAACACCTTGTGGTGTTTGGACTACAGGACCAAATACACTGCGTTTTGTTAGTGAGCTTAACTCTGTTTGAATTGCTTCTTTCCACTTTGGCCAATCATTTCTATGTCGGCATTCATTGACAATTTTTTGGTTCAGGCACCTCACCAGTTCTTGAAATATCAAGAGCAACAGTAAATGAAAATATGTCATCCACAATAACTTTATTTCGATCCCATCTTTTCCTATTATGCACATAGTTTATAGAGATTTCGTCATTCTCAGGTACCTGAGTCTCTTCCAGAGGTATTTGGGATTCTTCATGATTTAATTGAGTCTCTACAAGAGGTAATTTTTTTATAGGATGACTCTCTTTAGGGATGCAAACTTCTGGCTTTTTATTCTTTTCGGGAGCATTAACTTTCTTATTTACTCTCTCTCTCTCTCTTGCCCTTTTCTTTGTCCTAGGGACAATATCTTTTGCACCTACAGGTCTACCACGCTTCAAGCGTGTCTTAGACTCATTTTCAGTTGTTCTACTAGATTGTCTTACAGGGACATCAATTCTTTTTGAAGCATTTGCAGCTGGCACGTGTGACTTTGTTACTTTATTTGTGTTGGTGAATGTGATTAGTAGTTCAAATCAGAATATTACTATGTCTTTTTAAGACTAATTTATACTTTAATGGAGTTTAAATGATGACATTTCAGTACATAAATTGTCAACGACTATCAAAGTTTCATGCAAACACCAGCATATTCTAGAAGAAAATTGGAGAAGCTTGGAACAAGGCAAGAACGTTCAAATGCCAAGACACGTTCGAACGTTGTCCTGAATTATTAAAGATCAGACTGCTGAAGTGTTGATGCATGGCGTGTTGCAGCAATGAAGGGAAACATAGAAGTACTTGAGATACAACGTTCGAACGCCAATCCACGTTCGAACGTTGTCCTGAATTATTGAAGACCGGGCTAATGAGTGCAAGGGCAGTGGTTCATGGCATATGGAAGTAGCTCTCACAAAAGAACAGAGGCCATTTTAGTAAGAGGTTCAAACTACATCTGGTGTTCGAATACCCATCAAGCAAAGACAGTATACAACGTTTGAATGCCAAATAAGATTCGAACGTTGTCTCCAGGAAGACTGCAGAGTGGATGGCTTTTAGTTGGACTTTCAAGGCCCTACACTATTCTTTCACACTCCCTTGTCCCCTCCTCCTTGCTTATAAATACTACCATTGTGGGAGCTTCAAAGGGAGATTGGTCTTGCACTAGAGCAACCATTTTAGGTAGAAAATTTGTAGAATTAGTCTTAGACTGAGGTTTATATTTACTTGTAAAGAGGAAGATAGATCATCTTTTGGTTGAGGTGGAAACCCTCCAAAAGTGACTAACTTTCTTCTACTTTCATTATTAAGTTTATTCACTTCCATTGTTTGAGCATCCTTCTTCCCTTAAAGGAGTGAAATTCTTCCACTTTTCTTGAGTTTTACCGAAGCCGTGAAGGGTGGAATGTGATTCACTCATTCTTCGTCGAAGATCAACTACTTGTGTAGTGTCTTTTCTCTTGTAACTCCTCTACTTGGAGGGATGAGCATTACTCACTTTCTAGCTTTACCAAAGTCATGAAGAGTGAGTAGTTCCTCATTCACTCTTTGGTAAGAGGTGATGGACATGTATAAATCATCCAGAAGTTATATTTGTGTATTTCTTTTATGTTTAAATGCTCTTTATATTTCACTTGCTTATTGAATGATTGAACGTATCTAGCAAAACTAAGATACTTTGTATAACTATGAGTACTTTCTATGACACAGATGACTCTTGCATAGAAAGGCTCATTGGTTCAAGGCAAGTACCTTAGCTAGATCTTCATAACTACCCTTCAATCTTCACCATTATTGTGTTTCATTTAAAGAATGGAATATTACTGTCATGGTTGGATGCCGTGTAGAAACACTTGCTTGTTTGTAGACAAGTTGAGTCCCAGCACAGACAATTCTTGTAAACTTTTAAAAAGACATCGGAACCATGCTCTTAATTCTCACAATCCATCTTTATCTTCCGATTAACTTGTTGTTAACGCGGGAGTTAATTGAGTTACCAAGCACGAGTATAATAAACCAGATGATTAACTACATGTTCAGATCCTCAAGCTAAAGGGTGAATGTTATATTTGATAACTTATTATATTTTTTTTAGAAAATCCCTTTGGATAGAATCTTATATTCTATCCAGGAAAGTCCATACACCAAACAACTTTAAATCTCAAGGGTTACAGTCACTTAGCCTCTGTCACTGCTTACTTCAAAACACCAACAATAGTTCCCTATGGATTCGACTCCGGACTTAAACTGGATTATTACTACAGCTTGACCTTCTGCACTTGGGTGTACACATTTCAGATCAAATCAGAATGCATCAGGTAAATTATTCGCAATACGTTGCAAATGAATGATCCTTTGAACTTCCAGTTCACATTGATTTGTTCAGGGATCAAAATGAGATAACGATGGAACATTCCAAGTGAGTTCATGTTGTTCTTCAAGTCTTTTATTGTCTCTCCCTAATGATGGAAAAATTGACTCATCAAAATTATAATCTACAAAACGTGCTTTAAATATATCACCAGTTAAAGGTTCAAGGTATCTAATTATTGAAGGAGAGTCAAATTCAACATAAATACCAAGTCGACGTTGTGGACCCATCTTGGTTCGTTATGGTGGTGAAATTGGAACATATACAACACAACCAAAAATTCGTAATTGAGAAAGATTTGGTTGTTGACCAATAACAAGTTGGGCTGGTGAATATGTATGATATGCAATTGGTCGAACACGAATTAAAGATGCAGCAAGCAATACATCATGTCCCCAAGCAGAAGCAGGTAATTTCGTCTTCATAAGTATGGGCCAAGCTATCAATTGAATACGTTTAATAAAAGACTTAGCTAGGCCATTTTGTGTGTGAATGTGTACAACTGAATGCTCAATATCCATTCCTAGTGACATACAATAGTTATTGAATGTTTGGGACGTAAATTCATCAGCATTATCTAGAAGAATTGTCTTGATTGGATAATTTGGGAATTGTGATCGCAACCAGATTATTTGGGCGAGAAGCCTTGCAAAAGCGACATTCCTAGTAACAAGTAGGCACACATGTGTTCATCTTGTTGATACATCGACTAAAACCATGAAATAACGAAATGGTCCACTCAGAGGGTGTATTGGACCACATATATCTCCCTGAATTCATTGTAAAAAATTAAGAAATTCATAAATCAATTTTGAAGGAGATGGTCTGACAATCAATTTACCATGTGAACAAGCAGAACATGGGTAATCACTTGGTAAAAGAATCTTTTGGTTCTTTAGAGAATGTCCATGTGAATTCTCAATGATCCTACGTATCATTATTGATACTAGATGGCCAAGTCGATCAAGCCAAAGCATAAAATTTTTTGGATCAGAGCACTTCTAGTGCATCACAACATTTGATTTTACAAATTTTATTCTATTATAGTATAATCTAGAAGAGAGAATATGACATTTTTCTAGTACATGCTTTTGGCATGAAACAATAGATATGGTGTATAAATACTCTATGCCACTATCATTCGTCATTTCAATGTGATATCCATTACGACGTATGTCTTTAAAACTCAATAGATTTCTTTTGGAGCTACTAGAATCTAATGCATTTTTAATAAGGATTTTAGTTCCTTGGGGAAGTATCATATTTGCTTTACCGGAGCCTTCAATTAAGTCCATAGGACCTAATATTGTATTGACACTAGCTTTAGATAATATTAATTTAGAGAAATACTTTTTATTACGAAGGATTGTGTGAGTCGTAGCACTATCCGCTAGGCATATATCTCCATCTTTCACCTTGGAATTAACCAATGAATTACCAGGATCCATGTCTCTATATGAAAAACACATATGATTTTATTAGTAAAGAAAATACATATACATGAATATTAAATAACAAAAAAAGACAATACACTCGAATTATTTGTAGAGAATACAAGATAATGTTCTTAGTCTACATTCTCCATTTCATTTACGCTTGGGTTCACAAAAAAATCAGAAACATCCAGATCAGCAAAATCGAATGAATAATCGATGAGGGCGGTGCCAGATGTTCCCTCACCAAAATTTGCCTCTATCAATTTTTCTTTTTATTCTTTATATTTTTGATAGAAATCTACCAAGTGTTTCGGCGTATGGTAGGTATGCGACCAATGTCCTTTCATTCCACATCTATAACAACCATTTTCAGTCTTCTTAGAGAGTTTGTTCGGTAAACCCTTCTCTTTCTTTTCTTTGTTCTGGTTGTTCCACTTTTGGTGGTGTGGATAGTTATTCCATTTCTGGTGGTGTGGGGCATTTTTCCATTCTGATTTAGTGTGAAGGACTTTAGGCCTCCACGATAACCCTTGAGAAAATTAGTATTTTTATTCTTACCAAGACCATAATTACTCCCTCATCCTTGACCACAAAAAGATGTGACATTTGTTTCTGGGAAGGCTTGGTGTTCAGTTGGATAAGATTCATGATTCTTCATTAGTAATTCATTATTTTCCTCGACAAGTAAAAGACATTCTATGAGTTGAACCCATGTTGAATAGGTTTTCTCTAATTTTTCAGAATCTGGTACAGGCTGACCACATAATTCTAGTTTAGCAGTAATTATATGTATTGCAGAATTGTATTCGTGTACACTCTTAAAATCTTGGAATTGAATGTTGAACCATTAATGTCTAGCCTTCGCAACTCTAAAGGATCTTTAACAGTGAGGTACTCATTTTTTAAGCCTTCATGAATGTGACGATGAAGAAAAATTAATGACTTTGCGTGATTTTTAGGAGTTTTCGTGTTTTTATCCTTTATGGTATCTCCAAGATTTTCTAAATCACGGTAAAGATCGACATTTGGAGCTCATGACATGTAGTTGTACCCCGAGATGTCTAGGCCAGGAAATTCCAATTTAGTGATGTTGGTCATTTTCACAAAGCTATATGAAAACAAAATAATTGAATTGGATAAATAAAATATGCTCCTCAAATTGCTATTATAAATGACAATTTGATCACTAGTATACCGAGTATTTAATATTTTTATTTAATTTTAAGATCACATAAAATTATTTGTCACTTCGATTATGTGTATAAATTTGTTGTAGAATAAAAAAAATTGAATATCTAATTATCCGATCTTAAACTGATTGAATCGAAGGCAAACGGATGGACACGTATTCGATTCAGTTTATGAGTTGATACAAACCGAGAACCCGACTCACCCGAAATCGCTTGTCTATAAAAGCATCAAAACCCTAAAATGACATTAGATATCACACCTCAATTCTTTCTCTAGAAAGCTTCGCCTCTTATCTTTTCCCTCTCTAAAAATCCTTAATTTCATCTTCAAAATTCTCTGACTTCATAAACAAGTACTGTCTTTTGTTATCTCTTTTGTATCCTCATCCTCTATTTAGTAATGATGTTCATTTTTCTTTATGTAATTACACATCACTGTGGATGTGATTATTACAAACTTACTTGATGTAATCATATCAGTTGTAGTCATTTGTATGTTTTTATTTTCTCCCCCATTATTTTTTTTCAAGTTACGGATTGAATTCACATTTTAGAGCTTGACATGAATAATGGAGATGACTAAGTACCCATGAGAGCTTTAGTGCCAATCCTTATTGGAGGGAACTTACATTTACTCAAGGAAAATTTTTTATTTCAAATTCTAATTATGCTTGTTTTGGTTAGAGTGCATTTGGGGAAGTTGATTGACTTTGTCTTGAAATGCAATATGCTCTCCCATGCTTATCTAGAAATGATCTTAGGCCATCTTTGATTTACTTTGAGCCTTAGCATTTTTCTTGTGAAATTTCTATCCCTAGTGTTGTGATTGAGCCAAAATTAAGTATTCGTTTTCATGCCACATGATTGACCAAGCTAGTGCAAAATGAGAAAAATTACCACACCTTGGTTATTCCGAGACCGACCATGAGAGATTATAAAGAGAACGAATAGTGGTGTAGAAACCCAAAAAAAGGGATAAATTAGTGTTATTTGAACCGGACTGGTCATCGAACCGATAAGGGGACTGGATCAATGGTTCACTAGTTTAACTGTTGGTTCAATTAGTCGGACCAATTATATAATAAAAAAATAAAAAATATTATAAAATATAATAATTTAGCTAAAAAATATAAAAACATATCCACAATACATATAATTTGCCAAAAATTAATGAATAAAGATTGATTTTTTTTAACAGTGAATAAAGATTGATGAATAAAACATATAAAGACAAATGGCAACCACATATGTTGGCATACACGTAGTGAGACGGTGAGAGAGAGAAAGACAGAGGGGCTTGAGGAGAGAGTAGTTGAGAAGAGAGTAGTTGAGGAGAGTTGTTGTTCGTCGCAACCCAGATAATACTTGCTTAGATCTGCTTGACAAATCTACTCAACGAAGTCATCTGGCCTTTATGATATTTGCTCGACAAAGTCCAGATGGTACTTTTTCATGTTTGGATTGGCTAGGGTTTCGGTTGAGATGGGACTAAGTGATATGAAAAGCAAGAAGATTCACCGAAAATCATGGTCAGTTCAAAGGAACGGTGGTGGTGAGAATTTTGGGCATTTTATAGAACCGACCAGTTTGACAAAACCATCCGATTCACAATTTTTTGTCAAAAATTGCTCGATTTGACTGTTTTAATTTGATTTAATTGCCTAAGCGGTCCAAATCAAGAATCGGACCGGCTGAGGTCCTGATTCACGGTCCAACCGGCCGGTCCAGTCCGGTTCTGATAACACTAGGATAAATGATGTCAAATTCAATAGTTGAATGGAAAAGAAAGAAAATCCAAGAAAAAAAAAAGAGAAAAAGGGGAGGAAAAAGAAAAGAATGAGAAAAGAATAAGGAAAAGTAAGAAAAAGAAACTAAGAGTGAAGTGAAGGTGTTGAGCTGAAAATTCCACAAAACGGGGAAATTTTTGACAATAAAGGTCATTCCCTCAGAATAGCTCTCTTTGTTGTCTTTTATCCTTCGTTTCACTTGCCTCAATATCACCCCAAGGCCTCATTACAACCCGTGAAATTCCAAAATGATCTAGAGAAAGCATGGGGAAAACATACTTTTAAAGAAAAAGAAAAGTTGATTTTGCTATCTAGTGCCCTAACATTCCTTTCATGAGATTATGCCAAGGGTTGTTTCATTTTTATGCATGTACTTCATTGTTGGATTATATGTGAGCATACTTCGGTTTGTACACAAGATTTTATCTCACATATATACATGGAGAGCATGTCATGATAATCATAGTGTTATTCATTCTTGAGAGAAACCCTTGGTGAGTTTGCATCAAAGCTGAATTTGGATAGCTAAATGAATGTAAATTCCATCAGGTAAATGTTTAAATTACATATTAATTCCACACACACACGAGTTTGAAAATGAATGTGTAGGTGCATACTCTAGAATAGCATTTAAAGTCATGGTGATACTCACATATTCATAGTTCAGGTATTTGAAAAATGTCGGCATGTAGCCCTACGCTTGTGGGATGGGGGAGGAATATTGCTCAACTTTAGATATTAGGAAGGATTAGGAATGCCTTTACATTTTAGATTTGTGTTTTACATATTGGGTGTTCATTTTGGTAGTTAAATGTAGAAATACATGGCATATGTTTGAAAGCGTAAAAAGAACTCAAATTGCATTGCTATTTCGGAAATGAATTTGGGCATGGTCACTCAATTGTGGTTCAATCGCATCGGTTTAGTTGTTTTTGTGAAGTTAAATTTGTAAATAGATCATTTGGAAGTATAAGAGTTGAATAAACTTGGATTGGAGTTGAGAGTCAGAGCACAGGGATTTTTTTAAAATAAGCTAAAACCTACCGGTAGGACTTTGCCTAAACCTACCGGTAGGAAAATTCCAGTACACAAAACCTACCAGTAAGTTTTGATCGTTCTACCAGTAGGTTTTGCCTAGAAAAATAAAAATCGAGGGTTTTAATTCAATTTTCTCGGGGTAACTGTTCATTTTCTCCACAACTCTCAATCTTCCAAGCTCTCTCCTCTCACTCAAAACTTCTCTTACCCCCAAAGATCCACTACCCATCCATCAAATCTCCTTAAATAACATCCTTAGGGTTGATTCTCATTTGGATTTCTCCAAAAAACCCTTATTTTCCCAAATTTTTCCCCAAATCCACTAACCCTAGTTTTTTCATCAAAGCTTGGGATTTCAACGTTATGGCTAGATTGAGTAAGCATTCTCATGTCCCTTTTGATCTTTTTGAGGAATTTTGGAGTTAGATATTGTCTTTTATGGCCCTTGGGGCATTTTTGGTGTACATGGCAAGAACAAAGCAAACGGAGCCAACTCCCCCTCAACCCTCGAGCACGGAACCCAATCCTCCACTACCCACGGGCACAGGACAACGCAAAAGGAGAGTGGCGGGGCCTAGTGGTGGGAGTGGGGAGGTGAGGAAGAAAAAAAATAATGATGCTCGCATGAAGAGCATTCAGGAGAAGAATATGACTTGCGAGCGTCACGTGGACAAGCCCTCCCTAGGCCCAAATGATGAGGTTGTTCATGTGATCGAAGGGCGTGGGATTCATATTTGGTTTGATCAAGTTGGGGGGTACAACCTTCCAATTTGTCAGGAATTTTCTCAAAGGTTGAGGGTAGTGGATGAAGGTATTTATTTGCTTAAGATGGTTGTGAGGGGAAAGGGCATATAGGTTACCTTGAGATTGATTTCAGACTTGATGAAGTATCAAAGACCTCCGCCCAATGCCCCCAGTCTACCCCTACAATGTCCAAGGGACGAAATCACTCCCGGAGTATGTACAGTTGATGTATGAGGACCCTACACAATTCAAAGGAAAAATTCAAGTTAGGCCCCTCAAGCATTCGTACGGGGTGATGAACAAGGTGTTGAACTACAACCTCCTGCCTCGGGGTGCGGAGAAGACCCCAGGGGAAGAGAAGCTCGCACTCATCCACGCCTTTATGATAGAGAAGAGGATGGACGTGGCATGGTTGATTTGGGATTTCATAAAGGAGTTCGCCCAAGCTAGCAAGCCAAAGGCGAATCTCCCTTTTGCCAATTTGGTCACAAGGATATGCCACCACTCCAAGGTCAAAGGGCTTCCCTCGAAAGTGTTGCTTCCCTTCGACTTTGGAGCCATAGGGAAGTCTAGAAGCATGAAGAGATGGGGCGGGCCAGACATCTACATTGGGACCCTCTACTGTTGGGCCATCCATCACTGCCCGACCTTGCATAGTTTCTCAACGCCTAGACACTATAGAGGGGACAATGCAGCAACTCTCGCAAATGATAACCAGGATGTATGAGCATATGTTTTCAGGAGAGACTATCCCTGACGTGCCTCCACCTTCCACCACTGTAGAGGTAGAGTCTGATGATAAGGACTCCGGTGACGAGGAGTGTTCAGGAGGTGATGATGAGATATACGGGGGGTCCAGAGATGATGAGGAGTAGTGGGAGCATTGTGGTTTTATTGTTTTTAGTAGTTGCATAGATAGGGTTTAGGATTGTCGGCCTAATAGAAGAGTCTCTAGGATTTATGTTGTTTTGCTTTTGGTTTCTAATCTTTGTACTGAACCTTTTGAGTAATGAATGAAAGAACCACGTTTGTTTTGTTTCATCTTGCTCAAGTTCATTAATTTAATTGCATTGTGATTTCAGTATTTTGATTGTTTGGAGAATTGCCTTGCATGAATGGATTGTTTAAGCTTTATGCATTATGATTTGGAAATAAAATTTGCTAGGGACTAACAAAACTCAAGTCGGGGGGTGTGATGAGCATAGATTATTGCATATCATGTATCTCTTTGCATCCATTTATACTTGCTTTTGTGGCAAAAATGGGGGAAAATGTGTCTAATCTAACATTTAATGGAGTTTTGTGTGTTTGTAGGTAAAGAGGAGGCAAATGGCATGTATTACACTTCTCATGAAGTGCTTAAAGGCAATGGAGAAGAAGGGGAGGCTTAATGGATGGCTCGGGACATCAAGAGACCAAGAAAATGCCAAAACATGAGGAAACCTACCAGTAGAAGATCATTAAAACCTACCAATAGAAATCTACAAAAACCTACCGGTAGGTTTTGATCGTTCTATCGGTAGGTTTAGCACACTGGATCTCTTCTACTGCTGCCCTGCCAAGTTCTACCTGTAGATTTTGCCTACTGGAAAAAACCTACTGGTAGATTTGTTATCGTTCTACGGGTAGGTCTTGCTCAGAAACACCAGAAGCCTACAAACTCAACTCCACCTACTCCGGGGCCCACCTCTTGTCATTTCACAAATGCCCTGACATCTATGACACACTATGATACTCTCTTACACCTAAAGCGTGATTTTGGAAGAAAAAACATGGAAGAGGAAGAGAGAGAAAGAGGGTGGTTGGTGAAGGCATGGGGAGGTGCAGTCATGGCCTGTCCTTGCTTGTGCAAGTATCTAATCTGCTCCCACTCATTGCAAATCAGCTCACACAGACCATAGGCAGGGCATGGATGAATTTGGAGAGCTTCTTGCAACATTATTCAGCTACACGCTTACATTTAGAGATAGAAGCTCAAGGAAGAAGATGAAGTTAAAGGGAGAAAGTTGGGTTTTCACCTTTCTTCACCATTTTCATTGTAGTAAGCTTTAAATTATTTGTAATCTTTTCCTCTTTCACTTAAAACTCTTCCATTCAAATTGTAAGCATGCTTAGCTAGTTGTTTTTAGGATTTCAATTTCTACATTTGGGTATTTGCCTTCAATATTTGTATTTTGGTCATGAATTTTATTTCACTTGTAGGTTAACTCTCTTTTTGCATCAATACAAGTTTAAAACTCCATTTCATTATCATGTCTCTTTACAATTTGTATGTTCTTGCTTTGACTATGGGTAGCTAAGCTTTTAGTTGGCTAATCCAAGGGGAATTCCTTCGTGGGTATGCTAAATCAACTCTCCTCTATTCTTCCTCGTAGTGTAAAATGTTTGGTTTGACTTGGTTGAGTGCAGACGTGATTGGAAGCTCTTGATACACCGTAAACTTGTCACGGATTATGCTAGAGCCTACACCTCCACATTAATTCCTCACTTCCTACAAATCAATCAAACACGTAGGCACCATTGGTTGAATGAATTGAGTTGATTTAATATTTCCATTGGAATGACCTCTTTGGATTAGCCAACCTTGTTTCCTTGCATTTTATCTAAACTCCACTTCCCAAAAAACAAAACTCACAAGATTTTATATTTTTCATTTCTTTACAAATCACCATTCACTACGATTCGACCTTCCTTCCTTGAGGAGACAACCTTGAATACCCATTCCAAGTAAAAAATGACATTTGTAAGTCAATCTTTGCTTGGGGAGCACTTTTGCACACACACACACACACATTTTCATTCACACACACGTTTTTCTCATTTCTAGCATCGAACCTGAGGGACAGTGACACTCTCCTACTCACATAGGCCATATAAACTTATTAAGGATTCGTGTTTGGAGATTAGGGAAGACGTTCAAGCAAAGGGGATCAAAGTGTTACTCATCAGAAGATAAGGGGGTCAAAGTGTTACTCATCAGAAGATGAGGGGGTCAAAGCATAAAACCACTTATATTCGGTCACTACTTTCAAGTTTATTAAACGAATCTGTCTTGAAAAACCAGGGATCTCATAATATATTTAAAGTGAGTGGGATTAATCATCTCAATATATTCGAAACTCAAAATAAATAAATAAATAAATATGCATAAATATAATGAGAAAAATGTTGCAGTCATTAATTAATATCTGAAGTGTTGATGGTACAAGTTAACAATTTATGAGCTTCAGGCTCTATAAATTAAACTATGGTATTCTGTTATCACAATAATCTACAAACTTCAGGTTTATAATTTATATTGTAATTTACAAACTTCAAGCGTGTAATTTGTATGCTCTTCTATAACATAATAATATTTCTTTGTACTTCAGGTACATAGATTTTTCTATTATGTTCTTCAGGAACATAATTTGTATAAAATTCTTTGTGTACTGCAGGTACACAATTTAGATGTTTTAGGCATTAATTTAATTATAATGACAATTTTAAAATCAACACACCCACATCATGTTTTCTCATAACATGTATGGTGTTAAATTAAAAATTGATTAATTTATATACCTGAGTTTACCTTTCGGATATAGAAAATTATTCGACAATGACTCAATTGGCTAGTTTTTGTGTTGATAACATGTTGTAAAACAAGCAAATTTATGTAGGTGAAAATAACTAACTCAAACAAATTAAGAGATAGCAAAGAAATATTGAAAGTAAGAGAGGAATGGGAAGAAATATATCATCCGGTGTGTTCTTCATTCAAAAAGGCAAGGCTTATTTATAGGCAATACAAATAGTCTTCTTGGTAGAAAGATGGAGGGCTCCCATACACATTAAATGTAGTTACTATTTGTCAATTGTATGGTCATGTCTAAATACTATTTGCTACTATTTATGTATAGTAGTCATCCATATTAATAGTATTTACAACACCTTTTGATTTATAATTATATTTTCACTTTTCATAGGAAAAAAGTGAATACTAGAATCAAAAAGGTATAGTTACAAGCTTACAATGAAAAAAGTTAAATTTTACCAATATTTTGTCAATGTAATGCAACTAATCCAAAAAAATACCATCATATTTTTTTCTTTTTTTCATATCCAAAATAAAATTGGCCTCACTAATATCTTTCATATCACATTGGCTACTATGCATTTTTTTGTCTCTTTAAAATAACATAGAGCTTAGAGTCAAATGTCAACATATCCACTTAGAGGCTAATAAGAACATGTGAATTTTTAAAAAGATTTATAGTAATTATTAGTGAAAGGGGAAAGGGAGAATAATTCATAAGATCCGGTTCTCTAAAGTTGATTCTGAATCTGGTTAAATTCTTATCTTGAAATCACATTCTTCTCAAAAAAATCTCCCTTGAAAAGGAATTCCATTAAGAGGCAATAATAGTAGACGTATCACACTTATTTGACTTAAAACCATTTTTAATCATGTAAGAATTAATTTTTTTTTGTGCCACTGTTTTGGTGATTGTCTTATGTCATAAAGAGATTTATTCAATATGTACACTTTATTTTCTTGTCTAGGCTCAATGAACCCTCTAGTTGATTCGTGTATATTTCCTCTTCTAGGTCCCCATTCAAAAACTAATTTTTAAATCCATTTGATAAATTTGTAAATCATGAAATGCAACAATTGCAATTAAAAGTCTAATAAATGTCACTCTATTTGTGCTTGAAAAATGACCCCATTAGTCTACTCCTTGTAATGGACATTCTTAGCCGTCCTCCGAGGATTAACACCCATAGATCAGATCATGAACTCTTTCAGACCCTTAATTTCTGTAAGAACTTGTACTAGAATTAGTTGAGAATAATATTATTTTAATATTTGTCCTATGATGAATAAAAATATTGTAGAAATTATGAATCATTGTTGAAAGATTTATCATAAAGTGTGAGTTTTGGGCGAATTGACTTTTGAGTCAAACTTAGTTTCGAAGGTGTTTAAGTTTGAGGAGGGTGGCTAAGTAATTTTTTTAATATTTTTAGGGAAAAATAATGTTTCAAATGAATCCAAAAAGGTCGAAAAACCTTGGGAGGTGTTATATGGGATGTATAAGAAGTTAAGAAGTATTCTGGAGTTGAAACCTATTTTGGAGAGAATTTGGGTAGAAAGGAATTTGACACTACCTTAGTAATTTGGTTATAAATTTTTACTCATAAGTCCGATTGAGATGATTTTTGGAACGTATAAACTAAAATTCAAGGGCTACAAAAGTGTATTCCATGAAAATTTTGTGAATCATCTTCTAACTGGGTAAAAAGGTTATCAGAAATATGGACAAAAAGTCATACACATTCGAATGGGAGAAACACGCGCCTGGATGCACCAAGCAAAAGTTGGACGATCTGTGTTGAGATTTTTCTCCACTTTTGTTTATAAATATCTAAGGAACGACCCTTAGACCTATGTTTAGCAATTATTCATCCAAGAAAATCCTAGAAAGCTTGAGAGAAAGAAAGAGAGGAGTCACGGGGAGAATTCTCGGGATTGATTCAAACATGCTAGGGGTATCTTCAAACATCAGATTAAAGGTAGGGGTTTCTTCCTAAACTTTTTCATTGAGGATAGAATTAATATATATATGTATGTTTTGATTCTAAATCACATATATATGTCATGAAATTATTGTTTCTTGGTTTTCTTGCATATCGTATTATGTCTTGAATGAGGTTATCGTTTGATAGCCATAAAAACTCTTGTTCTTGATATTAAAACCCTAATTTTTAAGAAATATAGATTTTATCCTTAATATTCCAATGTTCTTGATTTAAAAACTTTAGTGTTTTGTTTGAATAATAAAATTATATTTATTGATGATCTTTTACATATTTTCATGAGTTGTGTTATTGGAAAAATACCTATGGAATTATGGTTATTGGTTTACCTATGATTTGGTGAATTAGTTTGATATTGTATATCTTATGTGGATGTTTTGAAGAACATGGGTGACAGTTAATCGGATATCGTAGAGTGGGTAGATGCGTTTCTTACTCCGAGTGAGTTTGAAGGTTCCCTACCACTCGTAGTGAGGTTGGTGCCTTGCGAGAACCAAATCACTATTTACTCACGGGTGTCGAGGCTGAGGGCTAGTACACTATTCCTGGGTTAGATTCGTCACGGCCAATGCGTTGATATACACTCTTCCTAAAGTTGTGTATCCTTACGAGGATTGAATATGTGTGTGTGGGCCAGGATATTCTCAATGTGTGTAATTATGTGAAGTCTTACTACATACCTGAGATACAATGTTGGTAATGGAAAGCTTAGATGGATGAAAACGTGGTAATATTGATTTTACCTTCTTCATTTTATTTATTGCTACTACGTAAACTTGAGATCTAATGAACTGTCGCTGTTTTATTTCAAAAGTTATATATGATATTTTTGTAAAATGAGACCAACCTATTTTATATGTTTTCAAAATCTTATTCAAGTTTGGGAGGATTTTCCTACAGAGCTTAGTGCTCACTCCCTACAAACAACATCTTTTTCAGATTATGGTTTAGAGGAAAAGCTCCGATTTGATGAGCAGGTACATTGGGAAGCTCAAATTTATGGGAATGTGGATCATGACGTAGATGTTTAGAGTTGTTTCCTTTATGTTCTAGACTAGGAGGTTAATTATAAGACAATGTTAAGGATAATATTTAGTTTTTGGATGTAATTGCCATGTTTTGGCATATTTATTTTGGATGATACTTTAGTTATTATGGATGATGAATGTAATTTTGTTTAATTTATGGATTTCATTTGTTGCTCTCATGATATGAATGGTTATAGATAGTAATGTCTTTCAAGGTGGATTTTTGGACATTACAATTTCACTTGGTTGGAGAGAAAGCTTTCCTGTTATCTCTCAAAATATAGCCATTGAAGCAATCGAGAGAGAGAAAGAAAGAAACCTATTGCACGTGTCTTTCATTCACCCTTGACTAATATAACAATAGGAGTTAAGGAAAAACTAACTTAAGCCCTTCCAATCACCCAAGAAGCCCTCAATCAACCGCGTATACGGATATATAAATATAAAATTTTTAAGTATGACTAATATGAGGAAGAATCTTATTTCATGCACCTTCCATGGCATCTCCCAGTCCACCACAACTTCTACTCAACAAGCCGAGCTTCTACTGCAACTTGGTTTTTGCTCTTAACTACTCCTAAGCCCAACCTCTTCTTTCCCATTTATATGAAAAAGACTTGCTATGTTAATCTCATTGGGCCACCCGAACCTATCACACCTTTGGTAAGAGGAGTTAAAAATGTGAAAAGAGAACAAGGCAAGATATATGCGTATCGCTCTTGTCTAAGTCAGAGACTTTATGGCATATTTCACTCTAGCCAAGTGAAATTGTACCCTATGAAACTATCTAAGCAGAACTTTCAAGGATTGGGAGATCAAATTGTGCTTTGAGAGTGTTAGGAGGAAAAAACACCGTGTCACTGTAAGACCCTGTACTAAAATTAAATAAGAATACTAATATCTTAAGAGTTTTTCAAATATGAATAAAATGAGGATAAAAACTTAGAATCATTGTTGAAATATTAATCATGAAGTTTGAGTTTCGAACGGATTGACTTTTGGGTCAAACTTAATTTTTTTTTTATCAAAATAACATTACCATTGAATTCGGGAGGTCG
>CAUOFW020005057.1:3595444-3670444 GCA_963454935.2 Ilex paraguariensis
AAAATATCGGGTTTTGCTCGATTTTCTTGCCCTATAAAAACCTAATGTCGTCCCTTTAGCATTCATTTCACCCCTCCAAACCCTAGGAACCATTTTAGAGGAAGAGAGGAAGATAGAAATACCAATCAAGAGGGATTTATACCTTGTAGAAATCAAAACTTCAAATTCTTCAAGAATACATTCTCCTCCAATTTTCTTCTATTCTTGCTACCCTCTCACCCAAATCTTTTGAAACCCTAGGAGGAGAAGATTAAGAGGAAAAGAAAGGAGAGCAAGAAGGTCTTGAAGCTTGGGTCTTAGCTTGGAATCTTGATTTAAGGTAGGGGATTTTCTCTCAATCTCTCACATTGAGGCTAGATATATATATATAGATATATATATGTATATAGATATATGTTTCTTCACTCTCCTTCTCATATATATAATATGAAATACATGATTCTTGTTCTATTTGTAATAAATGCCATGTTTTGAACAATATGAAGGGTGGGTAACCACCAAAGCTCTATTTTTTTTTTTTTTTTTATCTTCAAAGCCCTAGTTTTCAAGAAAAGGGGATTTTCTCCTAATTTCTTCTTTGTCTTTGATTTTAAAACTTTAGTGTTGAATATTGTATAACAAAATGATATAGATTACGATCTCTTGCATATTTTCTTGGATTATTCGATTATATGACAAATGTGAAAACAAAATTGGGGATTTTACTATATTTGGGAAATTGTTGTGAATTGTGAATATTCTTGATTTCCTCATTGTATGGTTGTTGTGATGGACTTGGATTACCTTCGAGAGATGCCGTAGAGTGTTAGAGGTTAGTCTATCCCAATGGGGGGTGAGATGGTTGCCTAATGCTCGTAGTGGATCGTTGTTGTGCTCGCGATCACTATTGTTCACATATACACCGAGGAAAAGGGTTAGTAGTCTAGTCCACTTTAAAAGGTCAATTCTTGCTCAAACGGACTTTGATTCAGTCCTTTCAAAAACCAACAGACTCCATTTTTTGAGGGCTATCAAATTAAAATTTGAGAATCGAGTTTGAAAAAGGTGAATCCTTGGTGCAAAAAACTCCAGGGTAAGGGAAGCCATTACCAAAATCGCAGGTACCTTATTTTTGGCTCTATCATGTCGACAAGTGTGTTAATTTCACTATTACAGATTTAATCATTTCGGAGATCAATTCTAGCTGTAAAATTAAGAGACCACGACCTCAATGGATTACTAGAAGTTTTGTAAGGGGAGGTTGTGTCACATAATTCTTTAACGGTTTTGGGAGCCAAATTATTCTAGCCAAGGCAAAAGAGCGACATATTCCTCCAGACACCAAAAAGGTTTATCAATGTGGAAATTTGAATCAGTATTACTCTAGTCGATTCTAGAGATAAGTAATCTTCTTTGTTTCTACTTCTAAATAATGTAATGTTGGTGAAATTATAGTGTTAGTACTATTGTTGTTACTAGTACATAGTGTTGTATTAAAAGTTCCTCATAGTTATATTAGTTAGAAATATTCTTAAAATTTTCTCATGGCTAGTAAAGGAGGTGTAAATATTTTCAAGGTAGAAAACCTGAACGGTATAAATTACCATACTTGGAAGCGTAAAATCACTTATGTGCTCACACATGAGAAAACCTATTACATAGTCAATACACCCAAGCCCGAAGAAAACGATGTAGATCTTACATTTGTTGAGCAAATATGTTGGTGGGAGGAAGATAATGATCTAGCCTGAGCTTCAATTCTTTTTAGCATGCAAGGTGATTTAATCTCCCTTTATAAAGATTTCAAAACTGCTAAGGAAATTATGGATGCACTCGAGACCAAGTATGTTCCTATGTCTTATACGCATGTACAATTGCTATTAGACAAGTTTAATGGGATGCATATGTCTGAGGCAATAAAGTGGTGGATTATGTACTTCAGATGGAATTACTTGCAAATGATTTATCAACTTTCGATCATCCACTTTTTGACAAGATGCAAGTGACCACTATTCTCAATGGCCTACCAGACTCATGGAATCATGTTGTTACTTCTTTGATTTATGGGGGAAAGAACTTAACTATGAACACATTACCAAAATTATTGACTCTCGTGCATGCACAAAATAATAGAAAGAGAAAAGAGGCAAGTAGTGGAAAATTGTTGATCGCCAAAGTATCTAGATCAAAATCGGAAATGCAACACAAGAAAAAAAAAATTGAAGAAAAATATTAAGCAATGGTTCAAATTCATAAGTTCAACAATAGAAGAAAAAGGGCATGTGTTCTCTTGAGGACAAAAAGGGCATTTCAAAGCAAAGTTCTTGAATAAGCAACAAGGCAAAGAAAAGAAGGTTGTTATGACTATTTATGAAACGATGCTACTTGAAGATTCAAAGGACAATGGTGAATCAACTCTGGTGCAACTAGACACATTACAAGGGACAAATGGAGCTTACCAGAGATCAATGAAATGCACTAGGTGAGCATCGCATTTACACAGGAAACAATACATACTATGATGTCCTAGGAGAAGGAACTTGCAAAGTTAAGTGTTGAGAAGTCAGTCTTGATTCTTAAGCATTGTTGTTTGCACCCAATGTTAGAAGGAACCTTATATTGGTGTCTATCTTGGATAAAAGGATTATGATGTAATGTTCAAGTCAAATTTTTTTCACATCCGAAAGGATAATGATGTGATTGTGAAGGGTTCAAGGGTTGATGACATGTACCTTATTAATAGAAATAAAATTTCTTATTGAGTACATGAATGTTTCAACTAGTGAAAATAATTTCTATCTGACATTTAAGATTAGGTCACATCAATAAGGACAAGATGCTTAGAATGAGTAGATTGAGCCTTCTACCTCAAATGAATACAATAGACATTGACATTGTGAGCCATGTGTTAAAGGCAAAATGGCTAGAAAACCTTTTCAAAAATATTGGAAGTCTTTGGATTTGTTGGAGGTTGTTCATTTGGAAATATGTGGACCTTTAACAACAAAAACTCATAGAGGAATGAAATATTTTGTAACTTTCACTAATGATTATTCAAGGTTTGATCACATCTACTTAATTAAACATAAGTCTGATGCACTTGATAAATTCAAAGAGTATAAAAGGAAAGTAGAAACACAATTGGGTAGACCAATTAAAGCACTGAATAATGATAGGGGTAGTGAACGAATTGTGCAAAGAGAATGGTATAAGACATTTATATACGATGCCCATACACACCTGAATAAAATGGCATAGTAAAAACACCTAATAGGACTCTATTGGATATGAAAAGGTCCATGATAGCTTATGTTGATCTTCCTGTACATTTTTGGGGAGAAGCCTTGTCTACTACAACTTATATTTTAAATAGAGACAAGACAAAGGCAAAACCTCTGACCTTTATGAATACTAGATTAGGATAAAACTTGTCATATTTAACTTTAATGTTTGGGGGTGTAAAGCACGTGTACTTATTTTGAAGTCTCTCAAGGATAAGTTAGGAACAAAGACCTCGGAATGCAAGTTCATAGGATACATTGAAAATGGAAGTGGATATAGATTCTTCCATCCTTATGGAAGGGATGCTATATTTATTGAGTCTACCAATTAAATAACTCCCTTTGATCAAATCAAATTGTTAGATTATCTGCATGATAATGTTATGAGTCCTATTGATGACATCATTGATCAAGAAATGATAAGTGAACAAGGCTCACAGTTTGAGAATAGTATTTAGTCTAGGGTACAATCTCAAAAATTAAAGGATCATTTTGTATTTAGTCTAGATGAAAACATAATGTTAGAAGATGATAACTTCAAGCTATGAAAGAAGAGTTTAATTCAATTAATAAAAATAATGTTTGGAATTTAGTAGATCTTCCCAAATAGACGAAAGTCATTGGTTGCAAGTGGATTCTTAAAAAGAAGTTGAAAGAAGATGAGTCTTTAGATAAGTACAAACAAAGTTTGGTTGCTAAAGGATTTACTCAAAAACCTAGAATAGACTTTGTGGAAACATATTCACCTATTGTCAAGTTTAATTCAAACAGGATACTCATGTTAGTTGTAGCTAAGATGGATAATGAGCTACATCAGTTAGATTTGAAAATAGTCTTTCTTAATGAAGAGTTAAAAGAAGACATATATATGGTACAACCTAATGGTTTTTAGGTTAAAGGACACGAAGACAAAGTCTATAAATTGAAAAGGTCCTAGTACAGACTCAAACAATGCTCTAGACAATAGTATTTAAAGTTGCACCATGCAATCCTTGAAATAGGATTTGAAGTGTGTGCTTTAGGCCATTGTGTATATATTTGAACACGTCATGATAAACTAACAATTTTGTCGCTATATGTAGAACATATTTTATTGGTAGAGAATTGTCCAAATATGATAAAAGAAACCAAAGTGTACCTGGAATCCAAATTCAAAATGAAGGATATAGGTGAGACTAATTATGTCCTAGGAATTAGAATCTCTAGAGATAGAAATTCTAGACTCTTATATTTGGATCAAGAAAAGTATATGGAAAAGGTGTTTAAGAAATTTGGTATGAATAGTTGTCGTTGAGCACTCCTATTTGCACGGGTCAAAGTCTAAGTAAAGATATGTGCACTAGTTCGAATGAGGAAGTGATTGAAATGAGTAAGGTCTCCTACGCCCAAGTTGTGGTAGCCTCATGTATGCTATGTCATGCAGTTGGATTGGTAAGTAGGTATCAATCAAATCCGGAAAGACACATTGGCAGGCAATAGAGAGGATATTCAGATACTTGAGAGGCACAACAGGTATGAAATTCTGCTTTGGATTAAATGATCTAGAAATTATTGGCTATACAAATGTAGACTTTGCAGGTGATGTAGATGATAGAAAATCTACAACTAGCCATATATGCTTATTTGGTGGAACGACAGTTTCTTGGATAAGTAAGAAACAGGGTTGTGTTGCAAAGTACACAACGGAGGCCAAATCCAAAGCGTGTAGTACAACAGTAATTAATGTTGTTCGGATTAAATGTTTTGTTGATAGTTTAAAATTGGGTATGCATAGTAGGTCAATCAATGTGTTTTGTTAAAGAAAATTTGCTATCTCTTTAATAAAAAGCAGAGCTAACAGCTCTAAAGAAAAACAAATTGATGTAAATTATCATTATATTTAAGATATAATGGAGAAGGGTGAAATAAAAGTCAACTATATTCCCTCGGGAGAGATGGTGGCTAACCCTATGACCAAGGGGTTGACACTGAAAAAATTTAGAGAGCATGTTACTACAATTAGTTTAAGACTCACCTAGGTATTGCAGTATTACATGGTAAAGAGCATCTTTAGAGAAATTTTGGGGACGCCTAAAATTTATAGAAATATGAAACTCTACCTAATTGGGGATAAGAATTGGTGAGATAAAAGGTAGAGAACATCAGTAGGCATACTAGGGCTATTGCATGCTCATGAGTGTAAAGTCCACTTTGAGGCACCATGAGATCTTTGCATAGTCCCCTAAGGTGCATGGTGTATTAAGTGGTTGATAAGGTGCATTGAGGAAAACCTCTGTATGGACTTTAGAGGAAATACTTTTTCAAAATTTCAGGCACAATTCGACACATTGGTTAAATTTGTGTTTAGCTGAAGTCGTCAATGATATTGAGGATATGGATCTTATGATCCCTAATATGGAGCATTGATGTCGATCACTTTGTTATTGAGTGAATCGAAGTCACCTAGATTGTGCTATTGGTAAGGATAGCATATGTGGAAGGGAGCGGCCAAACTCGATGGCAAAAACGTGTGCACATAGATCTATTGTCATGTTCTAATGTATATTTGCAAATGGTTAGATATAAAAAGTTGGTGAGAACGAAAGTTTTGGTACCAAAGGCAAACACCAACTTGAAAAAATCTTAAGTCATGTCCCTGTACGTTCAAGTGGGAGCTATAAGTCGGTGAACTCATGGACATGAACTGGTGGTGTTTTCCTGTACATGGGCAGGACAGAAAAGGGTTGGCGGCGGTTGAAATGGTAACGGCTACAACCATTGGTGGCGGTTTGGATCGGCAACGGACAATACCGTTGTCAACAGTTATGTCTCCTGCTTGAATGGTTGCATTGGTAACCATTTGAAGTTTATAAATACATCATAGAAGACTTCACTTTTGATACTCAATATTCTTTTGGTCATAATCGCCATATTTATTTTTTCTCCGAGTGCATGTGATTGACAGTCTAACGACACTCGACCACTGTTCGAATACATGGGACCATAAGAACTTATATAACTAGTTAGCTTGATCTATGACCAGCACAAATCCACCCTACCCCCACTACTACCACCACCACCATTGTCCCCCACTGCCTGACCACCATCAACCACCACTGTCACTATGACCACCTCAACGGCAATGGTGATTCTTGTTTTGCATGGGTTATGTGCCCGATAATGTCGAGATAAAGGAGGACGACTAGGCACACCACCCCGAAAACTTGGCAATTGCTTTTTGATCTAATGAATTAATGAACACTTTAGATGGTGTTCCAAGCAAAGTGATAAAGAATTAGAGGGCCTGCTTCGATTGCCAGGTTGCTACAAAGTACATGTCCACAGGAAATTATTGTTAGAATTAGTAAGGGATGTTAGTGGGCTTCATCATTTCAAAAATGGGTAATTTTCTTGTGGAGATTACTGCTGAGAAGTTTTAGTAACACTTCAGAGTAGACAACATTGATTGAATCTGTCAGGTTTAGACTAATAGAACTAATAACCTCCTTTTTTTTTTTTTTTTTTTTGTTGCTATTTCTATTAGTTGAAACCATATTCTTATACAAATGAAAAGAGTTAAATTTGATCAAACAATCCATTGTATGAAACTTATGAATGCGTTCCTTTTATTCGTTTGTATGAGAACAGAAATAAAATTTTCCTCAAGTCAATGCTTTTTCCTACTACTTTCTCTCTGTCTAACGGATTCAAAGCAGCTAGAAAGATGTCAGTAGCCCTCGGTCAATTTCATTATTGGGATAAAAAGTAAAAAGACAAAAAAATGCTTGAATATGCTTATTAGAAAATAAGCCATCATAAACACTTTCTTCTCCTTTATTTCATTTAACACAAGCCCCAAATTTAGAGCTCAAATATATGAGGAAGCTGTAACAGTGCATATTAGGTCACAAATCACCACATGGGAGTTACACAATTTTATTTGAACCAAAAAAAAAAAAAAAAAAAAAAAAAGAAATGCTAACGGAACGTACAACATGGATAAAATGGATTTGCCCTTTATTCTAAACTAAAATCTATTTCAGGCGTAATGTGATGTTTCACTGGTGCCTTTTTGGGGCTCTTAGCAAGTGCAGCTTTCGTTTCATTAACCAGTTCTGGCATCCTTGCTTATAAAAAAGTGCAAGCAACCGAATCTGAGAGTCAGTGGCGAGGAGTGCTCTGTTTACAGTGGGGGCACCTGTCATTCGATTGTCAGGTCCTCTTCGATTTAGTTCTATTGGTCAGCCCCTTCCCTTTCATCAAATATCACACTACTCGTTTAGCTATCGCTCTTGGATTACAGGGGCATGCTGGAAGCTGAACTCAGGGCTCCCGTTGGAGAGAGAGAGAGAATGCAGGCCTGGAGAAATGAGTTACTAAAGAAAATGTCTTTGTAGCCTTAGAAATGAACTGTCAACTTTTATAAGTAAAAAAGACTGTCCTCCTTTTTCTGGGACCAACTGGTCCGCAGCGTTCTTTTTTGGACTTGCACAAAAGAAAAAAACAAACCTTTCCTAACCACAGATTTAAATCCACCACTTTCTCTTAACTTTCTTAAACATTCACAGCAAGAAAACTTCAGCTGAATTGTTTTCCTGTGTTTTGTACTGCATTTGAATTCCCAAGCCCTTCTCGAATGAGTTTTTGCAAGAAAAATCGGGTGTTTGTATTCAGACTTGGTTTGTACTCGGTACATTTTTTTTTTCTAAATTAACTTACCATAAATTCGAGTGGGATTCTCAAGACATAGCAAATGATTTAGCATAAAAGAAAAGTATACTGCATGGATTTAGATCCCTAGTCTCTACCGAAAGTCTTGCCTGCCAGTCTTGCATGACTTTGACTCTTGACTATTTTCCAGTCTGATCAATCCCCAAAACATAAAAGCAAACAAGAAGACACCTACATACATGAAAAGATAAACAAAGGAAGAAAACCAAAAAAAAAATTGTATCAGAGATGGACTATTTCATCTTATTTTTTGTTCTCCCATACTTTTTCAGTGTCTGCTCCGCCCAACCTCCTCCTTCGATTTCAAAGGCCAGCACCATATTCTACCTTAATTCAAGCCTTCCTTGGTACAACAATACTTCAACCAATATGACTCTCAATGGGGATGATGGATCAAAGCTAAGGGTAGTCCTCTCAAGTCGAAACAACCCTACAGCTAACATGACACCACCCAACACCCTTGGTTTTGTTTGTGGATTCTACTGCATAGATAGCTGCAATGAATACTTGTTCTCGCTTGCCGTTGTTGGTGCAGATATTCCAAGTGTAGTTTGGTCAGCAAATAGAGACCATCCAGTGCAGGAGAACGCGACCTTACAACTAACAGGAGATGGCGATTTGGTGCTACGAAACTCAAATGGCACCAAGGTGTGGTCAACCAATACTGCAGGAACCTCTGCACAGGAGTTAAACATCAGTGCATCAGGAAACTTGGTCCTCCTTAGCGATAAAAGAGACATTGTTTGGCAATCTTTTGACCACCCTACCGATACACTACTCAATGGCCAGCGCTTAAACGAGGGCCAGAGATTAACTGTGAGTGCCTCTAAATCCAATTGGACCAGGGGATTGTACTATGCCACATTAACCTCAGCCTCTGGTTTTGCAACATACACCAAAGTGGATCAAGGCCCCCCATTGATGTATTATCAATTGGTACCCAATCAGAGTTTGAGCAGTAGTAGTAGTGACAGATTCGATTATGCAGAATCTACACGAGGAGGGCTTCTTGTCAACTTGGGAACATCTCAGGAAATATTTGGAAAAACTACGGTCTATAGACATGATTCCTACATTGAGTATCTAAGACTTGATAGTGATGGACATTTGAAGATATATCAATATGATGATGCAAGGGGATTCAATGAGGTTCTTGATTTGGTTAGCAATGACCTAGGCGTATGTCAATATCCTCGCAGATGTGGAGAATATGGAGTATGCAGAGAAGGGGAATGTACTTGTCCATTAGGCCAAGACAGAGTTCAGTATTTTGACCAGAGTCGACTGCAGTTACCCAATCAGGGCTGCTCTAGAATAACCCCTTTGTCTTGTCAACCTTCCCCTGATAAACACAAGCTTGTCGAGGTAAAATATGCTACCTACTTCAATGTCATCGATTCAGCTGCTGCACTTCCAAATATCCAAGATATAAACGGATGCAGGGAGGCTTGCCTAAAAGACTGTTCTTGTGGTGCAATCTTTTTCAGATATGACAACATTTCAAATGGATATTGTTTTATGCCACCTGAGATCTTGTCAATTAGAGAAGGGCAAATTCCAAATCACAATTTCATGACAACCACATACATTAAGGTACAAATCCCCTATGAGGCACCAAGCCCTTTCCCAGAAATTGCGCCATTGACTCCATCTCAAAGAAATCAACCAAATTTAGCAGCAATAATAGAAGGGTCTAGTGTTGGTGCCTTTTTCCTTGTATGCATTGCAATTGCAATTGCAATTGCAATCTTGGTTATGCGGCAGAAAAAGAACGAAGATGACGAGGAAGACTATATCAGGCATGTCCCAGGGCTGCCTATGAGATTTTCATATGAAGAACTACGCATTGCAACAGAGGATTTTAAGGAGAGACTTGGTAGCGGAGGATTCGGGACTGTGTTCAGAGGAATGCTAGGAGATGGTACTAAGGTTGCAGTGAAGCAGTTGGATAAACTAGGCCACGCAATGGAGGAGTTCTTCGCAGAAGTTGCATCAGTTGGAAGCATACACCATTTTAATCTAGTAAGGTTGATTGGTTTTTGTGCAGAAAGACCTTACAAACTTCTTGTATATGAATATATGAGCAATGGGTCTTTGGATAGGTGGATTTTTAACAAACACCAGGGAGCATGCCTCGATTGGCCAGCTCGAAAGAATATTATACTTGGCATAGCCAAAGGGTTGGCTTATCTTCATGAAGAATGCCGGCAGAGGATTATTCACCTTGATATCAAGCCACAAAACATTCTGTTGGACGAAAATTTCAATGCTAAAGTCTCTGATTTCGGGTTAGCTAAGCTCATAGACAGAGAAGAGAGCCAAGTCCTGACAACATGGAGAGGAACTCTAGGGTATCTTGCCCCTGAATGGCGACTCCAAAGAATCACCGTAAAAGTCGACATCTATAGTTTTGGGATTGTTGTTCTTGAAATAGTTTGTGGGCGGAAAAATTTGGATCACCATCGATCAGAATCTAGCTCACACTTGCTTAGTCTCTTGCAGAAGGCGGGCAAAGAGGATAAACTACTTGACATAGTTGAGCACCTGGAGAAAGGCATGGAAGATCATAGAGAAGAAATGGTGAGTATGATAAAGATTGCAGCATGGTGTTTGCAAGATGATCACAAGAGGAGGCCTTCCATGTCAACAGTAGTGAAGGTCTTGGAAGGGGTAATTGGGGTGGATCCAGACATCAGCTATAACTTCAGTCATGCTAAGGAGTTTCACATTGTGGTAGAAGACCATGCTTCCACACCACCACAAGCTTCTGCTCTTTCTGGTCCAAGATGAAATGGTGATATACAGTAAACTGCAAAGACAATCACAACATTCCTAAAGATCTCAAGGTGTGAAAACCACTTCTAGATGTTCTACTTGTGGGTGGGTCCTGGATCTTGTACTTTTAGCTGGTTAGTAGTTTTTGTACAATTTTCTCCACCAATGGACAAAAAAAAAAAAAAAGGCAAAAATTGTAGTTTTGCGAAATTGTCAAAAAATCTTACACTAATTTTAAAAGGTTAATTACAAAAAAATGTCCTTGAACTAAGGCTTAATTTCAGCTGACTACCCTCAACAATTATGAGTTCCAATAAACCCACTCGTACTTGTGAATAAGAAGCAAGTCTAACTTTAAACAAAAAACTAAAATACAAAATTAACCTCCTGCTGAAAACTGAAGTCACTAATCTATCTATCTATATCATAGTTATCAAATCTTGTATCGGAAAGTGTATCGTTTTTTAAAAATAGTGTATCGTATCGTATCGTGTACCGTAAGACACAGCGAAATTTTAAATAATTAATAATAAAATATATATACTTTTGAAAAAAAATCATAGATTCATAAAAACATAACATTTCATTAATATTCCACTTACTATTCAAGTCACCAATATAATTTACTAATATTAAAAAAATAATAAAATGTATCAAATTAAATTAATGATACTTATGTATACTTAAAAGTAAAAAGTTATAATGTAGGGGATATTAAATGTAATTCTTCATTCTTATAACAAAACACACACAATCGTGAGTCTACCCATGACTCACGAACAAACACAAAGAGCCAGAGAGAAGAGGTGAGAGGCGAGAAGCGAGAAGCGAGAAGCGATGCCGATGCCGATGCCGATGCCGGAGAGAGAAAGAGAAGAGGAAAAAGAAGAAGAAGAACAGTGGTACCTCGTGGTAGTACCTCACAGCGATGACGAGAGAGATCGTGAGACAAAGAGATAGAGATCGTGAGACACCGAGAGAGAGATCGTTAGACTTAGGGTTTCATCTGAAATTTACAGGTTAGTATTGCTATTTTTTTCAATTTCAAAAATTTATTTGATTTACTTTTACTTTTACTTAGGTGTTTTTGCTGATTTGTTGTCTGGTAATCCTTGTCTTCTTCATCTCTGTTGCCTTTTTTTTGGCATTTTCTCTATTCTCTGATTTTGGGCTTCGGTGTCTTCATCTCTGTTGGCTTCAGTGCCTTCATCTCTGTTGTTTTTGCTTCGGTATCTTCATCTCTGTTGCTTTTGCTTCAGTGTCTTCATCTCTGGTGCGAATCAGGTTGTCAAAAAGGAAAAAAAAAATTAAACAGCAATTTCTCGTATCGTAGCGATATGTATCGTATCATAAAAACAAATCGTGTATCGGACGATACAATGCAAAAACGATACATAACTACGATCCGTATCGATTTAGGCCTATATCGTGACGTATCGTACGATACGTATCGCGCATTGTACGATACTAACAACTATGATCTATATATATAACAAACAATTTAGAGGTGAGAAGATTTGGGAAGCCTTCCCTCCGCATTTTCGAATTTTTAGTAAATTTTGTAATTCAAAACCTAAAAAAAATCCCTCCAATTAGACGCTATCATATGTAATTTGTAAGTACCTATCAACTCCTCTTTAACTAACTACTTGTTTTCAAAATTTAATCAAAACAATTATTTTTATCACCTAAAAACTTTCTATAATTATTTACTTAACTTCTCAAGTAATAAAATAAAAAGAAACACGAATTATAATCCCGTGCATAGAACAAACAGACCTGTAATATAGATATAGTTTTTCTTTGATTACACTCAAGAAACCACCAAACCAAGTGACCCCACATGATGTAGATCGTATTAAGAAAAATTAGGGATGAGAAAGGAAGAAGAAGGGGATGAGAAAAGAAGAAGTGGATGAGAATAGAGATAATTTGAGAAGGAAGCAAGATATTCAATATCAATAATCAATAATCAAAGTCTAGTCCCTCAACAAATATGTATCCCCTATATATATAAGGAGTTCACAAATCCTATATATATATAAGGAAATCACAAATGTTAAAAAACTCTAAAAGAAACAAATAGTCATAATGACAACTAAACCCCTAAAAAGCTAAATGACAAATAACTCCTAATCCCTACGCCTACTATAACGAAATATAATCCGATTCCTATCATTTTTCCCCGGCTGAAAAGAACTCACATCCGGAGAGATACGATCATGATGCTCTAGAAGATCAGGATCAAGTCAACAAAACTCCTCCTCAGTCATCCATGAATCATCAGTCTTTGGATGATTTCTCCACCAAATAAGATAACGATGATATCCTCCATCCGAGGAACCCACAATCTGATCATCAAGTCATCTGCGATCTGGTCATGTAGCTGTGGTGGAAACGGTGGAAGAATAGGAACTGTAGTTGATGCTGATGACAAAGCAAGTCCACCTGTAGGAACACCTACTGGCAATATGGGAGGCTCAAAAGTACCATGATAAGGAAACAAGTCCTCCACATTGAAAATAGAACTAATACTCATATTCGAAGGTAAGTCAAGGTGATATGCATTAGGTCCAAACTTACGAAGAATATGAAAAGGGCTAGTGGCTCGAGCATGTAACTTTTTGAAAGAATTTTTAGGGTAACGTTCAGGACGCACACGAACCATGGCATAGTCTCCCACAATAAATTCTTTATTTCTACGATGAACATCTGCAGCCAATTTATAATTATCATTACTTAATGTAATTTTTTGTCTTATATCGCATGCAAATCATGAATATTCTGGGCAAAAACTTCGACTGATTGTGAGGGACGGGAATCAGGAGGTAAAGGTAACAAATCAATGGGCTGTCTAGGGGAATGGCCATAAACAATCTCAAAAGGGGATTGACCAGTCGACCTGTTGACGGAGTTATTATAGACAAATTCAGCAGTAGGCAACAACAAATCCCAATTTTCCATCTTCTCACCCACTAGACACCTAAGCAAATCTCCTAAGCTACGATTGACTACCTTAGTTTGACCATCAGTTTGGGGATGAAAGGCAGAGAAAAACTTAAGACTAGTTCCAAAGAGTTTTCAAAGTGTTTTCCAAAAATAACTTACAAATTTGACATCCCTATCAGAGACAATGGAAATAGGCAACCCATGTAGTCGGACGACCTCTCTAAAAAATAACTTTGCTACATGTGAGGAATCAGTAGACTTAGTGCAAGGAAGGAAATGGGTCATCTTAGAAAACCTATCCACGACAACTAGAATGGAATCATGATTACGGGTTGTTTTAGGCAATCCTAAGACAAAATTCATACTAAGGTCTCTCCATGGTGTGTGTGTACAACCCAGTGTTTTGTTTCTTAGCCTTTGCTAACTAACAAGTGCGACACTGTGACACTATCCTAATAATGTCACGCCTCAAAGTGGGCCAATAAAACCTATCCTCAACAAGTGCAAATGTCTTATCCCTACCAAAGTGGTCTGCCAAACCTCCCGCATGTAATTTCCAAATCAGGAAATCCCTAAATGCAGTACGGGGAATACATAAGCGCGACCCTCTAAACAAGTAACCATCTCTAAGGAGGAAGGCAATGTAATCATGACAGTTACCAGACTGAGCATCTTGAAAAATAATACCAAAGTCAGGACAAAAGGCATACTCATCTCTAATCATGTCAAAACCGATCACTTGAACACTCATACTCTGTAAAACAGCAACTACACGGCTAAGAGCATCTGCAGGCTTGTTTTCAATGCCCACTCGGTGGTGAAAAACAAAAGTATACTCCTGAAGGAACTCAACCTACCTAACGTGTCTAACACTCAATTTTCTCTGGGAATGAAGGTATTTTAATACTTGATGATCAGAATATAACACAAACTCAGATGGCAATAGATAATACCTCCAATGGCGAAGAGCTTGTACCACAGCGTAGAACTCTTTGTCATATGTAGAGTATCGTTGTTTAACTTCATTGAGTTTTTCGCTGAAGTAAGCAATAGGATGACCCTCTTGACAAATAACTCCTAATCCTTATGCTTACGCCTACTATAACGAAATATAATCCGATCACAGGCAACCTCAAACACCTTAGAAAAATCTGGGTGTCGAAGTACGGGTGCCTCTGTCATCCTATGCTTAATTTCTTCAAAGGCTCTAGTTGCAACAAGTGTCCATTGACAAAATTACAGTCAAGTATCGATTTCCTATACCGAGACTTGAAGATATGCTTGACCTTTTGGGCGGTGCACTTTAGTTCTCCAAAATTGATTTACGCAGTGGTTATCATCAAATCCGAATACGGTCAGGAGATGAATGGAAAACCGCATTTAAAACCCAGGATGGACTTTATGAGTGGTTGGTCATGCCTTTTGGATTGTCTAATACACCTAGCACATTTATGAGGGTTATGACTCAAATACTGCGTCCTTTCCTAGGAAAATTTGTGGTTGTTTACTTTGATGACATCTAGATCTATAGTAAGTCTAAAGAAGAGCATTTGAATCATCTTCGACAAGTTTTGCAGACATTACGTGTGCAAAAATTCTATGCGAACCTTAAGAAGTGCTCTTTTATGCAAACTCAAGTGCTTTTCCTTGGATTTGTGATTTCTGCGCATGTTATTTCAGCTGACCCCGAGAAAATTCGTGATATTAGGGATTGGCCAGTGCCAAGAACAATTTCTGAGGTTCGAAGTTTTCATGGTTTGGCCACCTTCTATAGACAATTTATTAAAGGGTTAGTTCTATTATGGCTCCTATCACATAGTGCATGAAAAAAGGGGAGTTTCAATGAACACCTTGACATGAGTCAATAGGATCTATCGGGCGAGGCAGGTGCCTAATATTGTGTGCGTGTATAGACTTAGGTGAAACTTGTGACTCACTCTGGTCATAGTCTATTAGTCGTTTTTCCATAAATTTAGTCAATTGAGCTAGCTGAGTAGTAACTTGAAAAAGTTGTTGCCCCAGTCCTTTAACTTCCTCCCGTAACAAGTCGACTGATTGTTTAGTATCGGTCATATCAATAGTGGGGGTCTCAAATTTTTGTTCTAGTGCAGTATGGGATTCTGAAAGCTCACGAAGGGTCATAGTGAATGTAATGTAAAATTTGGGCTAATGTAAATTGCCGACTAGACTAAAAATTAAACAAAGTAATAAAAATTATAAATCAATGCAAATGGTCACACATAAGACAAGCTTATTGAAAAGAGGCTCAAATAAATGTGAGACAAACAACGATGGATGTAATAAGGAATTGGGCAAGCTAAGTTATGAAGGTGGTGTATGGGAACAACAAGCAAAGAGAGTTATGAAGATGCTGAATGGGAACAATAAACAAAGAAAGTTTAGAGAATTTTTTTTTTTTTTGACTTACCAACAAATATAAATACTAGTCACTAATTCTCAACAAAGAGAACTCGTACCTGTGTTGGATGCACTTCCAAGAGGATACTTGACAATTGAGAGGATGATCCTACGAATTCTCAAACTATTTGGGGCATTTCTGCAATTTCTGGACTTCTGGGGTGATTTTTTTGTAATTCTGGAATTTCTAGGGGGAAGATTTTGTAATTTTTGAAACTTCTGGAGGTAGTTCTGCAACGTCTGAAACTTTCTGGAGTGTTTCTACAATTTTTTTGAATTTGCTGGGAAAGATTTTTTTTTTTTTTTCGCACAAACCTTTGGTTTTTTTTTTTTTTTTTAACTGGACAGCTTGATGAACAGTACCGGAACAGTGGTCACAGTACCGGGAACAGTGCGCGTGAACAGTGATTTCGCGCAAACAGTTTTTTTTTTTTTTTTTTTTTGAGATTTATACGAATCGAAATTGAGCTCTGATACCAAATTAATGTAGATCGTATTAAGAAGAATTAGGGATGAGAAAAGAAGAAGAAGAGAATGAGAATAGAGAGAATTTGAGAAGGAAACAAGATATTCAATATCAACAATCAATAATTAAAATCTAATCCCCCAACAAATATGTATCCCATATATGTATAAGGAGTTCACAAATTCTATATATATAAGGAAATCACAAATTCTAAAAGAACTCTAAAAGAAATAAATAGTCATAATGACAACTAAACCCCTGAAAAGTTAAATGACAAATAACTCCTAATCCCTACTCCTACGCCTACTATAACAAAATATAATTCGATTCCTATCACCACACCCCAAACTCTACTACCACAAAGCCCTCTAGTCACAAATTGAATCAAGAATTGAGAAGTTAGCTAATGAGAGTGAAGAGAGAGAAGGAAAGAGACTTGAAGAGTAAACAGAAGTTGAAATCCACGTGGGATCAAATGCTTTTGTTGATAATGCTGGTACTGCGCCCAGTTAATTACTTGATAAGTAAACAATAAAGATCTTGATTCAAAATCAGGCAGCACAGAAAATTTAGTCTAAACTTGAACTTGCCCAAATCAATTAATTTCGGCCACAAGAATTATTGCTGATGTTCAAGCATTTTTCACTCAGGTGTCATTCATCTCGATAAAAAAGTTTAATATGCCTCTAAAATTGAATACCAAAGGACAATTAAAATAATTTAACTACAAATAGAAACGATACCCAGAAATTTCTAAATCAGAAAGATGATTTTCTAGGCTTACCAAGAGTTAATGATGGGTAGGTATATGGTGTCTTCAACCTGATCATATTTGATTTGCACTAGTTCACTGCTACCAATTGCATGATCAATAAGATGCTTGCTGTGTAACAGGCAACGGCCACTGGATCACTGTTCAAAAAAGACACAAAAATAGACAACAGATCATGATGGGAACATATCTCTACTATTACTTAATTAACAATTGGTCGGAATCAATAACTATTGGGGGAACTAAACAGGGTTGAAGTACCAGTAGCCAGAGCTATGGCCATGTGAAAAAGTTAAACCATCTATTTTCTAACAACAAAAAGGAACCAAAAAAAGAAAGAGTGTGTCATCTTTCCCCATGTCCTGTGACAGTATAAACTCATTAATTCATCCAGAGTATCAAATTCTTTATGGACAATTAGATGAAGCTTAGGATTTGGCTCACATTTTTGATAGCGCAGGTAGAAGCAAAAGATCATTTGAAGTAAGCTCTTTGAAAAGGGTTGTCTCGGGGGACCTTTTGACCATACTTCCTCAGTTCCTCCATTGATATCCATCCTTTACTATCTGTAATGCACACACAGTTGGCTCAATATTAGAAACAATATCTTCTAGAACTTGATACAAACTGGTAACATTACACTTCCCTTTGGTCAACATAAGGTCCATTCAAGTGAAGAATTGAGCATGCAATGAAAAAATAGAAAGACAAAAATGACAGATACAAATATTCTAAATCATAGAACTTACCTAAGATATTTATTGAAAACTATATCTCCAAATTTCAAAGCACTCTAAAAGTTTGCCATTAAATTAAAGCTTCACATATATAAGCAAATCAATCACATATTCTATCAGCTGAAAAACTTAAGAAAAAAAATCAAGTTGTCTTTACAATTGACAAGTGTAAAACAAAACAGAGAACCAAGTTTTGATCCAAGACATATTAGTGTCATTAATTAGGAAAACAAAACATTGAAAAAAATTCTAACCACCTAAGTCTAAAACAATTGGCTAACCAATTAACTTAAAAACACACACCAATCAAACAAATCACTGCTTAATTGAAAATCCTAATTAATCAAATGCAAACAACTTCCAGATAATGAACGAAGGGAAAATAATTTAAAGAGAAATTCTTGTAGAGAGAATAGAATTTTAGAGAAAGCAAAATAGACGTAATTTCGTCTTGGACTGATCTTCTTTTTCCTCAATGCTTCTGGTACTCAATAAACATAACTGAAAGCAACAAATTCACAAATGTGCAAAACTACTAATAATTTATTATGTCCACATAAAGAAAAAACATTGAGATTTGAGATACTTTACCTTTTCTATAATATAACAACTTCATATTGATAATTTTTGCATATCAAAAGTAGGATATGGGAAAAGACCTGGTTCTATGATTAAATGCATATTAGCTGCAACAAAAATAATTTTTTATGTAGGAAAAGAAACATTATCAAAGATAACATACAACATCGTCAATGCATGCATTCATCAAGACAAAAGAATAAGCGAATTTCAATATTAAACCTCCAATAACCTAAATTGCTTTTGAAGTCTATAGTGCGTAAAGAATGGTCGAGATATAATATCAAAAGTAGCTTTATAAGAGAAGTTTACAGTGCTGCTTCAATAACTAGGCGAGCACTGCAATACCAAAAGCAAAAGCACCAGAAGCTCATGAAAAAGAACAAAGTAGAGTTTAACTCAACAATCAAGACTGTGTGGACAAAACGGACGAATACCTTAGAAAATTTAGATCCTCAGACCGATTTCATGTTAACAAAGCAGGCACTCATGAATCAAAACTTGGATTCTGCCCTACAGAAAACAATTAATCACATTCCAACTACTACAGAAACACATGAAAGCCCAACATTCCCAGGTTAGAATGTGAACTATTTATCTAGCAATAAACAATTTAAAGGCTGAACACCGCAGTTGAAAGCCCCTCTTCAATTCCATGTCAAAACATCTCAACCCTCTTTCAAGATGAAGCTTACTCAATTTATTCGCAAACTAAAATGGTTTGAACAACAAATTTGAAAACCAACTTACTCATTTCTGCTTCTAAATGAAAAAACTATAGAAACAAAACTCAGATTCTCATTATCTCATCTCAAGTCACTAGAGTGTCAATACATTAACTATATAGGCACAGCTTGTGTGCTATTTACATCACCTGACTTTGTTAATATGACTGCTGTACAGATTTGATTTGCTGAGATCTAACTGCCTAACTAATCATCCATTACCACTTGCAGGGTTGTTATGCTGGTTAGGCAGAGGTGGACTAATGCACGTGGGCTCTTCTCTTGCTGATGATGCAGTGAAGCTTTGCTGAGAAGGAGCTTGTGATATACTTGAGTTATTATGTCCCGTCAAACTGATGTAGGGTGACGAGCCCAACTACGACAGGATCAGGTTCAATAAAACATACAAACCTAAATCAGTCAAAATGGTCAGCCAAGTCCAACCCGTGGGTTCAACTTAGTTCAAAAAGATTAGTGAGAATATTCGTCGGGATAGTTATTCTCAAATATCAAAAATATCTTTATTTGTACCTACCCTTTAGCTGTTGATACTCTTTCTGAAGATCTAGTATTTTTATCCTCATGTCACCGTCTTAATCAAGGTTCTGTGTCTATAAATTGTAAACCCTTTTCACATAAGAGGGGCACTTCTTTACACATTTCTGCATAGCTATCATTCTCATAGCTATCATACCTCTCCTAGAGTACTCTCTTTCTCACCTTACTTTATTAATAAAAGTTCTTCAGCCACCGTTGTCACTTTCAGAGTGGAGTAGGTCCCCCCGACCAAACCACTACATATCTGTTTGCCTTTTGCTATTTCTTGCTTTATTAGTTGTTCGTTAATTACTCTTTTTCATAAACTCGACTATTGATTGTGTATAGGCTCGTTTTGTGCATCATCAGTTTGACGCCGTCCATAAGAAACAACTGAGTTTTCTACTAACTTACTACTTTGCCTCTGCCTGCACCAGCGGAACCGTCCACTGCGACAACTCCCGTGGTCGGGTAATAGCTTTTGGAGACCATGCAGCTGTTAGTAAATCAAAACCAACAAATCATTCAATTGATGCTTGCCTTGTGAGGCATGCCCCTCAGCCTATGGGAGCAATATTCTCTCTAATTGGAGAGGTGTCATAGCCTCCCCACTCTGAGCACCAAGCCGCCCCCCACCATGGCACCCAACACTAGGGTGCCCCTATGCAACGCCAGGGCGTCCCTTGCCAAGGAGTCCACCATTGCGCGCAGACACTTCACATGTTCCCCCTCCTTATGTACCTGCTCCACACGTAGCTGAACATCGGGGGGCAGGAGGATGAGGGGGAGAACCAAGATGTGGATCATGAAAGCTACTATAATGATCCAACGGAGAATGTTCCCAACCAATGGAATGAGAAGATCAAGGAGGTGCAAAATCAGCTTGGCAACGCCCTCAACGTCATCAAAGCATAGGCGCCAGAGACGATGAATTATTTGGTAAGGCTTACTGACACCCTGTTTGTTGCAAAACCTGTTAATTACCCGTACCTGTGAAGTTCAAGATGCCTGCCATTAAGATCTTTGATGGCACCAACGACCCTTTGGATCATCTTGACAAATATAAATCTCTCATGTAACTCCACAACGTGCCTAATGAGATCATGTGTAGAGTCTTCCCTACTACCTTGAAGGGGTCTACTCGGCAATGGTTCGCAAAGATCAAACCCTCTTCTATCCACTCCTTCGCAAAGTTGATCAAATCTTTTGTCTCCCCTTCATTGGGGGATGCCGACACCAGAAGCCCGTTACCCACCTGTTAACCATCAAACGGGACCGGGATGAAAGCCTTAGGAGCTTCTTTACTCGTTTCAATGAGAAAGCCTTTTCAGACCAAGGAGTTAGACGATAAGGTAACCATGGCTAGCTTTATTTCAGTTTTGCGCTCCTCTAGTTTTATGTTCTCTATCCTGAAGAAGCTGCCCTCTAGTATACCCAAGCTACTGTTAAGGGCAAAGAAATACATTAAAGTCAAGGACGTCGCCAAAGCCCGACGAGGTGAGTCCTCCCGAGGATAGGAAAAAAGGAAGGACACCCACTAGGACAAGCGGGAGGCAGAGAACAAAAGAAGGAGGACAAAGAGAGTCTCTATCAAGGACCGTCTCGATCCCGTACCCCAGAGAAAATGACAACCCTTCACAACTCTCAATGCCTTAGTAGGGCACATCTTGTTCCAGATACAGGACGAACCCATGCTCTGCTGCCTAAGAAAGATGAAGTCTGCCCCAAACTATAAAAATTAAAGCAAATACTGTCGCTTCCACTGTAACCATGGCCATGGCACTGACAAATGCTTTGAGTTAAAGAGGTAGATCGAGGAGTTTATTCAGCATGGTCAGTTACGCCATTACATTGTTGGCCTAGGGCAGACCCCACCTCCTAAAAGGAATCAGGGGGACTGAGAGCGCAAACAACCCCTCGAAGAAATATTGACGATCTCTAGAGGGTTAGGAGGAGGAGGTGACTCCAACTCTATCAGGAAAAGCACACACCAGGAAAGCCAAGCAGGCAGAGTCGCATGGCTCTCGCCTGACGAAAACACCCTGGCATGGGGAAGAAGATGTCATCACCTTCTCAAACAGGGACCTCGAGGGAATCCAGGTCCCTTACGATGATCCATTAGTCTTAATCAGGTTGGTAGCCAACTACCAGGTTAAGATAATTTTGGTCGATAGCAGGGAGAGATTGCAACCTGTCCGAAATCCCTTTGTTGGCTTCTCAGGGGAAAGGGTTCATCCTTTGGGTTCCATCACCCTGCAAGTTACAGTAGGGATAGTGCCAAGAAGTTCCACCATCCTGGTGAACTTCCTTATACTGGACTGTCCCTTTACTTACAACATCATTCTTGGGCGCCCTTCACTCAACACCCTAAGGGCAGTGCCGTCTACCTACCACCTACTCCTCTATTTTTCAATCCCTAATGGAATCGGAGAGGTAAGAGGAGACCAAGTCTCCACCAGGGAATGCTACATGGCCTCTATGAGGGCCATGAGGGCATAGAAGACCCTCCAAGTCGAAGTACTGGACCCTCGAGATGAGAGCATATTGGAGAAAGGGAAATCAGCAAAAGAACTTCAGCCAATAGAGCTAGACGAGAGTCTTCTAGAGAGGAGGGTTTTATATAGGCTCCTCATTTTCCTAGGAGCATGTATCTCATATGGTGGACTTCCTCGGGCAAAACATAGATGTTTTCGCCTAGTTCCATGAAGACTTGGAAAGGCATCAACCCCGAAGTGGCCACCCACTGGCTCAATGTGGATCCTAGGTACAAGTCGATTAGCCAAAAGCTGAGGAGTATAAGCGCCGAGAGAAGCCAAGCCATGGAGAAAGAAGTGGAGAAGCCGTTAGAAAACGGGTCTGTAAGGGAGGTAGCCTGCCCAGATTGGCTATCAAATGTGGTGATGATAACAAAAGTCAATGAGAAGTGGCGCCTTTGTATGGACTTCATGAACCTCAATAAAGTCTGTCCCAAAGACAATTATTCCGTCCCACGAATGGATCTCCTTATTGATACCACTACGGGACACGAACTCCTGAGCTTTTTGGATGCTTACTCTAGGTATAACCAGATTAGCATATTCCCTCTAAACTAGGAGAAAACCTCATTCATCACCCCGAAAGGACACCTACTACTTTAGAGCAATTCCTTTTGGACGCAAGAATGTCGAAGCCACATACTAGCGCCTCATGAACAAAATGTTTAAGGCTCAGATCGGGAAAACCATGAAAGTCTATGTGGATGATATGTTGTTAAAGAGTATGGCCGCAACAAACCACTTGACACACCTCCAAGAGACCTTTGATATACTGAGAGCCTATAGGATGAAGCTGAATCCTAAAAAGTGCGCCTTCGACATTATTTCAGGAAAATTCTTAGACTTTATGGTCAACAAAAGGGGTATTAAGGCCAACCCAAACAAGATCAGAGTCATCTTGGAGATGAAGTCCCCAACCTCTGTGAAGGAGGTCCAGCGCCTTAACGGGAGGATAGCAACCCTTAACAGGTTTGCATCAAAGTCAGCAGACAAATGTCTGCATTTCTTCAAAATCCTCTACAAATCTTTCCAGTGGGGACCAGATGCAGAGGAGGCCTTTCAGAAGTTAAAAGCCGCTTACACCCCTTTGCTCTTTCATGCCATACCAGGAGAAACCCTATATATTTACCTCTCCACCTCGTCCACTACTATGAGCTTCATCCTTGTCAAGGAGGATGGAGGCATCTAGAAGCCTATGTACTATGTAAGTAGGGCATACCGAAGGGTAGAGGTAAGATACTCATTTCTTTCAGAGTCATTCCATCGTGGTTATTACAGATCAGCCACTTAAGAGAATTCTTGAAAAACATTACGTATATGTTCAACTACTCAAATGGGTTGTCGAGTTGAGTGAATTCGACGTACAGTACCAGTTGAGGGTAGCCATAAAAGCGCAAGTAATTGTGGACTTCGTGGCCGAGTCTAAGCCACCACAAGAACCCCAAGAAGAAGTACTATGTGCCCCTTGTGCTCGCCTGCTTAGTACATAATGCTTCCACTCATCGTGAGGCATGCCCAGTCATAATCCTAGGGAAGCCTGATGTCCTGGTAATAGCCCTTTAACCCCCCTAAGACTAGACCCCGAGGCCAGAAGCCCCTACCACCCTTGTACCTATTCCACCACAGCCTTCCGCTCCCTCATTACCCATACCTCCATCTACTATATGCTAGAAATTGTACGTAAATGGATCCTCCACCAGCGAGGGCGGCGACGCAGGGCTAGTGCTGATCAACCCCCATGACACTCCACTCAAGTACATTGTCTCCCTCCACTTTGTAACATCAAACAACCAAGTAGAGTACAAGGCTCTCACATCAGGCTTGGAACTTGCAATGGAGATGGAGACCATTTGCCTGATGGCTTACAACGACTCACAGCTGATAGTCAATTAGGTAAAGAGAGATTTTGAAGCGAAGGAGGAAAAATACCTGTTAGTGGTTCAAGCCTTATTGAAAAAGTTTAAACACTTCCAAATCCATCATATGCCTAGAGAGGAGAATGCCATGGCAGATGCCCTTGCGATGTTCGTATCTGTCAACATATTCATGGGCTCAGCACTGACAGACCACCAATTCAAGCCAAGCATACTCAAGCCAAAGGAGGAGGATGTTAATTGTGCGTCCTCGGAAGCCAACTAGGGCGCTATCCTAGATAACCTAGTGGAAGCCAAAAAGTTGAGAATGAGAGCATCCAAATCAAACAGCCCCACTCTAGCCCAACCTATCCACAAGCGAACGGACAGGCAAAGGTCACCATCAGGACCATCCTCTACAACCTAAAAAACAGACTAGAGAGCGCGAAGGGGCGATGGGTGGACGAACTCCTAAGAGCACTATGGGCTTACTAGACAACGCCAAGAAAACCCACAGGTGAGACCCCTTTTTGCTTATCCTATGAGATAGAGGCAGTCATACTGGTCGAAATTGGGGTACACTCTCTTAGGGTCCAACACCATGACCCTACCACTAATGAAAGGCATCCGCATCAACCTTGACTTGGTAAATGAGGAAAGGGAGATAATGATGCTTAGAAATGTAGAGTATAAGCGTTGCATAACCAAATACTACAACTGGAGGGTGAAGTCTCGCTCCTTCTTACAAAATTCAGAGCTTTGAGGGGAATGTCCTGACCTATCCATGGAACGCAAAGCACTTGAAGAAATATTACCAATAGTCAGGGACAAGACAATGGGTGCACAAGTCACCATTTAAGTTATCTTTTGTTGTTTTACTCAATTTTCATTGTTATCTACTTTAGACCATGAAATAAAATTTCGTAAGACTTTGTCTTTTTCAAAAGTTGTATTTCATAGAAGTTCATAAAACACTTACAAAAGATAGAACATGGCCTAGCAACAAAAAAATGTAAACAAAAATACCATACTCCTGACGTCACTCACTGTTCCCTGATCCGCTCACATCATTGCTCGCCTCCTCATTATCAGTCCCTAATGCCTTATAGGGGACGAAACCAGAAAAGTCATAGGAAAAAAAAGTTGCTGAGACCTTCCCCTTAAGCTCCTCAAAACCATCGATAAAGGAGTATGCCATGGCCTTCTCAATAGCATCTCTCTTCTTCTTTATCTTAATAGAGTAAGTCTCTGTCATGATGGCTCTCTCAAGAGCTGCTCGAAGATCAGCCTCACCACGACAGCCCTCTCCTGAGCTATCCGTAGTTAGCCTTTGCTCCAACGACCCTCTCATGGAATGCTCGCAGCTTTGTCTCTGCTCTTGCGCAGGCAACCTCTCTATTAGCCTCTAGTTGGGCGACCCTCTCACAGGATGCCAAAAACTTGATCTCAAGGGGCACAACTCTCTTGTGTGCTAGCCTTAACTACTCCTTGGCAGCCTCTCGCGTTTGCCTCTCAAGCCCCAACTACTCCTCAATAGCCCTTTATGCTTGCCTCTCCACTACCTGAATGCTAAGTGCCTCTCTAAGCTTCATCGTGCTTGAAAATAAGTAGGAAAAAATAGCAGCCACCTACAAGCAAGTAGGACATGAGGGAAAAAGGAATGGGTACAAAATCAAAGACGAGTAAAGGGCATACCATAGCAAAACCCTTCATCTTTGTATCAATGATGCCTTCTACACCTTGAGAATCAACATCTTGGATCTCCGCGACAGTCGCAAATCCCCAAAGTCGCTCCTTGGCCAGATTCACGCCCTATAGCATGGATACCAAACCATTACTAGAACTAGGGTAGCTATGTGGAGCCTTGGTCCTTGTAGAAGACTGAACTGGAGCCTCAATACCTACAACCATACTAGGACTAGCTCTGCAAAGCGATGGGATCATAGTAGGGGAAGGAGTGGGGGCATCACCAAGTCCCACTCCCTAAGAACCAACCGGGCTGCCAAACCCCGGTTAAGACACGTTGGGGCCATCAGACTTCGCCATCTTGGAGGAAGGAGGGAAAGACACCACCCTGGAAGTATAAAGAGTCTCCACCATCACTCTATCAATAGAGGTACCTGTGGAGTTGGTGTGAGACAGAAAGATTACAAATTCATAACCATTAAGAGAATATTGGGAGGATTAGATACCTTTCCTCTTCGGCCTAGAGGGGACTTTGGGATGACCCAATGCAGACATAATCTCTAAAAACTCCTTGAAAGGATGTTACCACACAACCTAGCGTCTACTCTCATAGTCTGCAGATAACCTGGGTGGAGCTGCAAAGGAGACAATCACACCATAAGAGTGGATACGTGACAATAAAACGTAAAGACAAAAAAGTAAAGTTCTTACCTAGCTTAGTCCTCGAAGGCACCAGGCCACGATCTCCCCTGGTAGCCCACTCATTGCCAACAAAGAAGAACCTAGACTTCCAACTATGACAATTTAAAGAAAGTCCTGTGATAAACTTGCCCGACCTTGGGGAAAAGCAATACCATCCTTGATGAGAAGAAAGATTATCCAGAAGCTCGTATCTATACTACTATAAAATATCAATAAAAGTGAAAAACTTTTGATTGACCATTATGCCCCTATTAAAAAGATTAAAGACAAATCTATCATTATGTATTTAATTATTCAATACCAATTAAATATCCTAATGACTCTTCACATACTTTTCTTTCCACACAAATTATATCTATATCTATACTATTATAAAATATCAATATCTATCAAAACATTTGAATTCATCATTTATCCTCAAAAAATTAGGTAAAGTCAATACAATTTTAAGAATGTAAGTAGTTCATTGGTTGTAACTATTTGACAAACCTTTGATTTTTCCCTTATGAATTCTAAATCTCACTCTCTACCAGTTTCAATACACCTAAAATAAAAGCAACCCATCATCTAGCAAAGAGAAATAAAACGTCCTCACTAAAGAAAAACTAACTTCTCATACGTTCATCTCTTATCTAGCTCCCTCCAAAATCTCAATGAGAGTAATACAAACAATGCCATCTTATTATCAAATAGTTATGCTCCTCATCCTCAAAAGGTTCCCAACGAATGTCCAAGTAGTCCCTTGTGCATAAGTGCATGTATATTTGTTTAGAGTTTTAAGTAGATATTTAGATTTGATTTGTGTTCATTATTATTTTGGTTTCTATCACCCAAATTTGATTTTTTGGGTGCGCACAAATTAGATGTTGCTTCAGCTTTTCATTCGTTGAGTAAAGTAGATATTTATTTAAGTGGGTGGGTGGGTTGGTGGGTGTGAATTAGATTAAGAGATCTTCTAGATTAAATGTTTTAGTATATGAAGACATAACTTAGTAGAGAATGATACAATTTAGCAATAGAGATTTANCATAACCATTAAGAGAATATTGGGAGGATTAGATACCTTTCCTCTTCGGCCTAGAGGGGACTTTGGGATGACCCAATGCAGACATAATCTCTAAAAACTCCTTGAAAGGATGTTACCACACAACCTAGCGTCTACTCTCATAGTCTGCAGATAACCTGGGTGGAGCTGCAAAGGAGACAATCACACCATAAGAGTGGATACGTGACAATAAAACGTAAAGACAAAAAAGTAAAGTTCTTACCTAGCTTAGTCCTCGAAGGCACCAGGCCACGATCTCCCCTGGTAGCCCACTCATTGCCAACAAAGAAGAACCTAGACTTCCAACTATGACAATTTAAAGAAAGTCCTGTGATAAACTTGCCCGACCTTGGGGAAAAGCAATACCATCCTTGATGAGAAGAAAGATTATCCAGAAGCTCGTATCTATACTACTATAAAATATCAATAAAAGTGAAAAACTTTTGATTGACCATTATGCCCCTATTAAAAAGATTAAAGACAAATCTATCATTATGTATTTAATTATTCAATACCAATTAAATATCCTAATGACTCTTCACATACTTTTCTTTCCACACAAATTATATCTATATCTATACTATTATAAAATATCAATATCTATCAAAACATTTGAATTCATCATTTATCCTCAAAAAATTAGGTAAAGTCAATACAATTTTAAGAATGTAAGTAGTTCATTGGTTGTAACTATTTGACAAACCTTTGATTTTTCCCTTATGAATTCTAAATCTCACTCTCTACCAGTTTCAATACACCTAAAATAAAAGCAACCCATCATCTAGCAAAGAGAAATAAAACGTCCTCACTAAAGAAAAACTAACTTCTCATACGTTCATCTCTTATCTAGCTCCCTCCAAAATCTCAATGAGAGTAATACAAACAATGCCATCTTATTATCAAATAGTTATGCTCCTCATCCTCAAAAGGTTCCCAACGAATGTCCAAGTAGTCCCTTGTGCATAAGTGCATGTATATTTGTTTAGAGTTTTAAGTAGATATTTAGATTTGATTTGTGTTCATTATTATTTTGGTTTCTATCACCCAAATTTGATTTTTTGGGTGCGCACAAATTAGATGTTGCTTCAGCTTTTCATTCGTTGAGTAAAGTAGATATTTATTTAAGTGGGTGGGTGGGTTGGTGGGTGTGAATTAGATTAAGAGATCTTCTAGATTAAATGTTTTAGTATATGAAGACATAACTTAGTAGAGAATGATACAATTTAGCAATAGAGATTTAGGATATGAGGCATATGAATAAAATTCTAATGGGGTTTATGTTTTTTTTTTTTTTCAGGTAGAGAAGTGTATTTGATTGATTTGTTAGGAATTTCAAGTAGTAGCCATTCACTATTCTTGGTGAAGCAAGTAGATTAGGAACATTGCAATTCAATAACTTTAGACTTTAGTGCTTTACAAGAAGATATTTTAGTTACATATTGTCATTTGATTAATCACAGTGACAAGAAACTAGAAGAAATATTCCAAAACATTTTCAATGTTAACGATATTTGATTTTTATTTAAGTTCCAGGACTAAAATATGTATTCATTTAATTGATCTACAAAACATGTCCCTAGTTAACTTAGTTATTAAAAAGAAAACATGAAAGTTCTCTTTGATTAATTTAAGGATGAAGAAGTAATTGGACACACACAACAATGGTGTGAAACAATAACTATTTACCACATTTTTTGGCTTTTTTTTTGTACATTCGGTTAAGAAATAGACTTATGTCTTATTTTATTCATTTATTCTATTTAAATTATTTGAATACTATCAATCGTGGTTTTCATATTTTAATTCCAATTAATGAATTAACAACATCGGCTTAACAGTAAATTAAAATAGTTCACGTGCAACGCACGTGTGTACCTACTAGTATAGACAAAAACTACTCTAAAGGGTGAGGAACATTAGCATTGTGAACCTAGTCGCCATAGTGAGAATAATGCAAGGATCACCCTTCAACTGTTGGGAGTCAACTCCCTAGAGTCAGTGATAGATGTCCCAGGATCTAACATATGGGCCCACGTATCTGAAACCTTAAGCCCGCCTCCAGTACGTCCTCGTAATGAACAATCTCTCCCTAGGAATCATAACACGTCGGTTCATCCTCTTCGGCTCGACTACACATGACAGTGGGAGGGATACGAAACGAAGATACAAGGCGGGCAATATCTTCATCATAGTCTATGGAGCTAGATATTAAGATTACCCTTGACCCATCATATTCAGCAACTACTTTGCCTCGCTATGATGCCTGCCTAACCTCAGCTGTATTGCCTCTACTAGTCCGGGTACCTGGCAAAACATAAGCCAACAAAAAATGAAGGGTGCAAGGTTAACAAAAAGTCATGGACGAGGTCAAGTCACTTGATCCAAGGATGATACCTTGTTTTCCTCCAGCCACTCCACCAAATAGCGTTTCAATGCCTGTCTCTATTCCCTGAGCACTTGGATCACCTGCTCTTGCACTTAACATGTCACAAAAGTTGATGCCTAGTCCATGGGGGTCACCCACACTGGAAGATCTGCCTAGGCCGCCTCTTCGCATGCCACTGGTGCCATTTAGCGCGTAACTGGCACCGCCTAGCTTGTCATTGGAGTTGCCCAGAGCGTGGTTGGCGCCACCTAGAGACATCAAGCGCTTCGTCTTCCTCTTTGCCTCAACACCCGTAACCCTATAGTCACCCTTAGTAGTTGGGGTGGTGTAGCCCACAGTAGCAAGTTTGGCATCGCATCTGGCAGCGGTATCACCTCCCTTGCACTCCTCTGCATCATAGATGAATTGGGCATCACTGGAATCTAGGATGGTGCCCTCGCCTATAGGATCAGTAGCTCCTAAGTATTGCTTGGTACCCCTCGACAGCTTAGCAACACTAGCACCACCTGCCACACTGGCGTCGCCTCTTACGCACGTATTGGCATCACCCTCCACACACAAGGTGGTGTCGCCCACTTGCTCTTCACGAAGACCTAAGACTTCACCCCAAGCGTCGCCATCCTCCCTGGTCCCGCCTTCCTCATAGGAGCCATCTCCATCGATTCCTCACCTCGAGGCATCACCCGTAACTCCTACGACTGAGGCGTCGTCGCCCGAATCACCTTGTCTAGCCTCCGACGTCGCTGACCAGCCTCGGGCGCCGCCTGAACAACCCCTAACGTCACCTGTATTTCCTGGCGTCGCCATAACAACACTCGAGTACACTACATCCCTCACCCAAGGCGCTACCCGCTGAGCGACTGGCGTCACCACCGCCTGCTTGGTGTCGCCCCTCTTCGCTAGGCCAACACTATCCAGCTTCTCCTTCGATTTCCCTATGGTCTCCATGGCTTATTTGACTCTGCAATCAAATGAGGTGAAATTTAAACCTAATCCAGAAAATGTTAAAAGATGAATAACCACTAGATCTATGAATCCCTACCTTTGAAAGCCCTAGAAGGACGTTTCCTTATTTCAAGAAGGGAACTTTGCTATGAACAAGAGAAGCTTAATTGAGGGCCCAATAAAATAGATGTTGATAAATACAACGGGTGACTAGCAATGAAGTTTGTCAAGTGAAGAAAGAAAATTTTACAGCACAGAGAAATGAGAGGTTAAAAAAGTTACTATCGTGAAATACAAGAAACCTTTTGCCCACTCGATAGGAATAACTCACTCATGCCCTCAATTCCCTTTTGCAAGCAATCGGGGCTTGGGCTATGGGGGGTAAATGACTAGTTGATTTAATACTCTTAGACCTTACGGTTTTTGTGTGATATTGGGTATGGACTGATTAGTTGCGCACCATGCGATAATTGATTATTTTGAAAAGAAAGTCATATTTCATCCTTCTAATCACACAAAATTTAGTTTCCAGGGGACAAAGATTATTTCTTTCCCCAACCTTGTCTCTGCGGTGCAAGGTCAAAGATAGGAGGAATAAAGGCTTGCTAGTATTATAGATACGAGGAATAAGGGCTTTTCTCTTGAGGAGATACCAATAGTAAGGGAATTTCCAAAAGTATTCTTGGATGTCCCACCTAGGTTTCCACCTGATAGGGAGATTGAGTTTGTTATTGACCTGATACCTATTATAGGTCCTAACTCTAAGGCTCCTTATCATATGGCACCAGTGGAGCTTATAGAGCTAAAGGTGCAATTTCAAGAGTTGTTAGATTTGGGGTTTATTCGGCCTAGTGTGTCACCAAGGGGTGCGCCAGAATTGTTCTTGAAAAAGAAAAATGGAAGCATGAGACTTTACATAGACTACAGGGAGTTGAACAAAGTAACCATCAAGAATAAGTATCCCCTTCCCTGCATTGATGGTTTGTTATGCCAACTATGAGGTGCTAAAGTATTCTAGAAGATTGACCTTTGAACGGGTTACCACCAGTTGAAGATAAATGTAAAGGATGTGCCTAAGGTTGCTTTTCGTACTCGTTATGGACATTATGAGTTTTTTGTGACAAAAAGAGGTTGTCCCTTTTTTGACCACTTGACCAAGGTAGTCGGATTTCCTTTATTCTCTTCTTGTTCCTTTCTTCCTGTAAGCTCAATGGATGGATTTTTTCCTTAATTCTGGGATGAAAGAAGCGAAATTGCTTTATTCTCCCTATATTGGAGTTCCTCTTCTTCTCTTTCTCTTGACCTCCACATATATAATTTTTGGGTGCTCTCGTATCCGGGGTGTTTTGTTGAAATAAACGAAATAAACAAGGGCCAATAGTGTATCCCATCGGTCTCAACTAAGACGATAGTGACCCATACATAAGCTGCTCAATACCTTTCTTACCATACTGTCTTTCATTTCAATCTAAGGGCAAGAGCTATTAATCTATTTCTTGATTTACTTAACTCCTGGTGTTTTATTGCAAGAAATGAAGAGGAAAAAAGAAACTTGACTTGATCGATTTAGGAAAATAAAGTCACTAGTGAGGCTTTAAGGAAAGGTGCGGGGCCGCTAGCTACTCAATTGATTGCTTTCAAACCATGAGGGTATCAACAAAACAAGGGAGATGAGGAATCTGTCTCTACTATAGTTGTTCTTTTGTCTCTATCTGGCAGTCCAAAATGAGCGTATAGGTCCATTTCGTATTCCCATTCTGATAAAGAATAGGTCTTTTCCCCTGGCCTCGGTGTCTGTATCAATCTCACAAGTCTCTTTGGTATAAGCAAGGGCTCATCTGTGAATGAGTCTCTTGACTTTCTTCCTCTTCTCCTCCCCCAATCTGGTCTCCTTCTTTGTATCAGTGTTTTTTGCGGAGCTAAGATCAAAAGGAGCTTTGGGAAAGTCCCCAACTGGTCTTGACCGACCTTAGGAAGTACTATAGAGTGAGTCATTTTCCTGTCTGTCTCTCTTCTAGCAGTTCTTAGACTTTGACTTCTTTCTTTTAGATTACTTCTGATATGGATATGTAGATAAATCCCCTTTCCTAAAATCCTAACCTACAGGATCATAAGTAGTACTAAGCAACCATCAAAAATTAGTGAGTGAAATAACACAGATGGAGAGAAATAATAATAACTAGATGAAGCCTTAGTCTATTTTAACATCCAATCTTACCAAGTCTGCAAGTCAGAATGGCGGATGGGCATATTCATCCCTTGAAACTACTTCCATTGGCATGAATTAGAGTCCTCTTCCCCTTGCTTGGAAAGGTGACACAAAGGTTCNGAAATTGCTTTATTCTCCCTATATTGGAGTTCCTCTTCTTCTCTTTCTCTTGACCTCCACATATATAATTTTTGGGTGCTCTCGTATCCGGGGTGTTTTGTTGAAATAAACGAAATAAACAAGGGCCAATAGTGTATCCCATCGGTCTCAACTAAGACGATAGTGACCCATACATAAGCTGCTCAATACCTTTCTTACCATACTGTCTTTCATTTCAATCTAAGGGCAAGAGCTATTAATCTATTTCTTGATTTACTTAACTCCTGGTGTTTTATTGCAAGAAATGAAGAGGAAAAAAGAAACTTGACTTGATCGATTTAGGAAAATAAAGTCACTAGTGAGGCTTTAAGGAAAGGTGCGGGGCCGCTAGCTACTCAATTGATTGCTTTCAAACCATGAGGGTATCAACAAAACAAGGGAGATGAGGAATCTGTCTCTACTATAGTTGTTCTTTTGTCTCTATCTGGCAGTCCAAAATGAGCGTATAGGTCCATTTCGTATTCCCATTCTGATAAAGAATAGGTCTTTTCCCCTGGCCTCGGTGTCTGTATCAATCTCACAAGTCTCTTTGGTATAAGCAAGGGCTCATCTGTGAATGAGTCTCTTGACTTTCTTCCTCTTCTCCTCCCCCAATCTGGTCTCCTTCTTTGTATCAGTGTTTTTTGCGGAGCTAAGATCAAAAGGAGCTTTGGGAAAGTCCCCAACTGGTCTTGACCGACCTTAGGAAGTACTATAGAGTGAGTCATTTTCCTGTCTGTCTCTCTTCTAGCAGTTCTTAGACTTTGACTTCTTTCTTTTAGATTACTTCTGATATGGATATGTAGATAAATCCCCTTTCCTAAAATCCTAACCTACAGGATCATAAGTAGTACTAAGCAACCATCAAAAATTAGTGAGTGAAATAACACAGATGGAGAGAAATAATAATAACTAGATGAAGCCTTAGTCTATTTTAACATCCAATCTTACCAAGTCTGCAAGTCAGAATGGCGGATGGGCATATTCATCCCTTGAAACTACTTCCATTGGCATGAATTAGAGTCCTCTTCCCCTTGCTTGGAAAGGTGACACAAAGGTTCTTAGTTTGATCTATTTCTTTATCTCCCCATGAATTGTATGTTTGTAACAATAGGGACAAAATTTTCTCAATTCCAATCGATTAGGCGTATTGTGTCAGTTCTTTTGAGTAATATATTTGGAAATGCCCATTGATCCCTTATTAACACTGTTTCACACACAATTGACTTTCTGAAGCCTCACTTTCAAAGAAAGAGACTATTATGCATTCATGCTCCAATAAAGTGAAGCACTTCACTCACTGGAACGAGCACGTAAGACGTTTCTTCTTGAGTTAGGTCAAAGAGAGACTCTTTTTCCTAAAATGACGAACGACTTAGGACCGTTTGATAATGTAGTTAAGGAGTTCGTATGGGGTACCTTCCCATGGGCCTTAGATAATGACATGACTGAATTCGATTGGGTACCAACCACTGAGTTTGTCTTATGTAAGATATTAGCCGATTTCAACGCAAGAGCAATCCCACTCCCTTTGATTTCCTTGGGTGTACTCAAGGGTTGCCATGCCTTATTTTATATGAGATTAGAGTGCTCATAGCCTTATTTTCCTCTTGTCCTTACTTTGCTTACTCCCAATTCCCAGATTGAATAGCGGTGATGAGTATGCACAACAATCATTATAGAACCATTTTTGTTTGATGAAATTCAATAAGCTCGGACTCCCAGAGAGGAAAAACTGGGTTGGCTTCAATGAGGACATGACTCTCTCTTATATCCGTCTCTCTTTTTCCTGGCTATATGCCTAGCAAGCGCACTTTTCTTTATGCTTTGTGAGGAAGTCATTCTTTCTTTGATCTCCCGGTTCTACCTAACCTTAACTTGAAAGAAATGTTTGGTGAGTAGCTCCTTTATTAGTAAGGTTGCTACCAAAAGCTACTTAGGGCTTTGACATTTAGCTAATCCAGATAGAGTTCCCGAGGTGAGGAGATCAGGTTTCATTCCAATTCTACTTTGTTATTCGACCCTCCTTGAACGAGTGCTGAAAAGGGCTTTCTTGGTGGGAGAATGTAAAAAAGAAGACATGCGGCTAGATAACATACATAAAATCTCTCTTCACTCAATTTCATCAGTGAAGCGATTGATCATGGATAGAGGGTTGGAACTAAAGTCAATGCTTTTCATAACCATGATCGTCTAATAGCTTTTAGAAGAGATTGGATTTATGCCAAAGCTATCTTTCATCTAGGAAAAAACAAAGAGCTTCCCATTCCAGAAACCAAGGAATATTAAATGCTAGAAAGCCTCTAGGTGGAAGAGGCATTTGATAGTTTTGTCCCCCCTTTCGGTCATCAAGGAAGAACTCGAACAAGAGCTCAAAGGCATTAAATGCATAACATAAATAGAGGCATTCCTTTTCTATGGGATTGGTAATCCTTCCCCCGAATATTGAGAATTGTTCCCGAGAAGAATTTGAAATGAGCTTCGATAGCTCCTAATGAAAAAGAGGCTCCACCCACACAAGGTAGTGGATATGGCTAATTTGAACACAAAGTCATCTAATTTTCAAATCTAATTTTTTTCCCATACTTTGTATAACCCACCTATTTCCTCTTCTTTGAGAAATCTATCCTATACTTATTTTACATGAGATCATCATACTTTCTGATAAATGGATGTCTATGGATCCCCAAAAGGTGGCAACATTTAAAGATTGGCCTTAACTGATGAATGTTACTGAGGTACGTAGTTTCTTGAGTTTGACAGGATATTACAGGAAATTTGTGGAGGGTTTCTCTAAAATTGCCATTCCATTGACCCGATTGACCCAGAAGAAGGTAGTTTTTTAGTGGACTCATGACTGTGAAAAAAGGTTTCAATAACTTAAAGGAAAGGTTGGTGTTTGCTCCAATTCTTACCATACTTGTAGATGTCAGTGGATATGATATCTACTATGATGCTTCAAGGAAGGGTTGGGTTGTGTATTGATTCAACACGGGAAGGTTGTGGCTTATGCTTTTAGGCAGTTGAAGCCTTATGATTAGAATTATCCGACACATGATTTAGAATTGGCAGTTGTTGTGTTTGCATTGAAGATATGAAGGCACTATATGTATGGGAAAACATGTGAGATATATATAGATTATAAGAGTCTCAAATATTTATTAATATAGAAAGAATTGAACATGAGACAATGAAGGTGGCTATAGCTAATCAAAAACTATGATGTGAATTTGCACTATCTTCCAAGGAAAGCAAATGTGGTGGCAGATGCACTAAGTACAAAATCTATAAGAAGCATGGCCTCTTTGCTTACTCAACAAAAACAAATTGTGAGGGACCTTGAAGAGGCAAAGGTTGAGGTGGAGATACCCGAGAATAATGCTTTTATAGCAAGCTTGTAAGTTCTACCTACCTTGCTAGATCGAATAAATGAGGCATAACTGAATGACCCAAATTTGGTGAAGATTCTAGAAGAAGTGGAGCGATGTGAGAAGATTGATTTTCGTGTGGTAGATAAAGTGTTGAGATTTGGAGATCGAGTATGTGTACCTAATGACCCAGAGATCAAGAAAGAAGTGATGGAGGAGGCATGTTACTCTCGTTTAATAGTTCATCTGAGAAGTACAAAGATGTATCAGGACCTGAAAGGGATATTTTTGTGGAATAATATGAAGAGGGAAGTGGTAGACTATGTGTCTAGGTGTTTGACATGTCAAAAGGTGAAAACCGAACACCAAAGGCTAGGAGGATTATTGCAACCACTTCCTATCCCTGAGTGGAAGTGGGAGCACATTACCATGGATTTCATAAGTGAGTTACCCACGACCCTGAGTGGACTTGATTCTATTTGGGTTGTGGTCGACAGATTGACAAAGTCCACACTTTTTGGCTATGATGACTACTAATCCCTTGGAAAAGTTTGCTAAAATTTATGTAAAGGAGATTTTGAAATTACATGGGGCCCCAATGTTGATTGTTTCAAATAGAGATCCTTGATTTGTCTCGAGGTTTTGGGGTAGTTTTTAAAAAGCTATGGGCACCAAGTTGAAATTCAGTACAACTTACCACCCCCAGACAGATGGATAATCGGAGGGAGCTATTTAAATATTGGAAGACTTGTTTTGTGCTTGTGTGCTTGACTTGAAGCAGAGTTTTAAAACCCGGCCTGACCCGGCGGGTTGACCCGGTGAACCGATGCCTAAACTGGACTGATTCACCTATTGGATCATTTATGCACCAAAACTGGAATAAAATCGGAGACCCGAGAAAAAACCAGTAAAAAATTGTCAAACTAGACGAGTTACTCAAACCGGCCAGGTTTCTTTATTGAATATAAAAATTGAATATTGGGCCCTTATGGCATTTTTGCCTTGCTGCCCTAATCGTTCCTTCCCCATTTCCCCAACCAGCCTCTCTCTCTCTCTCTCATAGAGCCTCGTGACTCTCATTAGTCTCTCTATCTCTCTTTGCTTTTGGTCTCTGCATTAGTGTACACTTTGCACTGCGAGCACGAAGACTCAAATCGAAGGGGAAGGAAATTTTGATCCCTAACTTCCTCACTTCAATTTCGATTTTTAAAGGAGAAAGCTGCTTCACCTTCACTGTTTCAGAGTTCCATCGAAATCAAGGCAACCGATCGACGACAACCACTAGGGATCGTAACAGGTATACTACTCTCTCTCTCTCGGTCTATCTCTTGAGTCTATCTACTCTCTCTCTCTCTCTCTCAGTATATATCTGAGAATTTATTTGTATTTTGTATAGATTGAATTTTGATAATTGATGAAGCTATATTTTTTTACATTGGGTTGCATTTTTTTTATAGAAAACCCTCCAAGTATAGAGTTCCATCACTTGTGTGATTCTGTTTCTCTCCCTTCTTTAGAAAGGAAAGCCCACAAAAATCAAGAGAAAACACTCACCCACAAACCCACAGAGACTCACAATTCGAGCTCTGATCATACCCATGGAGTGGGTATGTGATGGAACAATTGCCCATGGAAGCTTTGAGACAATCAATCTTGCAATACCTAGAAGCTAGAGCCCACAAATTGTAGTACACTTCTGGAGAGTCTGTAGCTAATAAGCTTAAAAATTTCGGTGAACATCGGTTATCGGAATCAGACATCTGGCAATACACAAAGTCATTACTAAGAGGGCTTCACTATATTCACATGAATGGGTATGTTCACTGTGATATTAAGCTTCAAAAATCCTTTTATTTTCTTCAAAAAATATCAAAACGGCACAAAAAAAACTGTTGGGTATCATTTTTTTTTGTGGGTTGGAATTTGGAGGGGTTGATCTCAAATTGGTCTTTGTCTCTCAGTTTGTGGGTTACAATTTTTTTTGTGGGTTACAATATTATTAGGATGTGATTAATACTAGAAATTTCTAGGCTTGAAATTGATTTTAGATATATGGTTGCTTTTTATGTTGGGAAATGAGAAGATGTTGAATTTATTGCCTTATGCATCGTAATTTATGCTTTGAACTTTGAAGAGTGCAAATTACATGGATTATACTTGGATTGAATGATTGATGCATAGTCGAAGACTTGGACTTGGACTTGGAGTCTTGAAGTTAAATAACGGTATTTTTTGACTACTTACCTTTTGATTTACAAATTATATTAGAAATTAAATGCATTTGATATATGTTTGATGATTTTTATCTGCTTAACTTTACATGTTTGTTACTATTATCATAATTATTGTGAGTTTTTAGCATATTTATTATTATTTATAATTATTATTTATTTATTTTATTATATAACCGATTCGACCAGTAATCTAACGGTTGAACCAATGACCCATTGACCCGGTCCCTCTGCCAAGTTGATGTCCAGGCTGTGTTTTAAAACTATGACTTGAAGGGTTCTTGGGAAGAGCATTTACCACTGGCTGAGTTTGCTTATAATAACAACTTTCAGGCTAACAGTGGCATGGCACCGTATGAGGTTTTATTTGAGCGAAAGTGTAGGTCTCCAATTTTTTGGGCTAAAGTCGGGAAAAGAAATATATATGGGCTAGAGATAGTACAAGAGACTACAAATAAAGTATAGTTAATTCAGGAAAGACTTTTGGGTTGCTCAGAGTAGATAGAAAAGTTATGTAGATAACCGGAAGAGAGACTTAAAATTTTAGGAGGGTGATCATGTATTCCTAAAGATGTCACCCTAGAAGAGGATTATGAAATTTGGTAAAAAGGCGAAGTTGAGTCCAAGGTATATTGGACCCTTCGCGAAGAGTTGGTGCAGTGACTTATAGGCTAGCTTTACCACTAGAGTTAGCCGATATCCACAATGTGTTTCATGTATTGATGCTTAGGAAGTACATGTCAATCCATCACATGTAATTGAGGTTGAGCCACTACAAATGCGAATGGATTTGTCTTATGAGGAGCTACCAGTGAAGATCTTGGATCGAGAAGAATGAGTATTGAGGAACAGGGTCATTTCATTCATTAAATTTATGTGACAGATCCATTCAGAAAGGGAAGCTACTTGGGAGAGCGAACAAGATATGAAAGAAAAGTACCCACAATTGTTTCAACCTCGAGACACACGAAGTTTAGATGACCAAACTTCTTGAAAGGGGAAGAATTGTAATACCCAATACAAGTATGTGTTTGAACCTTTTTAATAAATAAACAAAAAGAGAGAAAGTTATTTGGAAATTTAGAATTAGTTGTACGCTAGTGTCTTATGGTTAAACCATACAAAATTATTTAGTTTATTGGGTATCAAGTATTATTATGAAATAATAATAATAATAACCAAAGGGGAAAAAAGTATGATTAAGGCAAGTTCCTTTGTTGCCCTAGTTAGTCGAAATCAAGGTTTGTAGAAGTTTGTTCAAGGTTAAAAAGAAAGAATAACAAGAGGGGGGGGGGGAAGGAAGTTCGAGGTTCTACAATTCCGTAGGAAGAAGGGGAAAAGTGCAAAATTAGAGAAACGCTCCATTAATTATAAGAGATGTCGTTGTGACCCCCTATATTTTTATAAACTCAATTTTGATCACTTTTTCACTTGGTAATTTTCAAAGATGACACCAATTGTTTTGAAACAAGATTTGTCATTTCAAAACAGCCCTTGAGCCTTGGAAAGTAATTAAAATTCTAAAATGACCCTAAAAAACTTTGATTTTGTTCACAAAATTATGATTTACTCATAATAGCTCAAAGTAAGGTTATATTCGAAAAAATTGGTCTTTGTAGCCTTAAATACTATTCTAGGAATTTTATATTAGACTCGAAAACAGAAAAATTCATTTTTGAAAAATTATACTTTGACACCAAAAGTTTAAAAACTTATGATTTGACCCCAAAAAAATTAGAAACTTTTTCTAAGCAACTCATACTACTTCTATACCCTATTACCTCATATTAGAAATGCTATTTGTATATAAAGTATATATCAATGGGTATGAAGTACGAAAAATTAAATATAGAATTGCAAAATTATAAAATTAGGAATAGAGATTGATTATCACATGTTATTGTAAATTAGGTGGTGATTGCATTGAGATTTGAAAAGAGGGTTTTGAATTGGAGTTCATGAATTAAGGTGAGTAGTTTATTACTTCTTTTGGGAGGATTTTTTATATTAAATGTGTGTGTTAAATCATGTTTTATAAGACTGTGAGTGGGTTACCATGTTTAAATGATAACAAGATTGAAGGTATACTGGTGTGATTAGTATAGAGATGTGCACATAGGGGCCAGTCATTAGGCTTGAGATGAGAAAAGACAAGGCCAGTTACTAGGCTAATGGTGAAAAGAGATGAGACCAGTTACTAGGCTAGTGGTAACAAACATGACACAACAAATGTATTTGGGACTGAAAGTGTGTGCGAATATTTTGGATTATAATTGTCCTTTCATTTATAAAGTTATTTGTGAACATGAGATCATTTTGTTTAAATGATTATATGAGAGGGGTTGGGTACAATTTATTGTACTTATGTATGTATCAAAGTTTATTTTTGTATATAAACTATGAGATTTATTTTCACACCTTATTAGAGGTGGTTACTATTCACGCTTGTACTCATACAAACATTTAACATTTTTCAGGTGAGAATTAGGGTGAGGATTAAGTTCACAGATAGACAAGGAATTAGAGGACTTGAAGATTTATTTTTATTGTAGGTCTTCAACAATAAATGTCTTTTATGCCTTTGAGGCAAATATTTAATTGTTTTGGGTAGAGTAGTGAACCTTATTGTTTGATTATGGTTTTACTTAGTTTGATAATGATGTTGAGTGATGATTAGTTTATTCTTCTGATATTCATTAGGTCAGTGTATTAGATCACTTTGTATTTTTCTTCCAATGTATTATGCATTTATTATTCATAGGGTTGGTTGGTTAAGGCCTTGGTGGCCGGTCCATTGTCCACCCTACGTGATCCTGGGTGGGGCAGTGACATAAACTCTGGAGGTAATCCATTTAAAGCATAGATTAACAATCTTCATCATCAACAAGGTGAGGCAAAACAACCAATTTACCTTTTGCCTCTTTGATTCTTTGAAAGTATTTATCAACTGAGTCAAATCCTTTGATGATAGTTTCTAGATTTGAATTTAGATGCAGAATATTGGATCTCGATAACGAAGAAAACCTTTGCTCTAATGCAAGCGATAACTCTCTCGAGGTTGAGCATCCAATAGTGTAGGAAAGAGCTGTAGAAGATAAGGTTGCATTGATCATATGTAATCCATAACTGATACTTAGGATTTTCTTCACATGTTATTGCTCCTAAATTATCACAAATAAACTTCAAAGGGCAGGGAAGAGTTCTATCAACATAATTGATCAAGGAGTGAGCTCTAAGAATTATTGAGATCTAGAATTTCCATGGAATGTAGTTTGTTGCATCAAGATGAAGAGATATTAGGTTGTAGATGTTAGGTTGCGGATGTGAGACAATAGGTAAATTGGAGATTAAGAAATTGAACTTGAATCTGTAATTGGAGAGGAATTGTTAGATGTAGAAAAAGAAGATCAAGAAGTCATAGATGAAGACTTTCATCTCTCTCAAGCTCTGATACCATGAAATAACTATAGAAAGAAAAATCAAATTCTCATTATCTCATTTGAAGTCATAAGAGTGTCAATACATAGGAATGACAATTGACCAGAGAAAAATGAGAATTTGTCCAAACCCGCTGGCTTGATCAGAAATGTGTACACCCAAGTACAGATGGTTAAATTGTAGTAATAATCCGGTTAAGTCTGGAGTCAAATCCACAGGGAACTAATGTTGGTGTTCCAAAGTGAGCAGTGACCGAGCCCAAAGTGACTGAAATTTTTGAGATTTAAAGTTATGGAGTTTATGAGATTTTCTGGATAGAATATAAGATTCTTTCCCAAGAGATTTTCTAGACAAAATATAATATGCTTTCAAATGTAAAAGTCACCCTTTAGCTTGAGGATCTGAGCATGTAGTCAATCATTCGACTGTTATACTTGTGCTTGGGAACTCAATTAACTCCTGTGTCAACATGAAGTTAATCGGAAGATAAAGATGGATTGTGAGAATTAAGAGCATGGTTCCGATGTCTTTATAGAAATTTACAAGAATTGTCTGTACCGAAACTCAACCTATCTACAAACAAGCAAGTGTTTCTACAAAGCATCCAACCACTACGTTAGTATTCCATTCTTAAGTGAAGCATAATAATGGTGAAGATTGAAAGGTAGTCATGAAGATCTAGCTGGGGTACTTGCAAAGAACCAATGAATCTTCCTATGCTAAGAGTCATCTATGTAATAGAAAGGACTCATGGTTGTGCAAAGTACCTTAGCTTTGCTAGATGCATTCAATCATTCAATAAGCAAGTAAAAGATAAAACATTAAGCATAAATGAAATGCACAAATATAACTTCCAAATGATTTATACATGTCCATCACCTCTTACTAAGAGTGAATGAGAAACTACTTACTCTTCATGGCTTTTGATTAACCTTAATTAGTATATAAATTAGAGTTATTAAATAAGTCAAATTGGTAAGATAAATAACTAAAAACTATCAATTAGAGCCAATTAAGGTTGTGCGTAAATCAGGGTTTTACGTATGTTATGTTTAAAATTTCAGGGATCAATGTGAAATCACTGGAAAATACGAAGAACAATGCGTCAAATCTTCAAAAAACAAAGGAGAAAAGTGTAATATAAATAAAAGAAGAGTCAGCACGCCAAAAAGATGATGATCCAGCCAGGCTCCACCGTTTGAACGGTGGAAGGGGGTTCGGAAGGTGGCCCAAGTTGGCTAAACCACATCCTCCACCTCTTGCTTCATCCTTTTCTATATAAAGGCATGCATAGCCTTCTTCATCAGGGGGCCGAGCAAGAAAGGAGCTCCTGAGAGAAATCCAACAAGAGAGAAAAGAGAAAAAGAAAGAAGAAAGAAAGAAAGAGGAAGTCACACACACAAATTCGGTCCGTTATACACTTCAGCCGAAACTTTGTATTTCTACATTTATGTTGTATCTTTCTATTCGGATAATTGAATTGCCATCACCTTTTTGTCTTGACTAATAATAAAGGTGGTTGCGTTTCAGTTGTTCCTTGTGAAAGAAGTGTCCGAGTCTGTATTTAAATTATAGTTGTAATGAAAACTACCCGCACTCCTTACTTGTCTATAGTAATGGGGTGTGAGTAGTCACTTCTATCCTCTAGTGAGAGGAAAACATATGTATAATACTGGTTAGCTTCATGCATGATACATCGATGTACATAACTTCAGTGTTGTGCCTGGAATTATGTCGTTGGTGCATCATCGACCTGCCAATTAAATATCTACGGTGTTCCTATCGGTATGGCTTGACCTCCACCGGAGCACTGAGGATGTTCTACTCATACATGGTACAAAACCTAAATGATCCTCATAAATGACTTGTCCTTCTGGGTTATTAGGGTTGTTTAACTTATATATATAACTATCAGATTAATAACCTAAGTGATCCTCATGAATGACTTGTCCTTCTACATTACTAAGATCGTTTAATTGGTATACATAATAATATTGCCAGTCGAATATCTACAGTTCCATCGGTATGGCTTGACCTCCAAAGGTACTGATGATGTTTAACTGGTATATATATATATCACAGATGACCTATTGAATAATTCAAGTATTCCTCATGAATGGCTTGTCCTTCTGGTTTACTTAGATTAGTCAATTGACACATCTATAACCAACTAACCTAAGAAGTTGTTGTGTTATGACTTAATACCACCAGTTAACCTAAAATGTTGTTGTGTTATGGTTTATTATGTATGCACTTACTATCATGAGATCAATTGAATAATTCAAGTATTCCTCATGAATGGCTTGTCCTTCTGGTTTGCTTGGATTAATCAATTATCCTGAATACCACCAACTAACCTAAGAAGTTGTTGTGTGATGGTTTATATACATCAGACCTACCGATTGACTTTCCAGTAATATGGAAGTTAATTGTTTTAAGGTAGCATTTCCAGTACTTGACCAGTATAATGCATATAGGATCCTTAAACTGGAGGATACTTTTTATATTACTTTCTTTACACAATCTATATGCACACATATTTTTAATTAAACTAGTTATCAATCTAAGCTCACATCACAAGCTATCACATGTTGTCCTATTCAAAATAACAACTTTACTATTTTTATTTTATTTTATTTTCTAATTATTAAAACTCTTTGTGGGATCAATACTTGGACTTAAACTGAGAAAAACTATAATTCGACCACTTATACTTGGGTGTATAATATTAATCCAACCACAAACTAGTGCGAATCTAGTTTTTGGCGCCGTTGCCGGGGAGTGATGGTAATTTGAAATCAAATAAAATACAAAATTTTTTTATTTGTAAAATATATCTATAAAGTGTGTTTTCTTTTTATATAGTTTATGTCTGTTCATTCATCAGTAGGTTCGGTAAATCAGTCATCTCCTTTGTCTTCATCATCTTCATCTACACAAGTATCATTTGAATTAAGTATGACTCAAAACGTACCTAAGGAAGAAAATCCTAGAGAGCAAGAAGTAAATCAAAATGTCCGACCATTAAGAGAATATCTACATCCTACGCGAACTAATGTCCTGTCATGTTTTATTTTTCCAACAGACGCTCCAAATCTTAATATTAAGCCAGGAACAATACAATTGTTACCACAGTTCCATGGTTTAGAAACTGAAAACCCTTACGTTCATATGAAAGAATTTGAAGAAGTCTGTGGAACCTTACAAGATAATTCTGAAATGATTAAATTAAAACTTTTTCCTTTTTCTTTAAAAGATAAAGCGAAACAATGGCTTAACACTCTAAGAGCTAATTCTATCACAAATTGGCAAGCTTTACAAACTGAGTTTTTTAAAAAGTTTTTTCCTGTACATCGTACCAATACACTAAGACGTCAAATAATGAATTTTTTTGTAAAAGAAAGTGAAAATTTTTATCAATGTTGGGAAAGATTTAAAGATCTTCTCCGAGCTTGTCCACATAATGCATTTGAAAACTAGACTTTAGTCAGATTTTTCTATGATGCTCTTCCACCTGCAATGCGACAATTAATTGAAATGATGGCCCAAGGGGAATTTATGAATAAAAATTCTGAAGAAGCATTTCAATTTTTTGATACTATTTCTGAGAGTTCCCAAATATGGGACTCGACTTCTTCAAATATAATGGAAACTAAGCCATCTACATCCGAAAAAGGAAAGTATGTGTTAAAAGAATATGATGATTTAAGAGCTAAAATGACTAATTTATCCCGAAAACTAGAAGCCTTAGAAATAAAAAAAAAGTAAAACAAGTGTCTGTTGTGTCTGCTAATGATCAAATATGTGAAATTTGTGCATTGTCAGACATCCTGCAGCAGAATGTCCAACGATGCCAACATTTAAAGAGGTCTTGATTGAACAATCTAATGCAATTCTAACTTATAATAATAAGCCTTATCTGAATCCATACTCTGAAACTTACAATCCAGGATGGAGATATCATCCCAATTTTAGTTGGAGAAATACACAACCCACAAACCAAACACAAGGTCCATCATAGTCACAAAATCAACAACATTATCAACTGTATCAACCCCCACATAAAAGAACTCTAGAAGCTACTATGAATCAATTTATTCAAAGTCAATTAAATTTCAATACTCAACCAACTCAAGCTTTTAATGATTTTAAAACTCAAACTTCTCAGAGTATTGAAGATATCAAAAGTCATCTAGCTAAATTGACCCAATCCCTCAGTATGCCAGAAAAGGAAAAATTCTCATTTCAACCTAAACCCCCCGCAAAGTCAGAGTCAAGCTAATTCTGCATCCTTTGAACCTTCTCCAAGTCAAGTACAAACAATCACAACACTAAGAAGTGGTAAGGTCATCGACAAAACAATAAAATCTATAATTTTGAAAAAAATACGTAAGTCAATTCCTGTTAATGAACCACTTGAACCTGAACCTTTAGCCAAAAAGCAACTAGAACTGAAAAAAGAGGAAGATCAACCATGTCCTATTTCTTTACCATTTCCTCAAAGGGTTAAGAAACCTACATCTGAAAAAGATCAATCTGAGATCTTTGAACTATTTAAACAAGTCAAAATTAACATTCCGTTGTTAGATGCAATTAAACGAGTTCCAGCTTATGCTAAATTTTTAAAAGATCTTTGCACGGTAAAAAGAAACACTAATGTACCAAAGAAAGCATTTCTAACTGAACAAGTTAGTACTATAATACAGCATAATACTCTTCTTAAGTACAAAGATCCAGGAAGTCCAACAGTATCATGCATTATTGGAAATTTCCAAATTGAACAAGTTTTACTGGACCTTGAAGCTAGCAGTAATTTAATGTCATATTTGGTATATACATAATTAGGATTAAATGAATTGAAACCTACTAGTGTTACACTACAATTAGCAGACCAATCAATAAAAAATTCACGAGGGATTGTGGAAGATGTTATCATCCAAGTTGATCAATTTTTTTTTCCAACAAATTTTATCGTTATAGATACCCAGCCAATTTTTCATGCATCTGCATATGTACCTATTATTCTAGGTCAACCATTCCTAGCTACATCAAAATGCGTTAATTAATTGTAGGAATAGAGTCATGAAACTTTCATTTGGAAACATGACCTTGGAATTGAATGTTTTTAATAGTACAAAACAACCTAGAGAAGAAGATGAAGTGCATGAAATAAATTGTGTTGAGTCATTAACACAAAGGTTTTTTGAAAAGGTTTTTCTGGAAAAAGAATTATATACATTAGAATCTGTATCTGATAATGAGTCTGAAAATGTAGAGAACCCAAAAGGTGAAAAGCTATTCTCTAAATCTGTAGAGTCCGATGTCAAAATCTTTAAGCCAGATTTAAAACTACTTCCAACTAATCTAAAATATGTTTTCCTGGAAAAATATGAAAATCATGCCGTAATCATATCATCGAATTTATCTGAAAGTCAAGAAAAAAAATTAACAAGTGTATTGAAAAATCATCAAAGTGTTCTTTGAAGGACAATGACAGATATAAAAGGTATAAGCCCACTTTTGTGTACTCATTGTATATATTTAGAAGAAAATGCTAAATCATCTCGTCAAATGCAAAGAAGACTAAATCCATATCTGAAAGAGGTAGTTCACAATAAAGTACTTAAACTATTAGATGCTAATATTATCTATCCTATATCTGATAGTAAATGGGTTAGTCTACACAGGTAGTCCCAAAAAAATCTGGTATCACTGTAATACAAAATAAAGAAAATGAATTAGTTTCAATGTGTACAGTCATAGGTTGGCGTGTGTGTATTGACTATTGCAAACTAAATTCTCTCACCAAAAAGGATCTCTTTTCATTGTCNATGTTCATATCTTTTGTTTAAATTGTGACAGATGTCAAAGATTGGTAGATATTTCAAAAAGAAATATGATGCCTTTAAACCCTATTTTAATCATTGAAATTTTTGATTGTTGGGGCATCAATTTTATGGGTCCATTTCTCCCATCGTTGGGATATCTGTATATTTTAGTTGTAGTCGATTATGTCTCTAAATGGGTAGAGACAATTTCATGCAGAAATAATGATCATAAAATAGTGATCAAGTTTTTAAAAGAAAATATTTTATCCAGATTGGAATTCTTCGGACCATTATAAGTGAAGNTATTTTTTAGATGGATATTCTGGTTATAATCAAATTGAAATTGCAATAGATGATCAGGAAAAAATTACATTTACATGTTCTTTCGGTACTTTTGCATATAAAAGAATGCCTTTTGGACTATATAATGCCCCAGCTACCTTTCAACGTTGTATGTTAAGTATATTCAGTGATATGGTAGAACGATGTCTAGAGGTTTTGATGGACGATTTTTAGTATATGGTGATTCATTTCATTTATGTTTAAAAAATCTGGAAAAAGTGCTCATTCGATGTGAAGAAACAAAAAGGAATCAAAGTTGATAAATCTAAAATTGATCTGATAGCAAATCTGCCTTCGCCAAAAACAGTAAAAGATATTCGCTCGTTTTCGGTCATACAGGATTTTACAGAAGATTTATAAAAAATTTTAGTACAATATCTAGACCTATATGTAATCTTTTATGTCATGATGCATTATTTGAATGTAATGATGCATGTCAATTCGCGTTTGATAAATTAAAAAGCATGCTTATTTTTGCACTTATTATGCAACCTCCTAACTGGTCTTTACCTTTTGAAGTAATGTGTGATACAAGTGATTATGCAGTAGGAGCTGTATTAGGTCAAAGAAAATAAAAAAAAACCATATGTCATATATTATGCAAGCAAAACTCTAAATGATACACAAATGAACTATTCAACCACAAAGAAAGAACTACTTGTTGTCGTATTTGCCTTAGATAAATTTTGTTCATATCTGGTTGGATTGTCAATTGTTGTATTTACAGATCATGCAGCTTTAAAATACTTACTTACTAAGAAAGATGCTAAACCACGTCTCCTACCCTGGATATTATTACTTCAAGAATTTGATCTTATCATTAAGGATAAGAAAGGAGTAGAAAATGTGGTAGCCGATCACTTGTCAAGGCTAAATTATGAAATAAAGGAAGAACCAACTCCAATTAAAGAAAATTTTCTAGATGAAAAACTGTTTATAATAACAGAAGTACCGTGGTATGCAGATATAGCTAATTATTTAGCCACTGATACTATTTCTTCTAATTATTTTTAGTCTGATAGAAATAAGTTCTTAAGTGAGACACATAACTTTTTCTAGGAAGATTCTTATTTGTTTAAATGTTGTAAAGATCAAATAATAAGGCGTTGTGTACCTAATGATGAAATGGGTCAGGTAATTCAGTTTTGTCACTCTGAAACTTGTGGAGGTCATTTTGCTTCAAAGAAAACCGCTGCTAAAATTTTGCAGTGTGGAATTTATTGGCCAACTCTTTTTAAAGATGTTCATATCTTTTGTTTAAATTGTGACAGATGTCAAAGATTGGTAGATATTTCAAAAAGAAATATGATGCCTTTAAACCCTATTTTAATCATTGAAATTTTTGATTGTTGGGGCATCAATTTTATGGGTCCATTTCTCCCATCGTTGGGATATCTGTATATTTTAGTTGTAGTCGATTATGTCTCTAAATGGGTAGAGACAATTTCATGCAGAAATAATGATCATAAAATAGTGATCAAGTTTTTAAAAGAAAATATTTTATCCAGATTGGAATTCTTCGGACCATTATAAGTGAAGGTGGATTACATTTTTGTAATAAAATTTTTAAAAATCTTATGAAAAAATACTCAATTTCACACAAAAATATCCACTCTGTATCATCCACAGACAAGTGGCTAAATTAGCTAATAGGGAGATAAAATATATCTTAGAAAAAATAATAAATCTAGATTGTAAAGATTGGTTCTTAAGATTGACTGATGCACTTTGGACTTACCGTACTACATATAAAACTATTTTAGGAATGTCTCCTTATTGGTTAGTATATGGAAAACTATGTCACTTGCCTATAGAATTAGAACATCGAGCATATTGGGCAATCAAAATGATGAAATTTGATATGGACAAAGCTGGAATATCTTGCAAATTTCAAATTAATGAATTAGAGGAATTAAGAAATGAAGCTTATGAAAACGTAAAGATTGCAAAGTCAAGAAACAAAACTTTTCATGATAAAAATATCATGAGAAAATCTTTTGAACCTTCTCAAAAAGTTCTGTTATGTAATACAAAACTTCGTTTATTTCCTGGAAAACTAAGATCTAGATGGACAAGTCCTTATGTTGTCAAGCAAGTTTTTGACTATGGAGCAATTGAAATTAAAAATCCATTAACTGAAACTATCTTTAAAGTAAATGGTCAAAGACTTAAACCATATTATGATAATTTTACTCAAGATATAACTTTTGTACAACTGTTTGATCCAGTTTATGTACACTGAAAAGTATATTGTTGTTTGATTATAAAAAATATGACTAATTACTTGTAATTTATTTGACAGATTAAATCTCCTGAGTGAGAGCCAGACATCCCAATCGCTGAAAGACAACAAATTGCTGAGTTTTATTATCAATGTTGATTATCACTGTTTTTACATCACATATAATTAATTTAAGTTGGTGAGGTATGAGTATGAACTTATTATTTGTATTTAGAATAGTTATTTTATTTTAAATTGGTTTGTGTTTGTGACTGGCAGACTTTAAAAAACCGGATAGTGAGTTAAAAAAAAATATATTTATGTTGAACAATCAAAAGAAATACAAGAGATAAGAAAAGAGAAGGCTAGGATTTTATTGATACTGCATAGTTCAATTGAATACTAGGAAGTAATTTAACCTAAATACAAAGAGACTATATATAAGCTACACAAGGTAAGGAAAGTAAAGGACTATTCTACCCTTAATAAATAAAATAACCCTATATTTCTTAACATCTCCCCTCAAACTCACGATGCAGCAACAACAAGCATTGAGAGTTTGCCAACTAGAAAACGAAAACGAAAACGAAAAATAGAATGCGACTTGGTAAAGAAATCTGCAATCTACAAAGAAGAAGAAACAAAGGGCAAAGTAATGGTGCCATGCTTGAGATGATGACGAGTAAGGTGACAATCGATCTCAATGTGCTTAGTTCGTTCATGAAAAATTGAGTTGTGAGAAATCTGAATAGAACTCCGGTTCTCACAATACATAGGAGTGGGATGAGAAAGAGACATTTCCATATCTGCAAGTAACCAACGTAACCAAACAATCTCTTTGGTAGTGGATGCCATAGCACGATATTCTGCTTCGGTTGAAGATTGAGAAACAATAGATTGTTTCTTGCTCTTCTAAAAAATAAGAGAATCACCCAAAAAGATACAGAAACCAGTAACAAATTTGCGATCTATGGGATCACTACCATGATCAGCATCAGAGTATGCACATAGCTCCAAGGAAGAGGTGGATGGAAGTAAAAGACTCTGAAAGACTGTACCCCGAAAATACCTCAAAATACGAAGAACCATTGCCTAATGAATTGTAGTAGGAGAAACAACAAACTGACTAATAACATGAACAACAAATGCAATATCTGGACGAGTAATAGTGAGATATACCGAGCTCCCAACAATAGTACGGTATAAAGTAGGATCTGACAAAGGTAAACCATCAGAAGAAGAATACTTTGCGTTAACCTCAATGGGAGTATCTACAGTCTTATTATCAGTAAGTCTAGCTCACTCAAGAATATCTGCAACATATTTCGACTGAGAAAGAAGATAACCTCTGGGTGAGCAGGCTACCTCAATACCTAAGAAATATCATAGAGAACCCAAATCCTTCATTTCAAACTGTCTAGCTAACTCTGTCTTCAAAATTGAAATACCATTAATATTATCACCAGTAATAATTATGTCATCAACATATAAAGATAGAATGATACGACCTGCATCAGTGCACTTAACAAAAAGAGCAGAATCATGACTACTAGAAGTAAACCCAAGGGAAGAGATTACAACAGAAAATTTCTCAAACCAAGCACGAGGTGCTTGTTTGAGACCATATAACGCTTTCTTGAGCTTGCAAACATACCTAGAATCATGTGAAACACCAGGAGGGGGAGCCATATAAACTTCTTGAAGATCCCCATTCAAGAAGACATTTTTAACATCAAGTTGAGAGATATGCCACTGACGAACCAAAACAACTGCAATAAGAGTACGAATAGCAGTCATTTTTGCAACAGGAGCAAATGTCTCCTCATAATCCATACCATACTGTTGAAAGTACCCTTTTGCAACCAACCTAGCTTTGTATCGCTCAATTGATCCATCAGAATTGGTCTTAATCTTATACACTCAATGACAACCAACAACACTCTTACCAGGAGGTAGAGGAACCAAATCCCAAGTACCTGTCTTATGCAAAGCAGAAAGTTCCTCATCCATAGCGTGCTGCCAAAGAGGGTCAAGAATTGCCTCTTTATAGGAAGAGGGCTCAGAGAGACAATGAATAGAAGCTAAAAAGGAAGTAAAAGATGAAGAATAACAAGAATAAGTAAACTCTGGTAACTTTGTGGACTTACGAATGCATGTGGAATGACGTAAATATGGAACTACAATCTCAAACGGAGCTTAAGGGACCATAGGAGATGAGGTAGCTTCAGGTGTGCTAGAGAGTAAAGTGTTAGTACTTGTAGAATGATCAGTGTTAGTATTTGAAGTACTAGAAACCTGAGATGACAAACTATTAGAATCCTCAGAAAAAGGATCTATATGAATAAGATCAGATCTAGTCAAGCTATAAGTAGTGGATGGAATAGAAAAGAAAGGTATATGCTCAAGAAAAAAAACATGACGAGACACATAAAGTTTTTGAGTTATTGGATCAAAACAACGATACCCCTTTTTACCTTCACCATAACCAAGAAAGACACAAATAGCTGATCGAGAGGACAGCTTGTTGCGTTCAACATGAGGACAAAGAATGAAACAAGTACAACCAAAAACTCTAAATAAAGAATAATAAGGGGCATACCCATACAACTTTTCGAAAGGAGAAACACCTGAAATATGAGAAGATGAAATTGTATTAATGAAACCTACAACGGTAAGAATAGCTTCACCCCAAAACTCACTAGGAACAGAAGAAGACAACAAGAGAGAACGAGCAGTTTCAATAATGTGCCTATGTTTTCTTTCAGCAACACCATTTTGCTTAGGAGTACCTGTACATGAAGTTTGGTGAATAGTTTCATCTAAGACAATCAACTCATCAAATTTATTAGAAGTGTATTCCCCACCTAAATCACACCTAAAACATTTGATAACAACAGAATGTTGAGTTTTGACAAGAGCTCGAAAGACTGTATATATCTCAAAGAATTCAGAACGATATTTTATTAAATAAATCCAACAATAACGAGTATGATCATCAATAAAAGAAGCATAATATCGAGACCCTCCTTTTGTGGCAATAGGAGAAGGTCCCTATAAATCAGAATGAATTAAATCAAATGGAGAAGAAGAAACAGAAATACTTCGATTAAAAGGTAAAACTAAAAATTTTGCTAGTTTACATCCACTATAATCAGAAATATCACAAGTTTACAAATTTCCTAAAGCCCCTGTGGATGCCAAAAATCTCAAACGAGAAGACGAAACATGACCTAAACGAGAATGCCATAAATAAAAACTAGAAGAAGAAGGACTCAAACGAAAAGAAGATAAATCAACACTAGTAGCAGCAACAACAACAACAATTGGCACTTTTAACTCATCCAAAATATATAGTCCCCCCTTCCTACGGCCTGTCCCAATCAGCTTCTGAGACTGCAGATCTTGCACATAACAAGAAGAAGAGGAAAAGGTGACTAAATTTCCAGAATCACATAACTGACCAACAGAAACAAGATTTAATGTGAGTTTTGGAATATGATAAACATTAGGGAGAGACAAGTGAGGTGTGACAACAGAACCAACACTTGCTAAAGGCATAGGAGTGCTATCAGCAGTCATAACAAGAATAGAAAATGAAGGAGATACAGAAGCAAAAGATGAAGAATCTGGAGACATATGATGTGAAGCACCAGAATCTAAGACCCATACAGAATGTGACATACCTGAAGAACTATGAGGCAACTAACCTCCTGAAGAAGAAGCACACATAGCTTGTGGTTGTAAGGAGAGAAACTTTTGAGATTGCTCAGCCAAGGTACTAGAATCGGTGAAAGGACCTGATGAAACTACTGCTGCAGTATTAGACTGTGGTGGTTTATAACCCTGAGGTGGTCTAGGAGCATTAGATTGTGACTGGTTGTCAGACTTCCAAGCTTGAGATTTCTACTGCGATTCATTCTGCTGTCTTAACTTAGGACATTGAGCATTCCAATGACCTTTCTGCTTACAAAAATTGCACTCGTTGAAGGCAGGCCTTGTGTAAGGCTTATTCTTATTATGAGAGAATGGTTTAGAAGGTACTGCTAGCATAGAAGGATCAGAAGTAGAAAGAATTCCCTTGTCAGAATAAGACTTAAGACGTATCTCTTCAGCCAATAACTCACTGACAACTGAGTCAACAGAAAGAAGTGGAGAATGATGCAAAATTGAACCTCTAAGTCCTTCAAAATCACTACGAAGTGCCATTAAAAATTGTACCAATTGTTGCTGCTCTCTACGAGCAATATAGGCACCACATACCTTTAATTTAGCCGATTCTGTAAGAGCCAATTGATCCCAAAGATCTGTCATAGCAGAATAAAACTCTTGAATACTCATATTCTTCTACTGAAGAGCTCGTATGTTATGCTTCAATTGATACTACTTTGCAAAATTTGATTGAGTGAATAACTTTTGCAGATGATCCCAAACCTCCTTTGTTGTCTCATACTTTGCCAACTGCGTACCTATAGAATGCTCAACAGAATTATTGGTCAAAGTAATAATTTTTGCACTGTCTACTTCCCAGACATCTATCAAATCAGCATAACCCGCATCAGTATTCTTAGGTTTTACAGAAGTTTCACTAACATATCCCCATAACTTTTTATCCTTAAGAAAATTTCTCATCACATAACTCTAATACGAATAATTCTTTCCATCCAACCTCATACTCATAGATTGAAGCGAATTGTCTCTTGTAGTAGCCATAATCAACAAACAAAGAAAACCAGATTGTAAAAACGGAACAAATACCAGAATCCAAAAATGGAACAAATACCAGATTGCAAAAATGGAACAAATACCAAATTGCTTAAACGAAACAAATACCTTCTCAAAAAAAAAAGTTGGATCCGCGTAAACTATGCTTGAGATTAAGCCTTGTCCCATGAAACTTTGCTCTGATACCATGTTGAACAATCTTAAGAAATACAAGATATAAGAAAAGAGGAGGCTAGGGATTGATACTGTATAATTCAATTGAATACTAGGAAGTAATTTAACCTAAATACAAAGAGACTATATATAAGCTAAACAAGACAGGGAAAGTAAAGGACTATTCTACCCTTAATAAACAAAATAACCCTATATTTATTAACAATTTATACATATATATTATACAATGAACGTGAAACTATTTTCCAAAAGATATGCATACATTGATCATCCAAAAAGCTAGAAAAGTTAGAAATTTAGAAAAATTTTAAAATCAACCAAGACCCTTGTGTGGAAAAAGTGCATTTGCTAAACGCCGAAGATCAAAACGTCTCGGTGGTTGTGTAAGATGTGGTCGTTCAGAACATTTGAGACAATATAATCAATGTGCGGAACTAATTTCAGGTCGAGCATTAGATCGTCTCCGGTAGATTAGGTATGGGCAGAGTAAGGATTATCCTGGAGCGCCATCCTATTCTAGCCCAATGTTAACAAGATACGTAAGAAATGAAGTTAACCGTGTTACTGGTGTTACTGATCCAGACAGTTCTGACTCTAAATCAATATGATCAATTGATGTATGATTTTTGGAAGAATTGTACATAATTGTAAATAATTGTACATAAACTATAAATCAATGTAAATAACTATAAATTAATTAGGAAATTTAGTAAATAAGAAATAACAAATAAAAAAAAAAACCCACCAATTTTTTGATAAGAAAAAGAGTGGTTAGCAAAGTTGTGTAGAATATAAAAAAATGTATTTAATTTTGTAAACTGCATGAAATAATAATAATAAAAAAAGGACAACAGAACTACAGGAAATCAAAAGAAGAGATCTGCAGTTGCAAAACAAAGAACTAGCAAGGCAGCACCGTCCGGACGATGGGCCTGGAGTCCAGACGACATTATATATATATATACATATATACATATCTCCATGCAAAACCATTAAGTTGCTCTCCCTAGCAAGAAGAAATTTTGAAAAAGGCCAAAAATCTCCAGAAAGCTCCCTCAAATTTGCAATATTCCATCGTTTTTTGTCAAATCTGCTCTAATTATCCTCTTACCTATCACATTTTGAAGATATCTACCGATTGAAATCAGTTGAAATGGAATATTTGAAAAGAAATCAAGAAAAACATGGATTCGAGACAGAGAACAAGAGGATCTTCATGTCAGGCACAACGGGATCAACCTCCACCACCTCAAGCACCTCCACACCAACCTGGACCAGGGAATATCTTCAATGAGGTGATGTTTGAGAATTTTGAGCAACAGGCCTGGTATGATGCTAATTTTCTGATTAAAACTATCATTTCTGAAAGACCAGTTATTTTTGAAGATTTTGAGAACATAGGTCTAAGACAAATTCTTGCTGATAGAGGATGGTTGCATTATGTTAGATTGACTGCTCCTACTTATGACTGTTTAGTTCGTGAATTCTATAGTAATGCTGATATAATTGGGGAAAGACAATTGCGTGTATTCGTATGGGGTATTGTTTTTCAAGTTACACCAGCTACTATAGCTGATTTTTTTCAACCCATGCAAAGACAAGAGAACCCACAATATCCTTATGTTGAATTACCTGATTTGAATGACATAGGGAGAGAAGTGACGAGTAATCTAGAATTTGTTTAAGGTAGACCAAATAAATATATAAAACAAGGAGATCTAACAGACAAATACAGAATTCTCAATTTGATAACAGTATACAGTTTGTTACCCCTAGCCCAGAAGGATCAAATTTATACTAAGCAGACTTATTTCTTATCTGCATTTGGGATGGGACACACAATTGATCTGCCAATTTTGAACCTATTTCTTATATGCATATGGAAAACCTAGTACATATTTTAAATCAATATATCTTGGAGAGATATTCTACATCTACTCAAATATAAATCTTCGATTAAGTGGTAAACTTTCTTTGAATAATCTCGTTAACTTTGCTTTGATTAACATTTATTGAATTATATTGTTGGCATTTTCCTTGAACTTTTATTTTAGAAATAATACAGATATATGATTTCTGAAAAATGATTTTAGGTCACGTTTGATTAATCTTGAGCCTTAACCATTTCTTTTATAAAATTATATCCATAGTCAGCCGTGATTGAGCCATAAAAAGTATAAATTCTTTTCTTAAAACCCGAGAGATACCCGAGCCAAATAAAAATATATTAAACCTACCCTTGCTATCTAAATTTCTTGCACCCTCTTTTAAATCAGCAGGATACGGAAAAACAGAAGAAGAAGAAGAAGAAAAGGTAGAAAAGGGAAAAGAAATGGCAAAACAAAGAAAAGAGCCAAGAAAGTGAAAAATGGGAAAAATGAAAAGGAAGAACATGCAAAGTCATGAAAAAAAAATGGGGTGTGCCACAATAGTAAAGATAGCGTTTGAATCTCACTAACGTCATTTCATAAACTTTAAACCACTGGCCACATTACAACCCTAATAAAGTCCTTTTTGATTCCAGAAATCATGTATTTGTATTGATTTTATCACTCCGAACAGGGAGAATGTGAATAATATATTTAATATAGTGTTAATATTCTTTCATGAAATTATGTCAAATTCCACTTTTAGTCAATTAACCGCTCTTTTGATTAATTACATGTGAAGTTATTTGCTTTGTTAATAATATTCCAATCACATATAGTTTTTGAGAGAACAGTCACTATAACATGTGTGTTATTTTTGCTGAGTGTATTCCAGGAAGGGATTAACATCAAAACTATCATGAAAGATGGTAATTTTTTTTAAGTGATTTTTGGAAATAAAGAAATTACTACACAAACACACACAAGTTTTTATAAAAATATATAGATAATATGACAACTAACGTGTGTTACTCTTATAGTGATCAGAAGAGGAAGTATTCTGGCAAGACAGAAGGAATATTGATTTAATTTTATTCATGAAAAATATGAATTATGAACTCCTAACTACTGAAGTTTGTAGGTAACTTTACTGAAAACCTTCACGAGAAAAAACTCGTCCACTACGGATCACCTAGGGATTTAAAGGCTTGTTGCATATGCAAAATACAATCGTGAAAAAAACTACGAAAATGATTTTACCTCTGTTTGTATTATATTTTCATTTTGTTAATAGTTTTTATAATTTACTAAGGACTAGTAAAGTTTAAGTTAAGGAGTGTGATTAACCTTAATTAGTATATAAATTTGAGTTATTAAATAAGTCAAATTGGTAAGATAAAATAACTAAAAACTGTCAATTAGAGCCAATTAGGGTTTTTGCATAAATTAGGGTTTTACGTATATTATGTTTAAAATTTCAGGGATCATGCAAACTCCCCTCCCCACACTCTTATCTTTATATAGCAAGTAATCATTTCCTTTCGAAATGCTAATATTGTAAAACCCGAGTAAATATGTGAAATCGTTTGTAGTAGAACTTGTACCAACTATGTTTGATGTACAAATGTATGTTGTATAAGTTCAGGTTGGTGTTGGAAAGGTTTGGAATGGATTGGAAATCGAAAATAGGTGAAGCAGGCAAATCCGGACAAACAGTACTAGTATTGTGTATTGGTACCAAGCAATACCGATACTGTGTATCGGTACCACGTTGTCCAGAGAGAATACCGTACCAGTACATTGTACCGGTACTTTTTCTAAAAATAAAAAATTTTAAAAAATGTTTTGCCAAGCTTTGGGACTATGCATTCTTTCCTTCAAATGTTATAAATGGACAATAATAGAGTACCAAGGATGGTATGTTGAATCTCGGATGGGTTAATCAATTTAAAACTTCATTAATAGCGGTTCGGAGGAATAAAATAATAATTTTAGTGTTTCAAGTGTAAATTTACTTTAGTATAAAGATAAATCATAAAACTAAATATTTTTAGGTTAAAATAGTATTAAAAATGAATCCAGAACGTCTAAAAACCTTAGGGTAGTCATAGGAATCAAATTGGAGATATGTAGTGGCAAAACCTTAATTTAGGAGAAATATGTAATTTTTGGGCCCTATGACCAGTAAAATTCGGGATTGGGCTGGCTTTAAAATACCATTTTCATCTCATTTTCTTTCATTCTTTCACTCCACTCTCACCCCAAACCACTTAGAACCCTATGAGAAGATAAAGGGAGGAAGAAAAGGGAGGAAGGAAGTCTCTAGAGCTTGGGCTTTGCTTGGAACTTTTGATTCGAGATAGGGGTTTCTTTCCACTCTTGTTCATTGAGGCTAGGGCTTACATATATGTATGTTTTTCACTCTCAATCATATATGTGTGCTATGAAATCCTTACTCCTTGATATTTTTGCTAAGATTTTCAAGTTTTGAAAGAAGCTATGGTGGAATAGCTATCAAATCTCTTTTTCTTGCCTTAGAACCCTAGTTTTCAAGAGAAATGAATTTTTCCTTGATTTTTCCTTTTTCCTTGATTTCAAAACTCTAGTGCTTTGTATTGAACAATAAAATGGTAATGTTGATGATCTCTTGCTTATTGTTTTTTAATTGTTCTATGGTAATACTACATGTGAAATTTGGGAATTTTTGAATTTGCTTGTTATTGGAGAAATTGTTGGGATTTGTATCTCTTGTGGATGTTTGGATGACCATGGGTGGCCTTTGAACGGGTATGGTAGAGTGGGTAGATGCGTTTCCTACTCCGTGCGAGTTTGAATTTTTTCTACCACTCGTAGTGGGGTTGGTGCCTTGTGAGGACCAAACCACTATTTGCTAACGGGGAGCGAGGATGAGGGTTAGTATACTATTCCTGGATTGGATTCGTCACTGCCAAGGTGTTGGTATACGCCCTTTCTAAAAGTTGGATATCCTTGCGAGGATTGGGTGTGTGTGTGTAGGCCAGAATATTCTCGACGTGTTTATTCGTGCGATGTCATACATCATACCTGAGATACATATACACAGATACATAAGGTTGTGAAAGATAAAAGTTGTGGTTTGATATACATTATTGAAAATGGTTTATGAGTGGAAATGACTTATTGTTGGGAATCGGTTTTATCTCTTCTTTTAATTTATTGATATATTTTAAACTTGAGATTGGATGAACTGTCACTGTTTTCTTTCAAAAAGTTATATATGATATTTGTGAAATGAGAACGATTTATTTTTTTATATTTTCAAAACCTTGTCCAAATTTGAGAGGATTTTCCTACAGAGCTTAGTGTTCACCCCTACAAACAATATTTATTTTCAAATTTCGGTTTAGAGGAGGAGCTCAGAGTTGATGAGTTGGCACATTGGGAAGCTCCAATAGATGGGAACATGGATCCCGAGGTGGATGTTTAGAGCTATACTCCCTTATATTCTAGACTAGGAAATTTATTTTGAGACAATGTAAAGTCTAATATTTTGTTATTCCACTGCAAGATTAAGTTTGATTCTTTTGGATGTAATTTCCAAGGTTTGGCATATTCTTTTAGAATGATGTTGTAGATACTATGGATGATGAATGAAATTATCTTTATTTATGAATTTTATTAGTTGCTCTCATGATGTGAATGGTTTCAGATTGTAATGCTGTCCAAGGGGGAATTTGGGGCGTTACAGATCAATGCGGAATCGTCGAAAAATACGAAGAATAATGCGTTAAAGCTTGAAAGAACAAAGGAGCAAAGTGTAATATACATAAAAGAAGAGTTAGCACGCCAAAAAATGATTATCTAGTAAGGCTCCACCATCTGGACGGTGGAGGGGCGTCCGAATGGTGGTCCAAGTCGGCTAAACCACATCCTCCACCTCTTGTTTCATCCTCTTCTATATAAAGGCATGAATAGCCTTCTTCATCAGGGGATTGGGCAAGAAAGGAGATCCTGAGAGAAATCCAACAAGAGAGAAAAGAGAAAAAGAAGGAAGAAAGAGAAAAAAAAAGAGAGAAAGAGGAAGTCACACACAAAAATCTGGCCCAACATACACTCCAGCCGAAACTCTGTATTTCTACATTTCTGTTGTATCTTTCTATTCGGATAATTGAATTGTCATCACCTTTTTGTCTTGACTGATAGTAAAAGGTGGTTGTGTTTCAGTTGTTCCTTGTGAAAAAAGAGTCCAAGTCTATATTTCAATTATAGTTGTAATGAAAACTACCTGCACTCCTTGCTTGTTTATAGTAATGGGGTATGAGTAGTCACTGCTATCCTCCAGTGAGAGGAAAACATATGTATAATACTGGTTAGTTTTATGCATGGTACAACGATGTACGTAATTTCGGTGTTGTGCCTGAAATTATGTCATCGGTGCATCATCGATCTGCCGGTTAAATATCTACGGTGTTCCTATCGGTATGGCTTGACCTCCACCGGAGCGCTAAGGATGTTCTACTGATGCATGGTACAAAACCTAAATGATCCTCATGAATGACTTGTCCTTCTGGGTTATTAGGGTTGTTTAACTTATATATATATAACTATTAGATTAATAACCTAAGTGATCCTCATGAATGACTTGTCCTTCTACATTACTAAGATCATTTAACTGGTATACATAATAATATTGCCGGTCGAATATCTACGGTTCCATTAGTATGGCTTGACCTCCAAAGGCACTGAGGATGTTTAACTGGTATATATATATATCAAAAATGACCTATTGAATAATTCAAGTATTTCTCATGAATGACTTGTCCTTCTGGTTTACTCGAATTAATCAATTGGCAGATCTATAACCAGCTAACCTAAGCAGTTGCTGTGTTATGACTTAATACCACCAACTAACCCAAAAAGTTGTTGTGTATTGGTTTATTATGTACGCACTTACTATCATGAGATCAATTGAATAATTCAAGTATTCCTCATGAATGACTTGTCCTTCTGGTTTGCTTGGATTAATCAATTGTCCTGAATACCACTAGCTAACCTAAAAAATTGTTGTGTGATTGTTTATATACATTAGACCTATCGGTTGACTTGCAAGTAACATGAAAGTTAATTGTTGTAAGGTAGCATTTCCAGTACTTGACCAGTATAATGCATATGCGATCCTTAAAATAAAGGATACTTTTTATATTACTGTCTTTACACAATCTATAGGCACACATACTTTTAATTAAACTAGTTATTAATCTAAACTTACATCACAAGCTATCACATGTTGTCCTATTCAAAATAACAACTTTACTATTTTTATTTTATTTCCAAATTATTAAAACTCTTCGTGGGATCGATACTTGGACTTTAAACCGAGAAAAACTACAATTCAACCACTTATAATGGGGTGTGTAATATTAATCCGATCATGAACTAGTGCGAATCAGCTTTGGTAAAGCTATAAAAGTGAGTGATTCTCATCCCTCCAAGTAGAGGAGTTTCAAGGTAAAACACACTACACAAGGAGCTGATCTTTGACAAAGAATAAGTGAATCACGTTCCACCCTTCACGGCTTTGGTAAAGCTCTAGAAAAGTGGAAGAGTTTCACTCCTCTAAGGGAAGAAGGAAGCTCAAACAATGGAAGCAAATAACACTAATTATGAAAGTAGAAGAAAGCTAGTAACTTTTAGAGGGTTTCCTCCTCAACCGAAAGATGATTTATCTCCCTCTATGTATGTCTATCGAAGTGCAAGTGAGTGTAAGTCTAATTCTAAGCCTAACTCCTAATGCTCTTTTGAAGCTCCCACAATGGGAGTATTTATAGGTAAGGAGGAGGGGGTAAAGAAGTGTAAAAGAATAGTACAAAGTCCAAGTGAATGGCCCAAGGTCCGGATAGAAAATCAATCACTCTGCAGCCTATCTGGGGATTACATTCAAACGTAGTATGACGTTTGAACGTTGACTCCTGTCTTCTGTTATGGGCATTAGAATTCTTAAGGGAGTTTGAACGTGGACTCAAGTGGCTTTTTACACCCACAGTAGATAGCAAGTCATGTCTCATCACCTTGGCAGTCTGGTCTTCAAATAATTCAAGAGGACGTTCGAACGTGGATTGGCGTTCGAATGTTGTACTCAAGTAACTCTTTTTTCTTATGTGAAAATAAATGCAACATGCCATTAGTCATCACCCTAACACTCTTCCAGGGCAAGGACATAGTAAGATGCTAATTTTAATTCCTAATCACCCGCCCCATGTAGACAGGGGATGTGACTTGATCCGAAATGTGTACACTCAAGTGCAGGCGGTCAAGTTGTAGTAATAATTCGGTGAAGTCTAGAGTCAGATCCACAGGGAACTATGATTGGTGTTTTGAAGTAAGCAAAGACCAAGTGACTTGGAAATTTTGAGTGTTTGGAGTGGTGGAGTTTTCTTGAATAGAATAGAAGATTCTTTTCAAGAGTTTTCTAGACAAAATATAAGATTCTCAAAATGTAACAGCCACCCTTTAGCTCGAGGATCAGGACATGTAATAGAGTATCCATTTTGTTATGTTTGTGCTTTATAACTCAATTAACTACCATGTCAACAGTAAGTTAATCAGAAGATAAAGATGGACTGTGAGAATTAAGCACATGATTCCGATGCCTTTCTAGAAGTTTACAAGAATTGTCTGTGCCGAGACTTAACCTATCTACAAACAAGCAAGTGTTTCTACAAGACATCCAACCATGGCATTAATGATCCATTCTTTGAATAAAATGCAATGATAGTGGGGATTGAAAGGTTATCATGAAGAGCTAGCGGGGGTACTTGCATTGAACCAACAGATCTTTCTATGCAGGAGTCATTTGTATCATAGATGGAGCCCTGGTTATACAAAGGACCTCAATCTTTGCTAGGTACATTTAATCACCCAATGAAAAGGTGGAGTATAAACCATTAAAGCATGAAGAAGTTGCACAAACATAACTTTCGAATAATCTTTACATATTCATCACCTCTTACTAAAGATGAATGAGGAACTACTCACTTTTCATAACCTTGGCAAAGCTAGAAAAGTGAGTGCTACTCATCCCTCTAAGTAGAGACACTACTAAGTAAAACAAACTAAACAAAGAGCTTTTCTTCAATGAAGAATAAGTGCATCACTTTCCACCCTTCATGGCTTTGGTAAAGCTCTAGAAAAGTGGAAGAGTTTCATTCTTCTAAGAAAGAAGGATGCTCAAGCAATGGAAGTGAAATACATGAACAATAAAAGTAGAAAAAAGCTAGTTGCTTTTGGAGGGTTTCCACCACAACCAAAAGATGAACTACCTCTCTTGATACTTTGTAAATAAAACCAAGTACAACTACAAGGGGACTCTAAGCCTCCATCATGGTTGTCACAACATGAATGTAAAGACTTAGCATAAGTAAATGAAAGACTTCAACTACAAGGGGAGTCTAAACCTCCATCATGGTTGATATAAATGGAAAATGAAAGCATAACATGAAATGCTCAAGAAATAGATTACGAAAACACTATNTGACTTGATCCGAAATGTGTACACTCAAGTGCAGGCGGTCAAGTTGTAGTAATAATTCGGTGAAGTCTAGAGTCAGATCCACAGGGAACTATGATTGGTGTTTTGAAGTAAGCAAAGACCAAGTNAGCATAACATGAAATGCTCAAGAAATAGATTACGAAAACACTATTACTTTACAAGAATAAAGATTGCTCCCTCCTTTCTCTATAAGAGGAAGAATGCCTTTTAAGCTCCCAACAAGGGTGTATTTATAGACAAGGAAGGGGAGGGGGGTAGGAAATAGGTGAGGATAAGTGAATACTGTTTGCCGCCCATGGGAATCAACTATTCTGCAGGCAGTCTGAAGGGGGACGTTCGAACGTGATCTGGTGTTCAAACGTCAAGTCTACCTTTGCTTTGAGGGCGTTCGAACGTGATATGACGTTTGATTTATTCCACTCAAGTGGCCTGTGATCACTGACTTGGTCACTTCCATACACCTTGAANGCAAGTGTTTCTACAAGACATCCAACCATGGCATTAATGATCCATTCTTTGAATAAAATGCAATGATAGTGGGGATTGAAAGGTTATCATGAAGAGCTAGCGGGGGTACTTGCATTGAACCAACAGATCTTTCTATGCAGGAGTCATTTNGTTCGAACGTTGTACTCAAGTACTTCTGATTCTTCTCTTTTTGTTGACTGCAACACGCCATGTCTCAGTAGCTGGTCTTGGCAGGGTTTCAGATGACGTTTGAATGTTCTTGCTTTGTTCCAACCTTCTGCATTTTAGTTCGCTTTTGTGCTGGTGTTACATTCAAGTGTGATTTTTGTTGTTCTTGGGCCTTTGTTCACTTTAGGACCTGAAATGTCATTACTTAAACTCCATCAAAGCACAATTAGTCCAAAAAGGCATAATAAAATTTGTTAACTTTACGCATGAATCAGGATGCACAGTGGATATACACAGTAATATATGTATAAACCTGTACGACAATGGATATTGGGATGGATTAAAATTTACCACCGCTCCACCCTATCTTGCTAAATTTACAAATATATAAACATAACCCTAATTCAATTTGTCCAAGGACTCCAAACCAGCTGTTGCCCTCTCTCTCTCTCATTGGCTAGATAAGAAGTCAAAGCTTGCTTAGCTTGTCTCCCTCTCACTGACTTCTCTCTCTCTTTTCTTGCAGAAGTGAGAGGCTAGCTCTCTTCTGCACCTGATTTGATAAAGTATCATTGTATCATCCCTCTCTTGCATTTAATCTAAGTTAGTCTACTACAAGGATCTCTCTCTCTCCCTCTCTCTCTCTCTCTTCCCCCCCCCCATGATCAATCTAACATACAACATATTGTGCTTGTATTTTCTTTTGCACATGGAAACTATAAGTTGAACCTAGATTGAGCAAGTGCTCCAAAAATACACTTAGGCTCAATCCCATTCAGTAATGTGACACCCTAAAATTTGGGGGTCTTTTCTCAACCCGTTAATCACCCATCAACACGAGAAAATATCCGTGTATGCCATATAACCTGACACTACGTCATCACATCCCCTTTGCTGGGATCATAACCACAACATAATTTGGGTAGAGTATCCCTTGTACCGGAGCACTCCCAAATGCATAACCTGTGTACATACTAACCATTTGACTATTCCAAGGTCCATTCCCATTAATTAGGACTCAGTGTTTTGTCAAGTATATCATATAAATAAAAGGGCTCAAGATTTGAAGCATTGACAGAGTTATATTAATTTTTTTTTGAAAATTTTGGAAGAGGCACTAGTACCTCTCTCATGTGGTACCAGTACCCGAGCCTTCTGCCTGTCAGGTCCCTCCAATGTGTTAGGTACTGGTAAATGAGCCCACTATTTGATAGGTACCAGTACTAACTTTTTGTAGTACAGGTACCTGAGCCCACTGTCCATCTTGGTACAAGTACCTAAAGTCTTGGTACCGGTACCTAAATCCATAGGAATCCAAGGACTCGTATCCGTATATCGAGGTACCGATACCTAGACCTTCCAACAGTGAGGTACCGATACTTAATCACTTAGGTACCGGTACCTAGGCCTAGTTTTTACCCCAATCCTTTCCATTTTCAATTTCAACTCATCCAATTTCATTATGAGGTTATTCAAACTCATATAAGATCAAATTGTGCACAAAATATAGTCCATATGAATTCATTATACAATCCTTTATACAACTTTGCAAGCCCAAAATAATTTATATTATTGATGTGCACGTAATGTTGCCTATTTAATGGTCTCATTACATGCATTTTAACTCAACTTTGCATTTAATTACTTAGAGTTAGTCGAATTTATGAATAATGTTGAAATTTTGATGTTGCAGGTAATCATAGGGTAAATGATGGCTTTCGGAACCCTGCAACTAAGTGTGGATGAGTGTGAATAGATGGACACATTAAATGAGGATTATTAGGATTCAAAGTGAAATAAATTAAGGAGGTAGTGGAAATTGGTATCATAGGTACTGGTATCTAAGCCTACTGGAATTTTGGTATCGGCACTTGCACCATTTGGTAGCAGTATCTCGGTTTTCTCCATTTTTGACCATGATCCACTTCGAATCAGAAATAAAACACAACATAAAAGTTGTAGATCTGGATTTCCTATATATTGTGTTAAAATCTAAGCTCCATCCAACGGTCGGATCAAAAGTTATAATAAATGTATGAAACCTAGTCTTGAACTAACATCCCTCTTATGACCTACCGGTAGAAGGAAATCAAAACGTACCGATAGAAGACCCTACTGGAAGTTTTCTACGGGTAGAAACCCTACGACCTACTGGTAGAACTTGCCTAGAAAGCCCAAAAAATTTCCAACACGACTCCACCAACCACGGGGCTCACCTCTTGACCTCTAAACCATACCCTGACATGTTAGACACACCATGATGGTCTCTTACACCCTAAAGTCAGATTTGTAAGAGAAAAGCATGGGATGGGGAAGAGAGAGAAGAGGAGTGGATAAGGGAAGCATGGAAGAGGCATGTTGGGTCTGGGGTTGCTTGTGGCAGTGTCCATACTCCCTCCACTCATTGCAAGTCAGCTCTCACAGACCATGGGGAGGGCATGGACGAAAATGGAAACATTTTTACACCAATATTCAATAATTTCATAGTTTTAGAGAGAGAAAGTTTGTTTTTTGCATTTTCTCATCCATTTCAGTTGTAGTAAGCTTCATTTTTACTTGTAATCTTTATTTCTTGCACTTCAATCTCATGTATTTCAAGTGTAATTAAGTTTAGTTTCATGTCCTTGAATTTCTATGTTTACATTTGGGTTTTCTTTCCAATCTTTGTTGCTGGGTATGTAATGAATTCTGTTTTGTAGTTTAACTTTTTCTTGCATCAATACACGTTCAAAGCTTTACTTCATCTCTATTCTATCTCCATTTCATCTCTAGTTCATCTCCATGTTTCTTTACACTATTTATGTCTTTGCTTTGAATATGGGGAGCTAAGCTTTTTTGTTGGCCAATCCAAGGGGAACTTCCTCTTGGATATGCTAAATTAACTCTTCTCCATTCTTCCTTATAGTGTAAAGTGATTGATTTGACTAAGTTGAGTGCAAACGTGGTTGTGAGCTCTTGATACACCGTAGACTTGTTACGGGGTATGCTTGAGCCTACATTCCACATTAGTCTCTCACGTCCTACGAATCAATCAAACACCTAGGCACCATTGGTTGAATGAGTTGAGTTGATTTGACATTCCTATTGGAATGACCTTTTGGATTATCCAACCTTGTTTTTATTGCATTTTATCAAAAATGTCCACTCACCAAAACACAAACTCACAATATTTTACACTCTTCATTTCTTTACAAAATCACCTTCCTCACAATTCAACCTTCCTTCCCTGAGGAGACGACCTTGGAATACTCAATTCCAAGTAAAACACGACAATTGCAAGTCTCTCTATGCTTGGGGAGCTTTTTTACACACACACAAAAATTCTTATCCACACACACATTTTTCCCATTTCTAACATTGAACTCGAGGGAGAATGACACTGATATATCCCTATAAGCCATATACACACAACTGGGATCTTGTTTGGAGATTAGGGTGAACGCAACCAAGCAATCATTCTGCATTCAATGCTCAAATTCCAGCTTCAAGCCTTGTGCAGCTCATAATCATATTCTGGAAAATGAGGCGTGGAAAAACGGCAACAATTCTGTCAAATAACACCAAAAACATCATTTCAGTCCTTCGGCCTTCGCAAACAAACAGTCCTCCAACCGCAGTAATCCCGCAAAACATCAATCAGTACCGTAAAAGGCTCCAAATATTACTAAGTCCCCAGCAGCTACAGAGCGGGGGATAAAGGAACAATAGGATTACAACATTGCAGGATCAATCAGAATGCGGGGACGCAGAGCCTTTAAGAGAGAGGGGGTGCGGGAGCATAATACTTCAGAGTAGTGAGGCCCAACGGTTTTTCACGCGGATTTTACCATGGTGTGCACCCCCCTTAACCCCTATTATGTAAGGGGGATCTTCGGTGGGATAAAAGAGAGCGCGGGAAAAGCAGCTACAGGTACAAGACAAAAGAAAGAGTGGCGCAAAAGAGCATTCTGCAGAAATCAGATCCTGCAAAAAGTGTCAACTTTTCTGTCCAGCTGAAAAATGAAATTTCATACCTTAATAGCTCCAACAAGCGCGAAAGCCGTTGCTTCTTGCTTTCGAGCCCCTTTGTTAAGTAAGATAGGGCATTTGCTTAGTAAGTAAGCTTTTATATCTCCTCAACAAAGGCGAAAGGTTTCTTGCTTGACTTTGAGAAAGAAGTAGAAAGAAGCGCCTTATTATATAAAAAAAAGTAAAGGCGCGTTAGTGCTTTCGTTTTCAATAGGGGGCGGAGCTTGAAAAGCGAAGTGTTCCTATCAGAGAAAAAAATNGAAAGAAGTAGAAAGAAGCGCCTTATTATATAAAAAAAAAGTCAAGGCGCGTTAGCGCTTTCGTTTTTTTATATAATAAGGGGCGGAGCTTGAAAAGCGAAGCGAGCCTATCAGAGAAAAAAGTGCTAGTTGTAGCGCGCATTTGACTAATAACATAGAAAGTCAAGGCTCTGGGCAACGAGTGGGAGGGAGCCTTGACTTGAGCATTGTACAAGTGCTTAAGGCTTATTCGGGCCATGGCCACAACTATCATATAAGGCAAGGCTTGGAAGCAAGCTACCAGTGCCTATTGGCGAGAACTGGGCTTGGCTTGGTTAGTAGTGCCCGCCCCCTTGTGTTTGGGTTTGCCCGCCTATCGACCCATGAATTCTTCAGAGCGGGTTGGCAAGCCGGGCGTACGGGGACAGTCGAAGAAGTGCCTCAACGCGCCGCAGCCACTATTTTGACTCCTTTTATGCAATTATGAACTCCACAGAACTTTCTCGATTCCAACGCAACTTATCCTTTTGGAGTTGACGTAACAAATTACGTGAGCCCCCCAACGAAGCCAACATAAATCCGATCCGAATAAAAAAAAGAAAAGGCAGTTTCATTATGGTGGTATACCAGCTGCCTGTTCTGGAACTTCTAGTTCCAATCGGAGCATATAGATCTGTAAATAGATTTGTATGTATAGCCACTTCAGTTGTGCTCGTCGTTTCTCGAAAGTATATTTTTCTGGGAACATGGTCAACCAGAAATTCTTATCTTTGCGATTCTTCATCCACCGATGCAAAAAATGCTCCAATTTTCTATTCTCATATGAGGTTGAAAAGTTTATTGGCAACATGTCGGCACGAAGTGATTCATCATACTCAAACATGAGCCGATCGTTCGTTAGGGACAGTTTATAGATCATTAAATTCCCACAAATAGAATGAGAAGTGGGTCCATGTAAATGATCAAGACCTCGCAAACAACAACGCTCCTTCCCCATATGGAGTTTGGGACCCAAAGGCAATCGTTGAGTGAACTGTATCTTCTTTGTGTTAGTTGACCTAAGCTGCACCCTTACTGCTGGGGTGGGGCTCGGCCTCCGAACCGTACGTGGGACGAGTTTCTGCCTCATACAGCTCAGGCCGAAGACTGGGAGAAGTTTAAGAGAGATGGGGAGACCTAGCAGCTGCCGGTCGGGGCAGGGATAAGCTTGCTTCTTCACAAGCTTATCCCCCCAAAAAAAAACCGACCCTATAGCGCTAGCGCTTCGCGTTCTTTCTATTCCATCCCATTCCGGGATAGGCGGCTAATACTAATCTAATAAGTGAAGTAGTCATCGTCTGACCAATCGGCTTGGACACCAGACCACCCGTGCCCGCCCATTTGTCTCACCCTAAATGGAATGGCTCTCTTAGTTACGCTATCCCCTGACCCAAGTCCCCACGTCTGCTTTTCTCTGCCCGCAACCCAAGAAGTTGGCTTTGCTAACACAACATTAGGGCCGTCCCCTTCATTCTATGCTGACCCTGGCCCGGGCTGGCTTTTTGGGAAGCTCGTTCTCACCTCGCTCACGGCCCGATTGGCCTGTCNAACATTAGGGCCGTCCCCTTCATTCTATGCTGACCCCGGCCCGGGCTGGCTTTTTGGGAAGCCCGTTCTCACCGCGCTCACGGCCCGGCTGGCCTGCCAGCGGTAGTGGGAATTCTCCCGTTCCCTGGTCAAAGACTTGGTTGGATGCGGGATCTACTCCACGAGGAGCGGTACGGACGTAGATGATATCATCACGAACTCTCTTTTCGTACCGTAGGGATGCTTAATGCCACTTCGCTAACTGGCATTACCTGTGCTTTCGTGTCTCTCAGTGTGGTCAACACTAGGTGTTTTCGAGCAGCGAGGCTTACACCTATTCGCATCAGTTCATCCAAAGTTTCTTACCCTTATGCACGAATTATTGAATAAGCCATCTTCCTATCAAGGTTAAGGAGTCAACTGAGCATCTCAGCTGCGGGATTGAATACCCGGATCGAATCAGAGTTCACGCCGCCCGCCCTGAACAAATAGGAGGCGTGGGCCACAGGTTGCACATAAGCCGCCAGGTCGCACGACAGAAGAACACCCAACATACAGATGCACACTCCTCTATGTGAAATATTCATCTTCATTAGAGCTTTTTGGTAGTAGTCGTGACCAACAGCCATCAGCTATCGGCTAGTTGGTAAGGTGAGAGCTTCGAGCCCGATTTCTGGTGGCGCACCCCCCACACAAGCACGGCCTGACGAATGGGGGGACGGGGAAAGCTACAAGCCCAAAACCTTCGACCCTTCTTTCTAAATGGGGGTGCCTGGGGCACCTTATCTTGTCATTTTGTCGTTGCTCATTTCCTTTAGGTCGAAGTGTTTGGCCTTTCCTTCTCCACGCCCGTTCACGCTTTGCTGACGTATCGCGTGGTAAAGAGAAGACAGTACAANTCATTTCCGTTAGGCCGAAGTGTTTGGCCTTTCCTTCTCCGCGCCCGCTCACGCTTCGCTGACCTATCGCGTGGTAAAGAGAAGAAAGTACGAAAGAATAGTAAACGGAGCACACCGCAGAAAGATTCTAAATATGAGAAGTCCCCCTTGGATTCGAGAAGAAGGAAATGCAGAATGGGAACTAAACAAGATAAGGCATTTCTAGCTCTAGTTTTGGATGAGCTTCTCCCAATTATGTCTGGTAATAGAATAGGGCTTGCTCTGACCAAGACTCCACTTTTTTCTCCGTCCGTGGAGCGTATGAATTTCCTGGAATGTAGATAGACCAAAAGAGGGAATGAAGAGATAGGAATAGGAATTATAGTACCATTGGAAGAAGGGGCACCTGTGGGAACATCTCTACTGACGAACCATTTCAATAGTACGAGTGCTGCCGTGCCACGAGGCACGATCATGGAAGTAATGAAAAAGATAANCTGTGGGAACATCTCTACTGACGAACCATTTCAATAGTACGGGTGCTGCCGTGCCACGAGGCACGACCATGGAAGTAATGAAAAAGATCAAGTTATGTAGTTGGACCATCTGTTCTACCCGTTCGAGTTTTGCTTCTCTAGAGAAGATGAGACGCTAAAAATGAAAGTGTTCGCAACACATACCGAAAAGGGTACTAATTAAGCAGACCATTAATGACTAGTTCGAACACCAGGAGCGGTCTGATCAAATAAGTGATCAGACCGCTCTTAGAAACATAAAACAAAAGCAAACTCTCATAGTTCGGAGCCCAGCTCCAACTACTTCTTTGTAAGTGAGGTGAGGTACTTCTTTCAGTTTTCATAGGGGTCGCCCTTTTTTTGGTTAAAGTAGCCATGACTTTGGTCGTAGTCAGTTTAAAGACATAAACCCAGTCCACTTGCAGCTTGATCAACTTGATCAAAATGACTAAGTTTAATGACTTTACTAGTCACTCGCCCTCGTATTAGAAGATTATCTCACCCTGTGGTCGACATTCCACTCCCCTTAGTCGTAGGTGCTCGTTCTATTTTTGTAGACCGGATGGGACCTAACAAACTCTCTATGTTCGTATTTGCAGCTAACAAGTCAGAAGTGTCCCCTGAGTCCGATTTAGCTGTTCTAGTTCTAGTTCAAGACAGGACAGTATGAGACCTGTTGCTTAGGGCTTTGCAAGCGAGCAACCAACCCGACAGAATTAGATCGGAAGTTTCTTGTTTGACAAAGGTAGCGTTAGCTAAGTAAGAGTAAGTAAGTAAATAGATCAGGTTTAGCGGGCAAACACGAGTGTAGCGATAGAGCGGTTTAGTTTATGATTCTATTCAAACAGGCTATTGCGCCTAAGTAAATCCCTCATATCGGCTTGCTATTTTATGATTGGAGACACAACAAGTAGGTGCGAAGCCTTTAAAAACCCAAACAAGCTTTCTTCGTTCGCAATAGGCTATTGCGCCTAAGTAAATCCCTCATATCGGCTAGCTATTTTATGACTGGAGACACAACAAGTAGGTGCGAAGCCTTTAAAAACCCAAACAAGCTTTCTTCGTTCGCACCTTTTAGCCTCTATTACAGAAGTGGAAGGAGCTGCTTTTAGGTTACTACTAAAAAGAGGTAGTTTGCTTTCTTGCTAGAGTAGGTATACGCGGATTCGGCTTACCTTTGTCAATCGTTTTTTCTTCCTTATTGTAGAACTGTTGAAGTGGTAGATCTTCTTGTAACATTTTACTTTGGTTATTCATCATTTTTCATTGATAGAGTAGATTTCAACTTCGCGTATGTTGCTGCTTTCTTTCAGTCCTCCCACCGCGTTGAGAGGTCTGTGTCACCTCCCTAGGTTGGCTTCCCCTCTGTGTCAAATGGAACATCTAAATTCCTTATATTCTCTGTGGGATTATGTTCTAGTTGTTGAGACTAAACAATCGTTCTTTCTTCCATGGCGAATTCAAAAGTAAAGGCTGATCAGGTTGACTTCCGTCTGATTGGAATTTAGTAGTTGGATAGGTTGGTTTTGTTTAGGACATCATCTCCCGGCCATATTCATGACAACGGTTGCACTTGAACGATAGCTGTTTATAGTCCAAAGCCTATGTGTGCTGTATTATTGAACTCTTTTCTCCAACTAGGAGTTGTCAAATTGATGGGGAGCCTCCTGTATGTTGAGTTCTACATGGATATGTGCGCAAGATAGGTTTGCCCATGTATCTGTCGTTTTCTCCTCCAGGTAGAAAAGTTGNTTGTCAAATTGATGGGGAGCCTCCTGTATGTCGAGTTCTACATGGATACGTGCGCAAGATAGGTTTGCCCATGTATCTGTCGCTTTATCCTCCAGGTAGAAAAGCCGGACTGAAAGTCAAAAAAAGGGGGGTTACTTCCCCCTCCCCCTCCCCTGTTCCATTGCTGAAACGGGGCCTTGCCTTATATATATATAATCAAGGAGAAACCAAGATCCATAATTCGAAAATCAAATTAGAATGAGGAAGAAAAAGGTGATCTA
>CAUOFW020005057.1:3672944-3690406 GCA_963454935.2 Ilex paraguariensis
TTACATCGTCCAGTAGCTCAAGACAGAATAGTTTGTATTAGATTGTAGCTCTCTTCTTTCTCCTCTATCCCATTAGCATCCAACTGCTCCCTCCAATAAGAGTAGCATCTTGTGTTGGCAGTTATCTACCGATTGTTGCTCACTCATCGTTGACTCAACATCACTTTACGAAATTCCTAATTCCTCTGGTTGGGACTCCCCTCTCACGTCTAACTCTAGTGTATAGTGTCTAGTCTATCTTAAGATAGTCTGCTTTGTCTTATATGTATTTTCTCTCCTTCCTCCTACTTGAAGGTAATAAGCTAGAACAGGTAAGAATGTATTCTATCTGTCTGCTAGGCGCATGAAGGAGCTAATTTCCGCTTGTTGAAAGAATCCCTGAGTTTCTACCTAGGAGAGAAGAAGAGCGGCAACCGATAACAAGAACCGATGCACTTATCCGCTGTAGTTTCTGTCCTTTACTTGCTTAGGTGACTTCCTCCTAGTAGCTAGGTAGCTAGGCGAACTGGTTCTTTGTGGCTTTCCCCCAAGCTAGGTTTTCAATCTTTTAGGCAAGTTAATAAAACCATTCCCTTCCTTTCTGTTTTGTTANAGTTTACTTGCTTACTTGTTAGAGTAAGGCAGCTCAGCTGTAGCTAACTTGCTTGCTAAAGGTAGCGCTAGCTAAGTAAGGTTTGCTGCTGCTAAGGGAAACTTGAGCTACGAACTTAGGAAACAAGCCAGCTAGTCGCTTAGCGGAGCTCGTTCTATGGACAAGCTTGAGTTAGGCATCGAGTGAAGAGCAAACAAGAAGCCCAGACTGTTGCCCGGCTGACAACCTGGCTTTGAATAGGAACGAGATGAAGAGAGGTAGCTCGCAAGAGGGCGAAAAGCGAGCCAGAAGAAAGCCTTATAATCAAATAATCAAATAATCAAATAATCAAATAATCAAATAATCAAATAATCAAATAATCAAAAAAGAAAGAAAGAAAGGCGGTTTGAGCCCTGAGTTCTTGTTCGTAGCTAAAGCAAAACGGGAGCTAAACCAGGGCCGCTATTCTGAAAGAATAGAGTCAAGGCTACGCAGTATAAGCTAGTCTCTAACAAGAAGCAAAACTACCTTATTTACTAGCGAAGCTAGCTATAATACCTTTTTGCTTTAGACACATGGCCTCTGAAAGAGGCACCCTAATATGGGACGAGCGATACACGGGCCATGTAGCTAAGCGGGCTAGGCAACGGCATACGAGTTAGCGTCTCCCAATAGCTATCCTATTGCATCATTTATTTCTGCAGGAGATAAAGCTTCAGGATAAACACCTGAATCAACGGCTTACAGGACTATGGAATACTGGGCGTCACTGCTATATGTTGTTGCTGATAGCATTGCTGCTTCTTCAGGTGCCTTTGCCCTCGTTGCCTCTCGTACTCACCCCCTTCCCACTACCGCTGCTTTTGGTGCTGCTAGCTCCGCCCGTTCAACCGGCCGGATCTACTGAATCAACAGAGTCGACTAGATCGAGANCTCGGTAGTTTGTTGTTGTCATTCCTCTCCTAGTGGGAAGGTTAGAACAAGATAGGGTTTTTTTATCAGTCAATTGAATTTTATAGATCAAAGAGTTGTATACAATCTGCTTAGCAGAGAACAAAAGGAAAGCCAAACTTACAAGAGAGTAAGCAAAAAGAAAAGAAAGGAACCAGGTGGATGGGAAGCCTTCTGTTAGCACACAGATTGCTCACCATCCACACCAAAATTAGCAACAAAAAAATAACAAAGCAAACATCAGCTAGAGGAGGCTTCAAAAATGGATTCTGGGGGATTCCACTGCTTTTGAAGATGTATGTTCTGAGTTGTAGCCTTGATTTTGTTCAGTCTTGAAGCTCTGCTTCTGATCATATCAGTAATCCCTTTTGTAACTGTGACCACATCCCTGTAATTGTTCCTATGTAGCCTTTCATTCCTTTCCAGCCATAGATAATACCCTGAGGCAACTTGCAGAGCAAGAGAGAGTTTCATCAGTGTAGCTTTCAAGTTATCGCCCTTCATCACTTGCTCTGCCCACATGATTGTATTCTGCCAGGAATCACATCTCCACTGCTCCCCACATTGTAAGACAATGGTGGTCCAAACCCTCTCTATGAATGAGCAATTGAAAAACAAGTGGTCATGGGATTCACAACTTCCTCTACAAAATACACAGCTAACTCTAGTAAAANAGTTCTCTAAGGGGAGTGAAGCATAGTTCCCTCTGACTTTCGTTTTAAGCTTGAATCTCCCTTCTGGCCTTAAGTTCTCTAAGGTTTCTATCTCTCTTTCATGGATGTTCCTAAAGGTGGTCAAAGATCACTAGAACGAATTAGATCGATGTGGGGTCCCTTTGAATCTTCACATGCTTACAACCCGGACGCTTCTCTGACATCCTACCATNGGCCTCCCAGGTAGAATGAGTAGAGAATAAACCATTGGGAGAAGGGATCCATAGGATAGAGTCAGGCCTCCCAGGTACAGGGCAAAAGCCTAAAGGCAAACTCTACTGCAACTCCATTACCAAATGTGATCTGGAATGTGGCCAATCCCACTGTTGGTCTTGGATGATACTGTTAACTCTNTAGCTCAAGACAGAATAGTTTGTATTAGATTGTAGCTCTCTTCTTTCTCCTCTATCCCATTAGCATCCAACTTCTCCCTTCAATAAGAGTAGCATCTTGTGTTGGCAGTTATCTACCAATTGTTGCTCACTCATCGTTGACTCAACATCACTTTACGAAATTCCTAATTCCTCTGGTTGGGACTCCCCTGTCACGTCTAACTATNTGAGTTCTTGAGCAAGCAGTATGTTGTCACCTATCCTCCTACCTTTTATGAAAGCAACTTGAGCATAGCTAATGAGATGAGGCAAAATACTCTTCACTTTNGAACAAAAGGAAAGCCAAACTTACAAGAGAGTAAGCAAAAAGAAAAGAAAGGAACCGGGTGGATGGGAAGCCTTCTGTTAGCACACAGATTGCTCACCTTNTATGTTGTCACCTATCCTCCTACCTTTTATGAAAGCAGCTTGAGCATAGCTAATGAGATGAGGCAAAATACTCTTCACTCTGTTGGCCAGAATTTTTGTAATGCACTTTTACAGTGTATTACAACAGGAGATTGGTCTATAATCACTCAACTTAGAAGGATTGGGAATCTTTGGTACCAACACAATAATTGTGGAATTCATTTCTCTGATGAGGCACCCAGAGATGAAAAAGGATTGGATAGCCCTCACCACATCCTCCCCCACAATGTGCCAAGTTCTTTTAAAGAAAAAGGCATTAAATCCATCAGGCCCTGGGGCATTGTTAGAATGCAGGCTAACAATGTGGATCTAATCTCCTCCATATACACTTCATGGATCGANAAGAAAAAGGCATTAAATCCATCAGGCCCTGGGGCCTTGTTAGAGTGCAGGCTAAACAATGTGGATCTAATCTCCTCCATAGACACTTCCTGGATCAACTGGGCAGCTTGGTCTTCACTGATAACCTTAGTTATAAATGGCCTCATAGCAGCCTTCCCTGGATAAGAGAGAGAGCATGGGGATCCAAGGAGGTCCTTGTAGTATCCAACAACCTCAGCTTTGACTTCGTTGTAGTCCTGAAGCATTGTTCCATCCTCTAGCTGAACATAGACTCTTTTTTTTATGTTATGTTTATGGACCTAAAGAAGAAACTTTTGTTTTGGTCTCCTTCTGATAGCCCCAGCTAATAAAGTTGCGAGATTTCTGCAACTAAAAGGATTCTTCATTGTGCCTAAGCCTTTCTCAGATAGGGTTTCTTTCTCAAGCTGCTGGAGTTGACTGAGATTGGACTGGTGCTGCATGGCTCTTTGGATGTCATGAAGCTTCTTCCTCATCTCATTCACTCTACCAGATATGTCACTGCATTTCCTCCTATTCAAATCTTTGAGGGCAACCTTTACTAGTTTAAGCTTCTGGATAACTTGAAAAAGAGGGTAGCCTCTGACCTCAGTTTTCCAGATCTCACTTACTTAAAGTATCAAATTCAGTACTGATCAGTATAGGAGGCCCAAAAGTGGAAGAATTTGAATGGCCTTTTTCCCTCTCTAAATTCAATTCCTGTTCTAACCATAATGGGGCTATGATCTGAAACTCCCGGGGGTAGAAATTCAGCCTCAGCTCCAGTGAATTTAGTCTTCCAGGTGTCATTTATCAAAGCTCTGTCTAACTTCCTCTCAATAATGCCAGATCCCAGCTGCCTATTAGACCAAGTAAAAAACAAACCAGAGAATCTGAGGTCCTTTAGTTCAGCATCCTGACAGCACTCGTCAAGATGTTCCAGCCCAGAATTCCATTCTAAATTCCCACCCCTTCTCTCCTGAGGGAATCTGACAGCATTGAAGTCTCCTAAAACCACCCAAGATTCATTAATAACCCTGCATGGTATTTCAAATTTATCCAGAGCGGCTCCCTTTCCTCTTCTTTCTTTTTTCCATAAACAAAGGAGGCAATGAAGTTTATCCTCTTCTCAATAATTGTGATGCTTAAATGTATTACCTGGTCTGTGCTGCCAATTTGGTTAAGTTCCAAAACATTGGGATCCCAACTTATCCAAATTCTTCCATTTGTGTGGCAATTATAATGAAACACAAACCTCCAATCCTTTAACAAAAAGAAAGAAAGATAGGGTTTCAATCCTGAGTGAAGTAGCTAATTGAATAGTGCTGCTAGGGGGAAGCTTAGTGACTCGAGGAGAGAGAGGTAGGCCCATTCATACGAAGGCTATGTCAATTGAAGCCAATTCGGCTATTCCTTTTGTTGTGCCTGCATCGGTTGCTGTTCAAAGATTAGTGATTATATTCAAGAATCCCAGAGCTTGAAGCATAGGAGATCGGGTTGATGATGCATGGATGGTAGATAATCCATCTTTGGGTGCCTTACTTTCTTTCTTTCTTTTTCCTGGTGGTGCCTATAGAAAACAAGGAGAGTCGTTTCCTCGCAACAAGCGGCAGGGGCCCCTCTGGACTAAGGGGGGTCTGTGTACTCAAGTGGATCAACTAGAGAAGGAAGTCACACAAGACTCATATTCATATGAAGAAGCGTTGGATGAACTACTTGGGATTGCCTCAAGAGAGGAATTCATGGGCTAGGCTTGCAGACGCGTCTTCCTATGTTTGCTACAATGCATCTTTTAGGCCTTGAAAGAGATCTTTTGGTGTGCCAATGGATGATTTTATCTGAAGGAATCTCACATCGATTTGTCACTATAGACATGTAGTCAACTGACCTACGAGCACCCTTACTCGCATGAACTTCTTGTTCATTTCATAAAAAGCTGTTGGTGACTAAGCGATAGTCCTAGTCGTTGACTAGTTGTACGTCTGTCAGAAAGTAACACCAAGGGAGCCTCTAAAAAGGAGGTAATCCTAAGGGGGGTGGTTCCCTCCAAGTCGGTGGAATTCCGACGAAGGGACTTTGAGAGACCGACATTTGAGCGTGACGGGTGCGCGTTGGTCCTGCTGTNTCTCTAATAGCAAGCCAGAGGAAAAAAGAAGCTCTTGGAACCATATGAGTAAACCAGACAATTGAGTGCCAGCTGACTTGGGGGTTCCTTTGCCTAATGGCCTCCCAGGTAGAATGAGTAGAGAATAAACCATTGGGAGAAGGGATCCATAGGACAGAGTCAGGCCTCCCAGGTACAGGACAAAAGCCTAAAGGCAAACTCTGCTGCAACTCCATTACCAAATGTGATCTGGACTGTGGCCAATCCCACTGTTGGTCTTGGATGATACTGTTAACTCTAGCATTCCTTGGCAGCCTTGCTCCCAATATGACTCTCTCATCAAAAATGGATAGAATAGGCCCAGTGGGGAGCCAATTATCAAACCAAAGGAAGACATTTTCCCCATTCCAAACTCTGAACTTGATGAAGGGTCTGATAAGTTCTCTAAGCTTAAGAATTTTCCTCCATGTCCATGAACTGTCCTGGGGAATCTGGAGATCCCAAAGGCTTCTGTTCCTTATAAGAGAAGCTCTAACCCAGGTGACCCAGATTGAGCTAGTAACAAGCTGCATTAAGTTCCATATGTGCTTAGCCATAATAGCTTTATTCCAGTCCTCAACTCTTTTGAGTCCTAACCTTCTTTCCTCTCTGGGNTAGTGTATAGTGTCTAGTCTATCTTAAGATAGTCTGCTTTGTCTTATATGTATTTTCTCTCCTTCCTCCTACTTGAGGGTAATAAGCTAGAACCGGTAAGAATGTATTCTATCTGTCTGCTAGGTGCATGAAGGAGCTAATTTTCGCTTGTTGAAAGAATCCCTGAGTTTCTATCTAGGAGAGAAGAAGAGCGACAACCGATAACAAGAACCGATGCACTTATCCGCTATAGTTTCTGTCCTTTACTTCCTTAGGTGACTTCCTTCNTTGCTTAGGTGACTTCCTCCTAGTAGCTAGGTAGCTAGGCGAACTGGTTCTTTGTGGCTTTCCCCCAAGCTAGGTTTTCAATCTTTTAGGCAAGTTAATAAAACCATTCCCTTCCTTTCTGTTTTGTTAGTGGAATAAGTCCTCTAACTTCTTGTTTGCATCAACTCGAAATGCTACTTGCCTTTAGGTTTCTAAAAGATAGGATAGATGAGAATGTAGCTGTCTTATTATTGGTAGTCGGAGAGCGGGCAAAGGAGGGTTTGGCTTGAAGATACCAGCCGAGCTACTTGTTCTTAAATATCTATTGTATGCATGGACTAGTAGCATAATACCTTTCATAGCCTGAAAGCTCTTAAGGCAGCTTGCTTACTATCCTATTGAGGGTCTTACTACCTAACTAATAGAATGGTATTTCCTGAGGGAAGTAGTCCGAGTAGCTAGTCTTGAAGGAAGACGAACAACACGGACCAGGCACTCTTCCTAAACCAGAAGACGGAACGGAGAGAACGATTCCCAGGTGGGGATTGNGAAGACGGACAACACGGACCAGGCACTCTTCCTAAACCAGAAGACGGAACGGAGAGAGCGATTCCCAGGTGGGGATCGGGAACGTCTCTATTTCCCTGCTAGTGCACTACTTCCTTCTGGTTTTATACCTAATAGAGAAAGACTGTCTCACCAGCAGCTACCGATGCTGTCTCACTCATCGTTGAGTCATCAATCACTTTACGAGTTTTTCCTTGTTCGGCTTTGGCCTCTGTATGAGTATATGTATATGTCTCTCTATGAGTATATGTAATGCATTCTAATGCCCAGGTTTCCTAAAGGTTCTAAGAGGGAAGGTAAGAATGGATTAGGATGTAAAAGACTGTATTCTATCTGGTTGCTAGTCGAATAGCTAAGGATAGAAGGGAATGGTAATATATCTCTTTATCTCTTTTACTAANGAAATCTCAGTGCTAGACCCCGAAAGGATTCTGATCATAGTTGTTCAGCGCGTCAAGTTGACACTATAGCTACAGGCAAGTGTTTAAGGTCGTGATTTCTCATTCAATGGCCTCACCATTATCATTCCCATGTACAATCCGACATCTAGTATTTCACCCGCAGGCTATACTGTCAAGCAAGGAAGGCGACCTCAAAGACTGGCGGCTAATTCGCGTGACGAAAAGCTAGGTTTTATTCCATCTCTAGTTTCATCGGATCGTTCATAGATTACATGCTTCTAAAGACTGCTGCTCAACGGCGTACGGCTGACGACAACGCAAGGCCGTGTATCGAAAAGCTGCCACCCAGTAGAATGTACCAACGCCTGAATTTGCTCTTACTACCAACCAGCGCGACGATGATAGCTACGAAATGTGCCGAGCCTATGTCCTTCCCAATCTAAGGGACAGTGTAGAGCGAACTTACCCGATTCTTCCCGAATCTTTTCAGACAAGGAGGGAACAACATCCCGGTCCGATGTTGGTTTTCCAACCCGACAGGACAGTCTTCCCAAGCGCCCGACTCAACGAGAATATAGCCTCATAGCTGGCACGGCGAAGCGTATTGTCCCCTATCTTTATTGCACCCCGGACACCCAATCGATCGTTCCCCGATTGACACCTGACAGCCCTGAGTTCTACCCGATCATCCCCAGATATAGATGCGTCACACAAGTCACTCTCTCCTGATCCGCGACCGTGACTGAAAGCAGTTTCTTAGGCGGTTGTGCCAAGCTTAGTTGAAATTGAAAAAGGGACGGGAAGAAAGTAGTAGTGAGTAAAAGTGCTCAGAGAAGCGACATGCATATTCTAGCTAGCTAGCCAATTCATTTCATTTCATTTCGAGGGTAGCAATGATGAGGTGCAGCCGTCCGCTAACAATCGCCAATTTCGTGTCAAGAACGATCCCATAAGCGATCCTCTCTAAGTAGAAATCGAGATTTCCTGTCCATATAGCTTGGGGGGCTTTTAGATAGGCATTTTTCCTACTACTATACTAATTAGTTTAGTAGGGGGCAAGCAAGTTCCATTTTTTTGACAAACATATCAGAATTTAGATGAATCAAACGACATTTTCTGGAATCTGGCATTTAGCGACAGGTGGGTCTTAAAAAGACGTCAATTGCGAGAAGAGGTCTTGCTGCTTTGACTTTAAATGCTCTTGCTACGCGCTGAGTTATTACCGTAATGCATGATTAAATCAAAGAAAGTGATGACCATGCTGCTTACGCGCTTAAGCAACAAACCAAGCGAAAAGGTAACTCCGCACTTTGTTAAGAACAGAAAATGTCGTTTTTGTGTGACAAAAGCTAAACATAGCAGTCGTCATCCTGAAATCGACTCATGCTTACTGTGCCCACTACCTTTCCAATAACCCATACGCTTCGCTTTCTCCTGCACCCACGAGGGATTGATTGATCATAAAACAGATTGGTGAGCTGCTGCTTGATGAACCGCTGCTGCCGCCCTTCAATCGCCGAGAGTTTCGCTAAGAACGTTCAAAACTCACTCTAAAGGGAAGAGTTAGCCGAACTCCCAGTAAGCCATGAAGAGAATTCCTCTTGTCCGTTTTAAGTCGAACCTTACAAAAAGAATATTTGACAGACATAAATGTCATCAAAAAATGCCGGGAAAGCTTGCGCAAAGCGGATTCCAACAACTCGCCTAAATTCTGCTTACCCAAAACCTATTCGAACAGGAGACTAGCCCGGCGCATGTCCACCAGGCTGGTTTTTAAGCTCAGTCGGGGACACCTAANTGGCTAAGGGCATGTAGGATAGATAGAATCTCCTGCTCTTAGGATGTAGCTTCATTTCCTTAACTTACTGGTAGTTGAGTAAGGACTCACCGCTTCTCTCCCCCTGAGTTCTCTCTTGCTGGCTTCCAAGTGCTTTCTTTTAATGGCTTCCCAGGTTTCCTAAAGGTTCTAAGAGGGAAGGTAAGAATGGATTAGGACGTAAAAGACTGTATTCTATCTGGTTGCTAGTCGAATAGCTAAGGACAGAAGGGAATGGTAATATATCTCTCTATCTCTTTTACTGAAGTTAAGAATAGATTAGGCTAGATTCGAACAGATTATAGATTGTAGTTTCCTCCCTCCTAGTAGCTAGGTAGCTCGGTAGTTTGTTGTTGTCATTCCTCTCCTAGTGGGAAGGTTAGAACAAGATAGGTTTTTTTTTATCAGTCAATTGAATTTTATAGATCAAAGAGCTGTATACAATCTGCTTAGCAGAGAACAAAAGGAAAGCCAAACTTACAAGAGAGTAAGCAAAAAGAAAAGAAAGGAACCAGGTGGATGGGAAGCCTTCTGTTAGCACACAGATTGCTCACCATCCACACCAAAATTAGCAACAAAAAAATAACAAAGCAAACATCAGCTAGAGGAGGCTTCAAAAATGGATTCTGGGGGATTCCACTGCTTTTGAAGATGTATGTTCTGAGTTGTAGCCTTGATTTTGTTCAGTCTTGAAGCTCTGCTTCTGATCATATCAGTAATCCCTTTTGTAACTGTGACCACATCCCTGTAATTGTTCCTATGTAGCCTTTCATTCCTTTCCAGCCATAGATAATACCCTGAGGCAACTTGCAGAGCAAGAGAGAGTTTCATCAGTGTAGCTTTCAAGTTATCGCCCTTCATCACTTGCTCTGCCCACATGATTGTATTCTGCCAGGAATCACATCTCCACTGCTCCCCACATTGTAAGACAATGGTGGTCCAAACCCTCTCTGTGAATGAGCAATTGAAAAACAAGTGGTCATGGGATTCACAGCTTCCTCTACAAAATACACAGCTAACTCTAGTAATAATACCCCATTGAAACAAACTGTCCTGAGTACCAAGCTTCTCTCTAATAGCAAGCCAGAGGAAAAAAGAAGCTCTTGGAACCATATGAGTAAACCAGACAATTGAGTGCCAGCTGACTTGGGGGTTCCTTTGCCTAATGGCCTCCCAGGTAGAATGAGTAGAGAATAAACCATTGGGAGAAGGGATCCATAGGACAGAGTCAGGCCTCCCAGGTACAGGACAAAAGCCTAAAGGCAAACTCTGCTGCAACTCCATTACCAAATGTGATCTGGACTGTGGCCAATCCCACTGTTGGTCTTGGATGATACTGTTAACTCTAGCATTCCTTGGCAGCCTTGCTCCCAATATGACTCTCTCATCAAAAATGGATAGAATAGGCCCAGTGGGGAGCCAATTATCAAACCAAAGGAAGACATTTTCCCCATTCCAAACTCTGAACTTGATGAAGGGTCTGATAAGTTCTCTAAGCTTAAGACCATGTCCATGAACTGTCCTGGGGAATCTGGAGATCCCAAAGGCTTCTGTTCCTCATAAGAGAAGCTCTAACCCAGGTGACCCAGATTGAGCTAGTAACAGGCTGCATTAAGTTCCATATGTGCTTAGCCATAATGGCTTTATTCCAGTCCTCAACTCTTTTGAGTCCTAACCCTCCTTCCTCTCTGGGGTATGTGACATCTTCCCAAGCCACTTTGGCCCCAGTATGCTTCAAATCAGCACCCCTCCATAGGAAGGATCTCATAATCTGCTCAATTGATCTAATAGTGGCTTTAGGGAGTAAAAACCAGCTAGACCAATAAACTTGAATGCCAAAGAGAACAGATTTGATCAATTGCAATCTTCCAGCATATGAGAGACATTTTCAAGTCCAACTTTTCACTTTAGCAAGCATTCTGTCTACAAGACTTCTACAATCTGCCCCTCTTAGCTTAGTAGATATAAGTGGAACTCCAAGGTACCTCACAGGGAGTTGGCCTGGTGGAAACCCAAACAGTTGCTGGATATTAGTTCTAGTGGAATTATGCACTCCTGCAGTGAAGATCTGACTCTTTGCATGGTTTGCTTGGAGATCAGACAACTCAGAAAATTTTTCAAGTGCAGCCTTGAGTATGCTAGCAGAAGCCATATTTCCATAGCAAAACAGTAGAAGATCATCAGCAAAGCTTAGATGAGTGGTAAGTGTCTTCTTGCATCTCCAATGAAAGCTGAACTGGTCACTCTTAGTGAACTTATCAGTGATCATAGTAAAGACCTCCATAGCAATTACAAACAAGTAAGGTGAAATGGGGTCCCCTTGTCTTAACCCCTTAGCCCCAGGAAAATCTCCCTCTAGTTCACCATTGATGCTGACTGAGAAAAGTGGAGAGGTGATGCAGGACTTAATCCATTGAATGAATTTAGGAGGGAATTTGATTAACTCTAAAGCATCAAGCAGAAAATCCCACCTAACTGAGTCATAAGCTTTCTTCAAATCCACTTTGATAGCACATCTGGGAGAGATGTTATCCCTATGGTAACCCCTCATGAGTTCTTGAGCAAGCAGTATGTTGTCACCTATCCTCCTACCTTTTATGAAAGCAGCTTGAGCATAGCTAATGAGATGAGGCAAAATACTCTTCACTCTGTTGGCCAGAATTTTTGTAATGCACTTTTACAGTGTATTACAACAGGAGATTGGTCTATAATCACTCAACTTAGAAGGATTGGGAATCTTTGGTACCAACACAATAATTGTGGAATTCATTTCTCTGATGAGGCACCCAGAGATGAAAAAGGATTGGATAGCCCTCACCACATCCTCCCCCACAATGTGCCAAGTTCTTTTAAAGAAAAAGGCATTAAATCCATCAGGCCCTGGGGCCTTGTTAGAGTGCAGGCTAAACAATGTGGATCTAATCTCCTCCATAGACACTTCCTGGATCAACTGGGCAGCTTGGTCTTCACTGATAACCTTAGTTATAAATGGCCTCATAGCAGCCTTCCCTGGATAAGAGAGAGAGCATGGGGATCCAAGGAGGTCCTTGTAGTATCCAACAACCTCAGCTTTGACTTGGTTGTAGTCCTGAAGCATTGTTCCATCCTCTAGCTGAACATAGACTCTTTTTTTTATGTTATGTTTATGGACCTAAAGAAGAAACTTTTGTTTTGGTCTCCTTCTGATAGCCCCAGCTAATAAAGTTGCGAGATTTCTGCAACTAAAAGGATTCTTCATTGTGCCTAAGCCTTTCTCAGATAGGGTTTCTTTCTCAAGCTGCTGGAGTTGACTGAGATTGGACTGGTGCTGCATGGCTCTTTGGATGTCATGAAGCTTCTTCCTCATCTCATTCACTCTACCAGATATGTCACTGCATTTCCTCCTATTCAAATCTTTGAGGGCAACCTTTACTAGTTTAAGCTTCTGGATAACTTGAAAAAGAGGGTAGCCTCTGACCTCAGTTTTCCAGATCTCACTTACTTAAAGTATCAAATTCAGTACTGATCAGTATAGGAGGCCCAAAAGTGGAAGAATTTGAATGGCCTTTTTCCCTCTCTAAATTCAATTCCTGTTCTAACCATAATGGGGCTATGATCTGAAACTCCCGGGGGTAGAAATTCAGCCTCAGCTCCAGTGAATTTAGTCTTCCAGGTGTCATTTATCAAAGCTCTGTCTAACTTCCTCTCAATAATGCCAGATCCCAGCTGCCTATTAGACCAGGTAAAAAACAAACCAGAGAATCTGAGGTCCTCTAGTTCAGCATCCTGACAGCACTCGTCAAGATGTTCCAGCCCAGAATTCCATTCTAAATTCCCACCCCTTCTCTCCTGAGGGAATCTGACAGCATTGAAGTCTCCTAAAACCACCCAAGATTCATTAATAACCCTGCATGGTATTTCAAATTTATCCAGAGCGGCTCCCTTTCCTCTTCTTTCTTTTTTCCATAAACAAAGGAGGCAATGAAGTTTATCCTCTTCTCAATAATTGTGATGCTTAAATGTATTACCTGGTCTGTGCTGCCAATTTGGTTAAGTTCCAAAACATTGGGATCCCAACTTATCCAAATTCTTCCATTTGTGTGGCAATTATAATGAAACACAAACCTCCAATCCTTTAACAAAAAGAAAGAAAGATAGGGTTTCAATCCTGAGTGAAGTAGCTAATTGAATAGTGCTGCTAGGGGGAAGCTTAGTGACTCGAGGAGAGAGAGGTAGGCCCATTCATACGAAGGCTATGTCAATTGAAGCCAATTCGGCTATTCCTTTTGTTGTGCCTGCATCGGTTGCTGTTCAAAGATTAGTGATTATATTCAAGAATCCCAGAGCTTGAAGCATAGGAGATCGGGTTGATGATGCATGGATGGTAGATAATCCATCTTTGGGTGCCTTACTTTCTTTCTTTCTTTTTCCTGGTGGTGCCTATAGAAAACAAGGAGAGTCGTTTCCTCGCAACAAGCGGCAGGGGCCCCTCTGGACTAAGGGGGGTCTGTGTACTCAAGTGGATCAACTAGAGAAGGAAGTCACACAAGACTCATATTCATATGAAGAAGCGTTGGATGAACTACTTGGGATTGCCTCAAGAGAGGAATTCATGGGCTAGGCTTGCAGACGCGTCTTCCTATGTTTGCTACAATGCATCTTTTAGGCCTTGAAAGAGATCTTTTGGTGTGCCAATGGATGATTTTATCTGAAGGAATCTCACATCGATTTGTCACTATAGACATGTAGTCAACTGACCTACGAGCACCCTTACTCGCATGAACTTCTTGTTCATTTCATAAAAAGCTGTTGGTGACTAAGCGATAGTCCTAGTCGTTGACTAGTTGTACGTCTGTCAGAAAGTAACACCAAGGGAGCCTCTAAAAAGGAGGTAATCCTAAGGGGGGTGGTTCCCTCCAAGTCGGTGGAATTCCGACGAAGGGACTTTGAGAGACCGACATTTGAGCGTGACGGGTGCGCGTTGGTCCTGCTGTGGAGCAAGAGCCATGGCCGACCATGCCCCAGTTACGAGTCCTCACGTCACCAACATGAAAATTGACAATGAAATTATCACGCTTACTTTTTGACAGATGTCTACAACTGTCACCGATTAGGTGGCAGAGAGTTTTGGAAGAGTCTCGGGTGATGCTACGCATCCTGCGAAAGATGCTGCTCATCATTCAGGATGGTTTAGCCAAGGAAACATGCATTGCAATTTTTCACTTTTCTAAACAGGTACTGTGGTTGGTACGTGGCTCTGGATTGTTGTTTACTGCGCTTTATTTGAAGCAATGCGCGTCTTCTTTGTAGAAGGCATATGCTGGCATTAAACGACCCCATGAGCTGCTACCAACTTCAGTGTCCCTCACCCGATCTGGGTACCCTAGAATCATCCCTTCTTTTCATCGACATCTTCTTTATAAGAAGGATGATAGGGCGGATCAGTTGGTTAAACTGTACTTTTCCTTTTTCTCGAAAAGCCGCTTAGTGAAACTATCAAAGAAAGTAGATAAAACTACCTTTTCAAGTATAGTTTCTCCAACTGATTTGGTTGCCGCTTCATCTTTTTGTGCCAAACTCCGGGAAGAGCTTAGGCCATTGATGGAGCGGTATCTACCCTGATTGACCTTTCTTCCCCTTTACCAAGGGATGAGTTGGTCTCCAATCTAGAAATCCTTACCGACATACAAACAGGTGTCGGAGGTGTTCTCTCAGGATAACGTGGCGAAGCGGATTATGGGTCATGGACTACAGTCCTGTTTCCCCACTTTAATATTTAAGTTATCCGCATGGTCCTATCTTTTAGAGAAGATTCATGTAACGGAGGACCACTTATCCCTTGGGTGACTATGGCCGGAACGAGTCCGTTTTGCGTGGGATTGTCTCAACAATCGTTTCACTGGTATTGATTTAGATATTTTGGAGAGGGTTACGGGGCCGGTTCTTCCGCATTATCGATAAATCGGTCTTCCACCAGTGTGTGGTTGGTTGGGTTGTAGTGTTGAGCGAGGCGAAAAGAGGAGGATATTCGCTATCGAAAACTATATTAATCAATGGCTTCTGAAACCGGTCCATAACTGGTTGATGAGTGTTCTTCGGATGATCCCCATGGATGGGACGTTCGATCAGGAACGACTGCTTGATTATTTAGTAGGCGAGCAACATTGTTATTCATTAAATAAGACTTGTGGAAGAAAAACCTTACCTTCGACGGTGCGAGAACGTGCTTCCAACACAAACCAAAGTTTTGAGGATGGCCTAATATCTATTATAGGGCCAGGTCCTTGTTGTATCAAAATCCTTCAGTTGAACCCTCTTACGACATCCCTCCTTATCGGCAGAAGCAACCTCAATCTCAAGGCTCAACCCAGGCCTAAAAACGAAATCCCAAGATACAGAAGAAGCACTTTCAAGCCAATCCCTTTACCTGCCAGGCAAGGCCAGATACCCAAGATTGAGCCTGAGACGCATCGGTCTTTCCAATTAGAGTTCTACCCGGGGATTGACAAAGCCACTTTCACTTTCATTCAACGGTTGGAAGCGAATATGCCAAAGACAATGGACTTCTCCAACCTTCCCCTCTGAGTTTGACTCTGATGAGCTTGAATTCGATCCCAAATAAAGAATAAAGAACTTCCCCAATCGAATCGAGCAGCAAGGTTCTGAAAGAAAAGGCCCGCTTCCTCTGGTTTAAATATCCTGCTGGCTGTTCACGGGTATCAGAATCGGAAGCTTATGAGGATTAGGCATACGATCCTTATTGTGATATAAGAAACTGCTTTTCACTTGAATTCTCCAATGAAATCTGAAATCAATGGTTTTGAGTCCCACTGGCAGATGTGAGAGTTCTCGCCTTCACGTCTTCAACGAAACCAATAACCACTCTGCTCACTCTTCTTTTTTTCGTAAAAAGCTTATTTTGCAGCCCTCGACGTTTGATCATTTTAATCCCACTCCTATATATCCCTAAAGGGGGACTTTGAATTAAAGCGAAAAAGAGGCGATTTCAGGGATATAGCTCGATGTGTCAACGGGCCTTTCCATTCTGATCGAGAAGAATGATTAAACCTCCACATCTTAGTGTCTGGTAGTGACATAACCTTGGTCTTGGGGAGCTCATAGCGCATAAGAAAAACGGGGAGGTTTTTCTTGACTTTCCTTCTTCGTGCCGTCCTTGACAATGGCTTAATCCACTGGACCACCTGGAACTGTTCTTGCCTTTAGGCCAGCCCAATAACAACCTCTTCTGGTACCAAACATCTTGTTTGTTACACAATCATTTGTTGAATAAAATGTCCTGCTACCGACTAGTACCAGCTCTAAATGCACTTTTGCAATGGTCGAAGCAAGAGCCGCTCGTGTTGCTGAAGGCAAGGAAGGACTTCCGGGGAAGGAAAGGGCCCATAGAATAATATTTTCTTACTGAATTGATTCCTAACTGGCGCTTCTTTCTTTGCTTTGAAGCCTTTTCAAATCAAATCAAATCAAATCAAATAGGCTTTGCTTGGTTTGGAATGCACGTTCTGGTAGACCTGGACCGGATACCATTCCTGCTAACGACTTTCAACTCAGCTCTCCTCAACTTCTCATAGTCTTATTGACCACTGTTGCCTAGCCTAGCTCAGTCAAGTTTGACCTCCGCTCTCCTAAAAGGTGAGGAATCTTTTTCGTCTTATCATCTTTACTTTTACGGGAATTCAGATCTTCGTCAAGCTTTCGCAAACCTATCCTTCATCGAGTCCATTCGCTTTCCTATCTTTCAGAGTACCTATTCTATTCTTCCCTTTCCCCTAATCTAGTAATAAGGCATTCTTTCCTAAAGTTAACATACCTCTCCGGTTATCCCTTTCTGTCTACTCTCCGCCTCCTTTCGATAATCTAACTTGGTCCTTTCTTTTACACCTTGTGGAAAGTGGAGTGCATAAGCCCTTTTAGAGTTAGAGATAGGCTTTTACTACTCTCAAAGCGTATCAAAAACCTAGCGATTGAGGTTGAAAGAGCGCTGGAATGTCTTGAACTAGGATGAGTCAAACTTTTGATGTAAAAATGAATTTTCAAATAGGATGGATATAGGGGTATCTTTCATTGTTTCAGTCTATGTCTATTACTTGACTTCTGAGTCAGGAATTCCCTGGCAATCCGAACTGAGGAGAAAGAGCAAGCAATGTGTCCTCGCTTGAAAGGACTAGGGGTCAAGTTCCAGCTTGGTTCTCAAAGAAGGGTAAAGGGGCAGCCTATCTTACGTTTTACTAAACGAAAGAAAGGGGCTAAGTGACTCCTCGAAAGCCGACCCTTATTTGAATATGAAATCCCTAGGGATT